>CM059286.1:12485317-12495317 GCA_030347295.1 Setipinna tenuifilis
TTCATAATCACGTCCCTCCCAACACACGTACACACACACACACACACACCCACACACACACAAAATCGACGATATGTTTACTATGAGCACCTCTTTGTTGTCTACATCCTTCCCCTTCTCCGTTTCCCAAAAGCCCCGTGAGGGTTAGGGTAAGAGGGTGGTTGGGTGTGTGTGTGTGAGAGAGAGTGTGTGTGTGTGTGTTTGGTAGGATGGGGGGGGGGGGGCAGAGAGAGGGATATGCCAGGGCAGGAACAAAGATGTCTATGATGTCGTCCTGGGCCAGGGAAGGCATAAACTCACCCAGCAACTGCTTGAGGCTCTCAACACACACACACACAGACACACACACACACACACACACTTATACACACACGAACGAACACACACCCACACACAAACACGCGCGCAAACACATACACACACCCATGTTTAGCCCTAAAATCCTCTGCCATCCCCTCTTGATATAAATGATATATGGCTGTTATGAGCCTTTGTTTTTGAAAATAAGCGCGGAAGAGCCCGTGGCCTGGGCTTGTGTTTGCATGCCAGCGTACAGAGTTCAAGGTAGGTGGCTCAGTGTTTTGTTTAAGTCAATCTAAACAACAGAGGCCCGTCCGGTAAAATGGGAGGGGAGGGAGTGGGGCCAGTCATGTGTGTGTGTGTGTGTGTGTGTGTGTGTGTGTGTGTGTGTGTGTGTGTGTGTGTGTGTGTACTGTGTTTGGGGGGGGGTGTTGGGTGTGTGAACGTCGGGGAGAGTCCCGTCAAACGAGCGAGCCGCTCTTTAAAATGAAATCAGCTTGCTGGCAGGCCCTTGATGAGTGGCTGTGCTCCTGTGATCTTTTTTCCCCCTGAAGTAAATACAGAGAGTCAGGGACAGCTCAGCTCAGCTCCAAGCCCTCTCAAGCCCTCCTCTCCACACCACGTCTCCCCACCCAAAGGGGCCTTCACCTCAGACGGCTCAACGACACTGGCCAGCATGTACCCCCTGGGTGGTAGTTGGTGGATACATGTGACACACACACACACACACACACACACACACACACACACACACACACAGAGCGCAGGGCAGCGAGCGCATTCAGTGTGAGGCTCAGCGGACCAGACAAGAGTGTGGAACAAAAAGCGCCCTGTTCCGACAGGCGGGCCACAAACATTGCCATTTCATGCTTCCCGGCGCGCGCATCACTCCGCACAATCGCCCCCCCCAGCATACGGACTTTAAGGCCCTGTGCTTGCCCTACGCTCTTTTGAGCCCCCCCTCCCCATCTCTCCGTCCCTCCGTCCCTCATCTCTCTTTCTCTCTTTATCCTTTTCTGTGTCTCTCGCTCTCTCTCTCTCTCTGTTTCTCCATCGTTTTCTCTCCCTCTTTATTTCTTGCTCCCTTGCTCTTTCTCTCCCTTTCTGACTCTCTCTGGCCCTTTCGCTCCCTTACTTTCTCTCTCTCTCTCTCCCTGTCTCTCTTTCTCTCCCTCTCCCTCCCTCTCTCTCTCTCTCTCTCCCTCCCTCCCTCTCCCTCCCTCTCTCTCTCTCTCTCTCCTTCTCTCTCTCTCTCTCTCCGGAGGGCTGCTCTCTCCCTTTACAGACATGCCCTCCTTTTTCATCCTCTCTTCACTTTATAACTCCTGATGGTGTGGGCCTGCAACGCAAGAGCGCATTCCAACAAATGACGTGTTCATCACAAACATTCGGTCAGCGAGCTACTGGTCAAAATATCATAAATCCGCCGCATATTCGCTGCCAAGGAGGTATTCCCTCAGAAAGAGGGGGGGGGGGGGGGGGGGGGGGGGGGAGGTAATAAATTAGCGATTTAGGAGGGCCCGAAAGAAGGAAAGGCAGGGAGAAAGAGAGAAAGAGAGAGAGAGAGAGAGAGAGAAAGAGAGAGGAGGAAGGGAGGGAAGGGAGGGAAAGGGGGGGGAGGCAAGCAGAGCAGGCAGACAGACGACCATCCAGAGAGAGGGAGGCAGAGAGGCAGGCCAGCCTCTCAGACGGTTCATGGTGCATGAATGGGGGATCCTGCCAAGACCGTACACCCCCCCCCCCCACCCCCCACCCCTCACAAACCCCCCCACACACTCCCTCCCTCTCTCCTTCACTCCTTTTCCCTCTTTCTCTTGTGCTCCCTGTGTGTGTGTGTCTCTCTCTCTCTCACACACTCTTTCTTTCTTGTTATTTTTCTTTCTTTGTCTCCTTTTCTCCCTTTTTCTTTCTTTCTTTCTTTCTTTCATTTTTTTTCTTTCTTTTCTTCTTTTTTTCTCTCACTCTCCTTCTCTGATGAGAGAAGATAAACATTTCAAGCCTGGAGTCCCCAGAGAAAGCGCTTGACCGATGACTCTCTCTCATTTTTCACTGCTCTCTAGTATGGTTTAAGGGGGTTGTGCACTGGAAAGTGTGTGTGTACATTTACACACAAATATACAGTGAGCAAGTGTGTGTGTGTGTGTGTGTGTGTGTGTGTGTGTGTGTGTGTGTGTGTGTGTGTGTGTGTGTGTGTGTGTGTGTGTTCAGACTCCAGAGGACTGTTGTGTGCCTAACTGGGACTTCAGGCATCAGCCAGAATGCTATTTGCATCAAAAAAAAAACACACGGAAGAAAAAAACAGTCACACACATTTACACAAACCACCACACACACAGACACGGACGTGTATTTATAAAGAATCAAACGTGTGTGTCAATACACGATAAGAGATAAGATTATCAGCTCTGTAAATTTAAATGTGTAAAAGAAAAAAGTGTGTGTGAGCAAGTACATAGGAATATATGTTGGCATCTGCGTGTGTGTGTCCATGTGTCCGTGTGTGTGTGTCTGAGTGTGAGTGTGAGTGTGAGTGTGTGTGTGTGTGTGTGTGTGTGTGTTTTGGATGCAGAACCCCCATGCTCTCTCGTCCGCGCGCCACCACCCCCACCTCCACCCCCACCCCCACCCCTGGAGAGCTGGCTGTGTTTTATTAATGTGGGGCAGGCCGGGCCCAACGCCTCCCCGCCAGCCTCCCCTGCACTTTATCTGGATAAAAAATTCAGCCTGACCCCAGAACTGCTCTGTCCAGCACCGCTCCAACTTACAGGATGGAGCCATTAGCAGCAAGATGAAAGAGGGAGGGAGAGGGAAACAGAGAGGCTGTGAGATGGAGGAAGGGGGTGGGGGGGTGTTGAGAGAGAGAGACAGACGGACAGAGAGAGAGAGAAAGAGGAAAAGAGAGAGAAAAAAGAGAGAGAAGAGAGATGGAAAGAGGGAAAGAGAGAGAGGAGGAGAGAAAGAGAGACAAAAAAGAGAGAGAGAGAGCAAGAGAGAGAGGGAGGGAAAGTGAGAGAGGGGGAGAGAGAAGAGTAGAAGAGGGACAGATAAATGTGTGTGTGTGTGTGTGTGTGTGTGTGTGTGTGTGTGTGTGTGGGAGGGAGGGGGCAGAGATAGCACTTGGGTCACAGCGACACAAAAACACCTTCTCTCCCTCCTCGTCTGTTTTCTGTGGCAGAGGCAGCAGTGTGTGGAGACCGTCTCTGCTGCCACACACATTATTTCATTTTGTCTTTAATATGCATGCATGTTTGGGTGGGAAACAGTGCATGTGTGTGTTAGTGTGTGTGTGTGAGTGTGTGTGTGTGTGTGTGTGTCACATGTATCCGACCCCTATCCATGGTGTGTGTGTGTGTGTGTGTGTGTGTGTGTGTGTGTGTGTGTGTGTGTGTGTGTGTGTGTGTGTGTGCGTGTGTGTGCGTGTGTGTGTGTGTGCGCATGTGTGTATGCGTGTGTCTGTGTCACATGTATCCAACCCCTATCCATGGTGCCTGTGTGTGTGTTTGTGTGTGTGTGTGTGTGTGTGTGTGTGTTAGTGTGTGTGTGTGACTGGCGACAGGGGAGGGCTGGGTGCTGCTTCTCAGATGGCAGAGCGGCGGAGAGAGGCCGTTAATACCAAAGCACAGCGTTTACCATTAATAACGCACCGCAAGATGGATGTGGCGCAGGGCCGGCCATGGCGGATGGTGTTGGCTCTAATTCTTCATGTGTGCGCGTGTGGAGGGCTCCCTCTCTCTCCTTCCTCTCTCTCCTTCCTCTCTCTCCTTCCTCTCTCTCCTTTTTCTCTCCTCCTCTCTCTCCTTTCTCTCTCCTCCTCTCTCTCCTCCTCCTCTCTCCTCCTCTCTCTCTCCCTCCTTTCCCTGCACTTCCACCTCCGCCGGCCGCCCGACCGAGCCAGATAATTTAATACAAGTGTTCCAATCCATATCACACCATCATACGTTATGTTGGGTAAGGCTCAGGATCAGGGCGGGGGGCAAGAGTGAGGGTGTGTATGTGTGTGGGTGGGGGGGGGGGCTTTGAGAGGCACTGCCCACCCCCAACCTCACACCGCTCCCGGGCGGAGCCAAACCTCACCGTCGTACACAGATGTAATCATATTGTCTCCTTATGTGTTTTCCCGCCAACACTAGGCCTCCCGTACGGATATAACCACAACACCTGCACTAGGTCCACGCTACACCATCCATAACACCGTGTTTCAGAAGGCCAAAATAGAGGGGGAAAAACAGAGAGCTAAGAAGAAGAAGAAGAAGAAGAAACAGTACAGAAGGAGGAAAAAAAAAGTGCCACTCATTTGTCAGGCAAAGCAAAAAGACCCGCCCCTCACAAACCGCAAAACCCCTCCCCCCCTCCACAAAAACCCCTCCCCACACCCCCGCCCACCCCCCCCACGGCTGTCTTAAAATTCTGTGTCCGCGTTTCTGAGTCCGAGACGGTTACACAACGGATATAAAAATGTTAATTAAGGCGGTTGTACCTGCGAGCTCTTGGAGGCAGCTGAAGTCAATAAATCAGGTTTTAACATGGCAAAGAGCAAGACCTCAAAGCGTGCTGGAACGGTACCTGTGCTGGCTGCCAAAAATGTGTCCAGGGCCCTATAGATCAAAGAGCACCTATAGGGCCAGCGTGGAGCCTGGAGGGGGGGTTAAGGGAGGGGAGGGGTTGGGGGTTTGGAAGGGGGGGGGGGGGGGGGGCAGAGTTCTTTCCATGAGGTCATCTGGGTTGAAGTAACATAGCTGAGATGCTTATCTCAAGTGCCAACACTTAAAAAAAAGAAAAAAAAATGACAGAAACAAATAAATAAGGGAAGCCATGATAGCATTCTTACGCCCTACAAAGTCACTCGCCTGTCTTGCCTTTCTCGACTGATTAACAACCGTCTGAAAGTGCCTTGGCCTCGATCGGTGTGTGTTAGTTCATCTGCTCTTTACACACCTCACTTTGGAAGTTGGTATTGCGTGTGTGTGCAAACATTGCTGGTGTGCTGTTTGTTTGTATTTATATCGACACCTGTGTGAACCTATATGTGACCGTCTGAACTTGCCAGTGTGTGTACGTGTGTGTCTGTACTTCTCCAGGACAGAACAGGACAGTGTGTGACCCATGCATGTGTGAGAGGGCATATATATGTGGGTATGTGTACGTGTGTGTGTGTGTGTGTGTGTGTGTGTGTGTGTGAGGGCGCTCAGGTTTCAGCTTTTAAATCCTTGACCCCTGTGGTGGTGTGGGTGCACCTCTTCACAGCCCTGGTCCTCGACCCCACCATTGCATCACCCGCTGCCTCTGCTGCGGTTACATAAACACACACACACATACACACACGCGCGCACCACACTGCACCGCACCGCACGTATAGAAAGGACTCAAAATGCAAGTCATGCGATTTCTGCTGACCCGTGGGCTCGCCGCCAAACAGATAATACATATTTAGTCTCCCACTCCCGAGACAAGTTATTAATATGCAAACGCCACGGCTACCGCAAGCTATACACTGGGCTCAGCCAACCTGGAGAGAGCCTCGTCGTTAAAACGTCGATCGAGAGAGAGAGAGAGAGAGTGAAACAGAGAGAGAGAGAGAGAGAGAGTGAGAGTGGGAGAGAGAGAGAGAGTCAGAGTGAGTGAGTAAGTGAGCCAAAACAACTGGACAAATTGATGGCGTTTCACAGCGGAAAAGTGGAACTAATCTATCTGATTAGAAACAGACAATCAGATTTTAGTGACCGAGAAGGGAGGCACTCGGGTGAAGTGCGAATTCAAATGACGACAGCCGTCATCAATACTTTTTGCCTCCCATTCGTCCTTCTCCCTGGGAGAGGGGAGAGGGGAGAGGTGGGGGGGGGGGGGGACTGAGCGGGCCGCTAAAAAGAAATGGTGCCATTCGCAGTTTAAACTCCAGACGGTCTTCGCAGTCATTTAAAAACTGTCACTTCTCACAGCTTTCCTTTGCAGCCGGGGCCACACAGCTGAAGAGCTAGGGCTGAGACACGTGTGTGTGTGTGTGTGTGTGTGTGTATACCGTGCTGCTGCCACTGTGTCCAAGGTTTGACAGACAGCCATAGAGACCGAGGGAGAAAAACAAAAGGGGTTCAAGCTGACAACCAAGCATGCACACACACACACACACACACACACACACACACACACACACACACACTCACACAAATCCCACCCACGCTCCCTTGGCTACATGCAGCACAAACATACACATGAATATACTATGTACTAGTTCCATAGCTTATGTGTGAACTATGGCTTGTCATTCCAGAGATACAAAGACAGACAGAGGGAGTGTGCAATGAAAAGAGAGAGAACAAGAGAGCGAGAGGAGAGAGAGAGAGGGGAAAGAGAGAGAGGAGCCGGACCAGGAGCAAGGGAGGAAGCAGACGAGTGTGTGCGTGTGTGTCCATGTGTGCGTGAGTGTGTGTGTGTGTAACAAGCTGTGGCTCTGACTGACACAAACACGTCACCTTTTCTGAGAGGTTCACTGTCAACACCACCCACTCTTCCCCACCAAACCCCCCCCCCCCCCACACACACACACACACACACACACACACAACCCCCCCCTTAAGGGACTTTCCTTTGTGAGGCACAGCTGTAGGTAAATACAGACAGCACTCCACTTCCTCATTCTGCTCTGTGACCAGCCACTGTGTCAGCCTAGCGCAGGCCTCAACACACACACAAATATAACTACACACACACACACACACACACACACCTGGAGCGGACCTCGGCGGACTGCAGTGCACAGCCCAGAGCTAATCCAGCAGGGCCTGCTGCCATTATGGAGGGAAGGATCAGAGCAGATTACCGAGGAGAGAGCGGAGATTAGGAGGGGGAGAAAGGGAGACAGGAAAGGAGGAGTGCGTCTGAATGGGCCGAGAAAGAATGCGAGGGAGATGGAAAAGAGAGAGAGAGAGAGAGATAAAGAAAGAGGGAGAAAAAGAGAGAGAGAAGTCAAGATTTTGACAGCGTCCCTCATCAGCTGGGGCGGTGGCATCTCCGGGGCTGACAATACAGCCGATTACAACCCGTGACGGAAGAAGAGCAAGAATGAGACAAGAACGAAAAGAAAAAAAAAAGGAAACGAAATGAAAGAAAAAAAATCCCTGACCATTTATGAGAAATTGACAACAAAAGTTCCTAAAGACGAGCAAAAAAAAAAAAAAAAACAGTTTCGGGCGAGACTAAATAAATAAGAGGCAAATAATGAAATAAATAAATAACATAAGTGCCGGTCTAAGCAGCAGCGGGCAAGGAGAAGTGGGCAGTGGCACCCTTTCCTCTCCTCTCTTCTCTTCTCTTCTCCTCTCCTCTCCTCTCCTCTCCTCTCCTCTTCTCCTCTCCTCTCCTCTCCTCTCCTCTCTTCTCCTCTCCTCTCCTCTCCGCTCCTCTCCGCTCCTCTCCGCTCCTCTCCTCTCCTCTCTGCTCTCCGCAGTGGCTGGTGCTGGTGGTGGTGGTGGTGCCAGATTACATTTCCAGCAACAGCTGCCCCCTTTGTCCGCTCGCAGCCAAGCCAAACCGCGCCTAAAATTTCATTTAATCTGCTGCAAAAAAAAAAACCCCGAGTGTCAGGCACTTAGATGGCAGCTAAAAGCGCCACTCTCGGGTAACTGACTGACACTCGCTAATAATAGACCCCCACGGCAAACCCGAGGAGCCGCGGCGGACATTTTGTGCAGGCAAAAAGAAAGAGAGAAAGCCCTGCCTAGGCTGCCTAGGAGACGCTGGCGGTGCGGACCCTCCCCGTTTTAAGGCGGCACGCAAGAAGAGGTGACGGAGGGTGGTGTCTGTGTGTGTGTGTGTGTGTGAGAGAGAGAGAGCTGTGTCTGTGTGTGTGTGTGTGTGTGTGTGTGTGGTGACGTGTCTGGTTCCCCCACTCGCAAAAAGCCCCCCCCTCAACATACCCCCCCCCCCCCCAACCCCGGTCGCCCCTCAGTAAGTGTGTGATTAGCTGCTGCTAATACCACCAGTGACCCCCTTTTTCCCTTTCTTCAGTTGCCCCAGCCACCGCCACACAACAATGCCACCGGTCATGGGATGGAAGAAGAGAAGCTGGAGGGTGGTAGGGGTGACAGAGAGAGAGAGAGGGTGAGAGAGAGAGGGAGGGAGGAGAGAGAGGGGGAGAGGGCAGGGAGAAAAAGAGAGAGAGAGAGAGAGAGAAGAGAAGGGTGCAAAAGGACGACAGAGGAGGTGGATAGGAAAAAAAATGCCAGGCAGTGTTTTCTCCTCAGGGCATGTACCTTTGCATGTGTGTGTGTGTGTGTTCGTGTGTGTGTGCTCTATGCGATCTGGTTTGGACTGGGTCGGTGAGGTGGGCTGGGTGGTTGGGTGCAGAGCGTCCAGAGAAAAGAGGGGTTGTGTGGTACAGTGCGTGTGTGTGTGTGTGGAGGGCTGGGGTGTGTGTGGGGTTAGAGACAGGTTGGGCAGCTTCTTCTGTATCGTGTCGTTACACAAGGTCCCAACACGCCCAACGCGGGAATCCGAGACAGGGCCCGGCAGGTCGAAGCCTGGCCCTGGGCGAGAGAGAGAGAGAGAGAGAAAGAGAGAGGGAGAGAGAGAGAGGGAGAGAGAGGGTGAGAGAGAGAGAGAGAGAGAGGGAGAGGGAGGGAAAGGGAGAGAGAGCTGTAACCCTCCCCGGCAGGTCGAAGCCTGGCCCAGGGCGAGAGAGAGAGAAGGAGAGGGAGAGGGAGAAAAAGCCACACAAAAAATGCTCCTGTGTGTCAAAGTGAGCTGCTCTCAGGACATTCTCACACAACCAGAAAGAAAGAGAGAGAGTGAGACGGAGCGAAAGAGAGAGAGGGAGAGATGGATAGAGGAAGAAGCGAGAGAAAGAGTTTATAAAGGAGGAAACACATGAGTGAAACCTACTGTTTAGTCACACACGCATGCACAAGTACACACACGCACAAGTACACATACGCACAAACACACACACACACACATACAAACACACACACACACACACACATACTGACTACCTGTTTGGGTTTTTCAGGTGTGTTTGAGGTTTATTGCAGTTTCAGGCCCACTGGCTGCCAGTGTGTGTGTGTGTGTGTGTGTGTGTGTGTGTGTGTCTGTGTGCGTGTGTGTGTACAGTCGGACAGAGAGACATGTTGTGTGTGTTAGGGATGACGCTCTTGCATAAGGCTGCATTCAGTGGTGTAATTCAGCGAAACATCTGTATTTTTGCCGCGCCAACAGACATGGAACTGACTTCAACTGAAAGAGGGGAAAAGGGACAAAGTAATAAGTAAGAAGGAAAGCAACAGTGAGATAGAAAGAAAGAAGAAAAGAGAGAGATAGATAGATAGAGAGAGAGAGAGAGGGAAAGAGGGTGTATAAATTAACACAAGAGCAGAGACTCCACACCAGAGGCTCAAAGACTAGACCCTCCTAATGAGCCCATTACAGACACTCCAGGGGCTCAGACACACACACACACACACACACACACACACACACACACACACACACACACACACACTGCCCTTCATCGCCACTTCTCAGCCTTGCACACATATTCATAAACATCTAAAATATGCAGAGGCGAGAGGAGAGAAGAGAGAAGAGAGAGGGTAAGTGAGAGAGAAGCAAATGAGAGAAATAGAGGAAGAGAGAAGAAGAAGAGAAGAGCTGTGTCTTTTCCCGGCCCGACTTCACTAGAGAGGGAGGGGTGAGAAAAGGGGCCTTTCAG
>CM059286.1:12500317-12505317 GCA_030347295.1 Setipinna tenuifilis
GTCAAGATGGGGTCAGAGGGCAAAGCATCAGCGCTCTTAGCTGGCGCTAACTTCCAGCGCCGCGTATGGGACCTCAGTAATGCCTTTACCAGCAGAGAGTTATAAAAATGGAATGTTCAAAAAAAAAAAAAAAGACGAAGAAAAAAACACCTACACAGGCCCCTGTGTGAGCTGGAGAGGTTGAACAGCAAAACATTGAACAAAGACGGTTAAGACTAGCTGTGTGTGTGTGTGTGTGTGTGCGTGTGTGTGTGTGCGTGTGTGTGTGTGTTTGCCCAGGGCATGGGGAGATGTCAAAACTGTCTCTGCAGCTGGGGGAGAGGCACAGACAAAGGCCGAAATTCAGCTGGGTCCAGCCACTGCTGCTATTGATTACTGTGCGCTAACATTATGCCTAGTGTGTGTGTGTGTGTGTGTGTGTGTGTGTGCGTGTCTGTGTGTGTCCTTGTGTGTGTGTGTGTGTGTCGGTGTGTCTATGTGTGCCTACGTATGTCTGTCTGACTGTGTGTGTGTGTGTGTGTGTGTTTCTAAGAGTGTGAGCGGTGTTTGCACGCCTTGACAAACCACAAGGGCAAACTGCAACCGAGCTGCAACGCTGAGCTAACTGCCCAACGTGTCTCGTGTTATGTGCGATTATCTTAAGTAACTGTGACTCCAGCTAACGTTTACGTTCGCCCGCGTCTTTTCTATTTGCCACATATGGGCCTGACCTGAGAGGGAGAGGCAGCGTAAAGTGCTCTGGCCCTCTCCACCAAAAACATGGACTCTATTAATGAGTGCGCGCACAGAAGGATCTGCATAATTTAATGTGCCGGATCATATTTTTTTGTGGCTAAGATGGAGCCATCAGTTCCAGATTGGATCCCATTAAGGGCAGTGCTGTGGATTTTTGATAGTCCTGCTGTAGAGAAGTAATGGCAATGGAAGACACACACAGACACACACACACACACACACACACTCGCACACCATACCACTCACACATGCACACTCACACATACCACATACACACGCACAGAAGGAGATAGAGAGGGAGAGAAAAAGAGATAGAGAGAGAGAGAGAGAAAGATAGAGAGAGAGATAGATAGATAGATAGAGAGGGAGAGAGAGAGAGAGAGAGAGAGAGAGAGAGAGCACTTTGCTGCCAGAGAGCTCTTGTCCAGGCAAACGGTTAATAAAAGACACTTTAACAAGACACTATGCAGCCCAAAGCAAACATTACAGATCCTCGAGCCCCCAAAAAGCAGCTGAAACCAGGCGTGCTACAAATACTTCTGCCATTCCACAGACCCGTCTCAGCAAGCACCCTTTTAAAGAAGGAAAGAAAGAAAGGAAGACAGGAAGACAGAAAGAAAGAAAGACAGAAAGAAAGAAGCAGGAAATCCAATAGGCAGACAGACAAAAAAGAAAGACAGCGTATAGGGCACAGCTAAAATAAACAGCATGATTCAACCCAACTATTGGTTTGCCTCCTGTAAAAAACAACTGCATCTGTATTTAATTTATTCATCGTTATTTATACACACACGCAGTTTGTGGCGATATGGCCAAAAAATCTGGAGGTAACTAAGTGCCGAGTTTTCTGTTTTCTGGAGGAAACTGTGCCTGTCGGCGGGGGGTATCGATGGTAAATTACACCACCTAAGGTGAAATGGAGGAAAAAAAATGGCCGGGAAACAAAGGGAGGCTTCTCTTTTTTTTATCCCAGCCAATTACAGTCCCCTAAATACCAGGCATTATGGCGGGAGAGTTGTGCCTCCCCTTCACCGCTGGAGAAAGAAAATGTGGGAAGGGGGGAAGGGGGGAAGGGGATGGGGGGGGTGTTAAAAAAAAGGGTAAGGGTATATGTGAAAAAAGGAATCAAGGAAGAAAGAAATTGAGTCTGAGAGAGAGAGAGAAAGAGAGAGAGAAAGAGAGAGAGAACTGTGAGAGAGAGGAAGTGGGAGGTAGATAGTGTGTGTGGTAAGAGCATTAAAAGAGTGAATGACAGACAAGATAGCAACAAGGAGAAGTGCACAAAAGAGAAAGAGAATGAAAGAAAGGAACGGAAAGGGAGAGTGAGAGGGAGAAAAAAAGAGGGAGGGAGAGAGAGAGAGAGAGAGAAAGAGAGAGACCACAGGTGCTGGAGTGGATCTAGAGGGCACGTTCATTTATCATGCGCCCCAATCTCTGGGCCCCGGCCCCCAAAACAAAATATGCCAGAGTAAACATAATCCATACATCACACCCCGACTCGGCCGACCCCATTAGGAAGCCGGGGGCCGCACGGGAGCATCCCGCCCCCCCACACTAACCACCCCCCCCACCCCCCCCCCCCCCCCCCCCCACACTCTAACCACCAGCAACCACACACGCCTCCACCGGACACTGCCCTGGAAACAGGATAGTGAGCCCAAATCACCAGTCCCCTACCACCATCTTTCTCTCTCTCTCTCTCTTCCTCTCTCTCTCTCTCTGTTCGTCTTTTGCTCTCTCTTTCTCTTTTTTTCTGTCTGTTCATCTTGCTGTCTCTCTCTCTCCCCTATTCTATCTGTCTGTCTCTCTCTTTTATTTTATTGTTTGATTATCTTGTCCCTTTCTCATCTGTTTCTCTATCTACCTTCTTTCTCTTTCTGTCTCTCTCTCTGTCTATGCCTCAGTCTCTGTCTCTCTCTCTGTCTCTATCTCTTTCCCTCTCTTTTTCTCTTTCTCTCTCCGTTTATTGAAGGAGTGGGTGGGTGACAACCTGAGGGGAGAGCTGAGCGTGTGTGTGTGTGTGTGTGTGTGTGTGTGTGTGTGTGTGTGTGTGTGTGTGTGTGTGGAAAGAGAAAACAGACGCTTTAAAGGGAAATAGAGACATCTTCATTTTTTGTGTGGGTGGCAGTGGGCTTATGAGAGTTGTAGTGTGTGTGTGTGTGTTTGTGTAAGTGTGTGTGTGTGTGTGTGTGTGTGTAGGGGGTGGGGGGCGCGGGGGGCAGAGGATGGTCAGGGTAGTGGACGAGACACAAAAAAAACAAAGCCCCTGAATCTGCAGATAATAGTGGCTGAGGAAAAAAAAAAAAAAACGGGAAATTTTACCCCGATCCAGACCTTGCATCTTTTGCAACCTTGGCTTTACACGAAGCTCATGTTGCCTGAAATAGCTTTTGGGTTGGGTTGCACAAAAAAAAAAAAGAATCCAAAAACCAGGAAGTCTGATAACCCTTCACCACACAGATACACAGATACACACACACACACCGACACACACACACACACACACATACACCAACACACACACACACACACACTCACACACACATACTGGATATAGAACCCTATCTACCTCCCCTCCCTCAAAGGAACCAACAGGCAGACATGATTTCAGAAAGGGGGCCGGGGGTAGGGGGGTGGGGGGCAGTGGGTGGGTCGGGTTGGGTTGGGTGGGTGGGTGGGTGGGGAGGGAGGGAGGGAGGGGTATAAAGGGCAGACGTGCCGCTACAGATGACCCCCATGCCCCCCAGCGCAGACCCTCTGCCCTCTCTGCACACCCCTGAACCAGCTGAACGGGAGCCTACGCACAGCCTCCTGTGTTTATCGTGGAGGGGTGTGTGTGTGTGTGCGTGTGGAGGAGAAGGAGGTGGTGGGGGTGGGGGTGGGGGTGAGGGTTTGGGTCATGTTCTGGGGCGGCATCTCGCGTTACGCGACGGAGCCCTTCCCCACGCAGGCAGGCAGGCAGGCAGGCAGGCAGGCAGGCAGGCAGGCAGGCAGGCAGAGGGGCAGGAGGGGGCAGGAGGGGCAGGAGGACAGGAGGGCATGTACTTGAACATGTACCGGCAGGGCGGCTCACATGGCACGCATACCGGCCAACCGTGGCCAACATGTCACCCGGCCTGGCCTGACTCCTCACAGACACCAACTGGCCCGGCCTGGCCTGGCCTGGACTGGCGGCTGTGTGCAGATATACTATATAGACACTATATACTGTATATATATATATATATATATATATATATATATATACACACACTGGTGTGCGAATGTATGTATGTGTGTATGTGTGTGCGTGCGTGCATGTGTGTGTATATATGTCTGTGTGTGTGTGTGTGTGTGTGTTTCGTGCGTGCGCGCCTGTGTGTGTGTGTGTGTGTGTGCCTGCACACGTACGAGGCACATGTTTATCTGTGCATGTGTGTCAGGAGACCATACACTACACCACAAAGGCTTCTGTCAAGGGAGCTGAATAACACACGCACTGCACAGCAACAAACAAACACACTCACATGCACACACACATGTACACACACACATCCGCAAGCACACACACACGCTAGCCTTTGGGGAAGGCTTTACATACAATCTCCACATAAATATGCTAATGTGCTACCCATTTAACAGCACAGGCAACCACGGGGAGCTGCGGCTATATTTAGCTATTTACTAATAAATTATTTAAAACAACCTATATGGCAATGTAATGAACACACACACACACACCCCCACACACGCCCTCACTGCACACACAGAGCAGCATGTTTGACAGAAACAGACATGAGCTTATCTGCCTAGATGATTATTATTATTATTATTATTATTATTATTATTATTATTGTTATTGTTGTTGCTGTTGTTGTTGTTGTTGGTGGTGGTGGTGATGGTGTTGTTATTACTATTATTGTTATTATTTTTACTATTACTATTACTATTATTCATTCTTTTACCTTATGTACAGCATAATTACACACATGCAGCACTAATGTAAGCAGAGCTGTGTAAATGCAAAGCAGGCGGTCTCCTGTGTGTACTGTAGCAGACACAGGCAGGCTGGGCAGGGCAGGGCCAGACCAGAGGAGCAGACGCCTACTCTACTGAGGAATACTACAAAGCTGGCTCAGAGACCTGCAGCAGGTCATGACCCCACCACGGATCCAGCACTTGGCGGCCTTACTCAGGCCACGCGCAAACACACACACACACACACACACACACACACACACACACCCTGAGACACTCCCTCCTTTCCCAAGCTGACTGGCTGACTG
>CM059286.1:12510317-12750317 GCA_030347295.1 Setipinna tenuifilis
GTGGAGAAAAAGAGAGAGAGAGAGTGAGGAGGAGAGAAGGAGATATAGAGGGGGGCAGAAGGAGGGAGGGAAAGACAAAGGAAGAGGGAAGAGAGAGATAGAGACAGACAGACAGAGAGAGGGAATGAATGATGTGTATTCTGGGCGAGGAGCAGGGGAGAGGCCCTAGTGTCCTCTGGGGATGAGTTCGTGTTCAGAGACACACACACAGACACGGTTCACAACCCCTGCTGCGAAACAAACAGTCCGGTGGCTTCGCCAGGATCTCAAGCTGTCACACATACGCACACTCACACATACATACAAACACACACACACACACAAATACACACACACACAGACACACATACTCACACACACACACACACAATACACACGCACAGAGCGCACACTCTCACAAACACACAAATACACATGGTGCACACACACACACAGTGCACACACACATACACACACACACACACATACGCACAAACACATTTCCACCCTTCCAGACAGGCAAACAGATAGAGAAAGAGAGAGACATAGAGCAGGTGAAAGAAGCCCCACTGCATCCAGTCCAGGACACTGCACAGGGCCTCCGACTGCCCAAACAAACAGCAGGACGGGTCAAAACAGAGGCCGTCCTCTCATCAGACACACAGGCCTATCAGATTGGGACATCTGCCCCGCACCCAACAGTGTCCAGAGTCACAGACACAGAGCTCGCCGGCCAGCTCTCAGGACAAGAAGACAAAGGCAAGAAGAAAGAAAGGGAGAAAGGGAGAGGAGAGGAGAGGAGAAGGGCGAAAAATAATGCCCAGTGAATAAGTTATCTCTGACTGGTAAGTAGAGAGAGAGAAAGAGAAAAGATTAAAAGGGGAAAAGACGAGCAAAGACAATAATTAAGAGAGCGATAAATAAAGAGAGAAATAGATGAATGTATTCGGGAGTGTGGTGGCGAAAGAAGAGAGAGAGGGAGTGAGAGAGAGAGAGAGAGGGAGGGAGAGAGAGGGAGAAATTGGCATTTTTTCTGGTCAACTAATCACAGAGCAGAGAGGGCTAATCAGCTGGTAGCGCACCAAGCCCACTGGCTCCAACAGCAGGGCTCAGGCACGGCCAGCCAGAGAGCAAGGGACACAGAGAGAGGGAGGGAGAGAGAAAGAGAGAGAGAGAGAGAAGGGGAGAGAAAGACATAGAGAGAGGGAGGGAGAGAGAGAGAAAGAAAAAGAGAAAGAGAGAGAGAGAGTGGGGCTCCAACAACAGGGTTTTGGCATGGCCAGGCAGAGACCAAGAGACAGAGACAGAGACAGAGAGAGAAAGAGACAGAGAGAGACAGAGAGAGAAGAAAGAGGGAGAGAGAGAGAAAACGAGAGCAGAGAGGGGGAGAAAGGATAAGAAAGAGAGAGAAAGAAAGAGAGGGGGGAAAGAGAAAGAGAGAGCAAGTATGCAGGACCTGACTGATGTGTGTTCTCTCTCCACGCAACTAAACACTTCATCAGAGCACCCACCCCTTCCAACACAAACATACACACACACGCACACACACACACCTGCACACACTTACGGTCCAACACACACACATACATGTACGGCCATTCCCTGACACTTGAGCAAAAGGGGCTAACGGAGAGTAAAAAGGTAGCATTTCACTGTTTCTTTACCCATTTTGGAACAATAAATAATCCATTAGATTTCATCATATCTTACTAAGGCAATTACATCAAGAAAATGATAGCGCGTGTGAGATCAATTATGCATGCCCTTGGCCGGAGACCAGAGCCTAGGGAGTCAGAGAGGGCAGATCCTCTCTACACACACACACACACACACACACACACACAAGCGGAAACACACACCACAACACCCTATACCACAAAAACACACACACACACACAAGTACACACACCAGTACACACACACACACACACACACACACAAATAAAAAAGACCCTGGATCTCACAGATGTGCCCCATCAGTTCATCTTACTGCCTAAAAAGTTCATGCACTTAATAATTTATTTGTGTTCTGGATACGGTTTCCCAGCTGAATATTAACAACTTTGAAGCGTGCTCGCAGCCAGGGTAGGGCTAAAAACGAGTCCCAGCGAAACACTGCCCGCTAGGTCCCACCGGGTAGGGAGCGCGTCCCCCCACCGCCCCACCAGCAGCTCCTCACACACACACACACACATACACACACACACACACACCAATACACACACTTGTACACACACACACTTACAAACACACTCACACTCAGAGGTACACACTCACACACACATACTTCTAAACACACACCAACACACACTCAGAGACACACACACACACACACACACACACACACACACACACACACGCCTTCCCCTGCAGCTGACGTGTCCATTAGAGGAGCAGGCAGTGCGCAACACAACTTATTTTTCCCTGATTAAGAATTCCGTTTCATCACAGAGTAGGTTTCTGCTTCCCCTTCCAGCACTTTTGCACAAACTAGCAAGGAGAAGCCAAAGGAAAAGACTGGGGGTGGTGGTGGGGGTGGAGGGGATGGAGGGCCAGGGAGATGGTGGTAGTGGTGGGAGGGTGGGGGGGTGGGGTGGTAAACAACCAAAGAAGGAACCGACAGGGAAAAAAATTACCCCTTATGTTTTTTCATGTGTTTGTTGTTTTATTGTTTTTGTTTCTTTCTCTCTCTCTTTCTCTTTCTCTCCCTCTCTCTCTCTCTGTTCTCCTCTCTGTCTTTTGTTTCTTCTTGTTTGGTTTTTAATTGTCTGAGCTCATTATTGCCTCTGCATGTATTTATTTGATTGACTTCTCTCTGTGTCGTCTTCAAACCTCTCGGTCTCTCCCTCTCTCTCTCTCTTCCTCTCTTCCCCTTCTGGTGCAATTACAGATGTGAGTCATTTTCTTCTGGGACTTTGCAAAACATAAACACACACACAGATACATCCACTATATAAGTATATTGCTGTACACGATCATTTACATGTGTCTGTGTGTGCGTATGTGTGTGTGCTTGTGTGTGTGCACATGCGCATGTGTATGTGTGTATGCGTGTGTGTGTGCGCATGTGTATGCGTGTGTGTGTGCGTCCCTGTGTGTGTGTGTGTGTGTGTGTGTGTGTGTGTGTGTGTGTGTGTGTGTGTGTGTGTGTATGCGTGCCTGTGTGTGTGTGTGTGTGTGTGTGTGTGTGTGTGTGTGTTTACACCCATATGGTTCCACCGGTAGGCGAGCATTTTTCAAATCTGGCCGCACTCACAGCCACATGTCCACACACAGAAGGACACACGACAATGATGCGGCACGCGACCGAAGATTTAATTAATTTCCCTAACCTATTTTTTCTGGGTTTTTTTTTTCAATTTCCTCCATGTTAACAGAGCAACACACTTAGCAAGACAAATTGCTCACAGGGAGCGGCAGTCACATTGCCCGACAGTGCAGGAGCAGAGAGAGAGTGGGGACATGAGGAGGGTTTGTGTGTGTGTGTGTCTGTATGTGTGTGTTTTTGTGTGTGCGAGCGCGTGTGCATGACGGTTTGTGTGTGTGTGGGTGTGTGTCTGTGTGTGTGTGTGCCTGCATGTGTGTGTTTGTGAGCGTGTGTGTGTGTGTAAGCACATGGGCCTGACTGTTTGTGTGTGGGTGTGTGTGTTTTTGTGTGTGTGTGTGTAGGATGGGGTGTCCAACATCTGCCTCCTGAAAGGGGAGGGTTGCGGGGGCGAGATGGGGGTAGGCCGGGGGGGGGGGGGGGCTGTGGGGGCTGCAGGGGAGGTGGGGAGAGGACATAAAGAAGTGACAGAGGCTGTCTGCTCTGCTTTATGCGCCAAAGGCCCTCACCCATTCAAAAGAGGCTGAGGCCCACGCCGCACCAGCCGTAAATAAGGTGCCCACGCTGGGGAGGAGAGAGCAGCGAGCATGGGGCGTGGGTGGGTGCAGACGGACGGATGGATGGATGGGTGGATGGATGGATGTCGAGGGTCCTCTCCTCCATCAGTACCACTACCAACCCCCCCCACACCCACCACCACCCACTGTACCCCTACCCCTACCCCTACCCCTGCCCAGCCGAGCCCGGTGCAGGCAGCCCCGTCTGGGTGAGGAAGCACAGGCAGAGCTGAGTGCGAGAGGAGCCTGATCAGAAGTGATTAAGTGATCTGCGGTGTGCGAAGCGCATTAATGAAGGGGTGCAGAGTCATCATGTAAATTAAATATGTCAAATCTCCTGGTGAACTTTCAATCTTCATACGCAAAATGCTGCTTTCATTAACAGCAGCCATTTTTTACCCCTCCACCACCCCCCCCCCACCACCACCACCACCTCCACCTCCACTACACTACCTCTTCCAAAACAAACCTACAAGACAGACTAATGTGACAGATACCAGCAATTTCCACCTTTTTCATTTTTCCCCCTTTTTTTAAAAAGCTTTTTTTTTTTTTAAACAAAGTGCACCCGCTCCCGAGTGTAGAGACACACACATGTACACATGCACACGCACATGCACACACACAACACACACACACACACACACACACACACACACACGCAACCCCACACGCACACACCCTTCCTTGCAGAAGGTCTGACAGGCCGTGGTGATGGGTTCGGAATGCACATGGTAATAGGCCAATCAAAAATGCAAAACAATTGGCAATTACTGAGAGGACCTAATGGTCATTAGAATTTACAACTAGGTAATGAAGTAAAGTCTGCCCACGCCATGCATATTCATAAAGCAATTTAGGCTTTGAAGATTAAAGAAGTGCTTAAAATTCAAATGAGCCTGAGCAAATTATCAGTAAGATTCAGTGAGGAAGTAGGGGGCTTTGTGTGTGTGTGTGTGTGTGTGTGTGTGTGTGTGTGTGCGGGGATGTGTGTGTGTGACTTTCTGTTTGTCTGTCCAAGCACATATACATGTGTAGTGTATGTCTGAGTGTGAAGATTTTGTGTGTGTGACCTTGTGTATGCAAGCGACTGTGTGTGTGCGTGTGTGTGTGTGTGTGTGTTTGTGTGTGTGTGAGTGTGTGTGTCCCTCACACGCAAGCATGCCAGTGTGTGTCGGCGTGTTGCACCATTCGCCTCAAGTTTTGTTAACAAAGAGGCAGCAGCCACCCGCTCCCTCAGCATGCAGCCCTGTTCCCTGGCTCTGTCTCCGGATCTTTCCGCCGACTCCACGGGGCCCAGACGAGAGCGGGCGTACACACACACTCACACACACACACACACACACACACACAATTATCACAGGCATAATGGCCGCTCCACCCGCCTCCTCACCATGGCAACCGTTTACACCTGGATTTCATCAACTACTCTCCAGATACGCGCTAAAGAAATCGTTCCCTTTTTTTGGGGGGGAAAAAAAGCCACCCGCACTTACACAGGAGTTATCTTCCATCTATCATTTTATTTAGACTCATAAATTAAATAGATTTTATGATGGCAGCACACGAGAGGCAGATATTGCCTTACCATCATTTAATATTAACTAAGTAATATAAGCAGTAGCAGTAGTAGTAGTAGTAGTAGTAGTAGTAGTAGTAATTGTGGTGATAACAGTAGTAGTAGTACTAATTGTGGTAATAGTAGTAGTAGCAGTAGTAGTAATTGTGGTGATAGTAATAGTAGTAGTAGCAGTGGTAGTAACTACAGTGATATTAACAGTAGTAGAAGTAGTAGTAATAACAATAGTAGTAGTAGTAATTTAAAAATTTTGATGATAGTAGTAGTAGTAGTAGTAGTAGTAATAGTAGCAGTAATAGCAACAGTTGTAGTAGTACTAGAAATATTCAAAATAGTACTGGTGGTGATTGTAGTGGGAGTAGTATTAGTAGTAATAATAGTAGCAGTAGCAGCAGCAGCATTAGTGAATATATCAGTGCTAATAATGACATACACACTAGAGAGCGTCTTCAATGGCCTTTTAATACTAGCAGCAGTGAGGAATAAAAGCAAGGGGAAGTAAGAGGCTCGCTACGCAGCTTCAAGGATGAGAGGACTTAAGTCACAGACAAAACCCTCTGCTCCCCCGAGATAAACACAGACCCAAACAACACACACGGCCACACGATCTGCCTCCGTTCCAGGCAAATGAAAAGAGCTGCCGTACGCAGGAGGCTCGCAGGCACTGAGAGGGTTTCTGCCTCCCTTGCATGCCACGCTGGAAAGCAGCCTTATGTCTAAACACAAAGGCCCCCCACCCACCTTCCCCCATTCATCAACATCAAACATCAGCGACAACAATGACAGACATTTTTAAAAAAAAATAGTACAGTAAAATGTGGGTATGACAAAGGTGTCTTCCATTTAGAATGTAGAGCTACAACCATCTTGACGGTAAGGGGCCAAGATTTTTTTGTACATTTGCAGGTGTTTTCACCCTACGACTATCTCACTATCTCTAAGACAACCATAGCAATGGCACCTCACTCTCTCTCTCTCTCTCTCTCTCTCTCTCTGTCTCTCTCTCTCTCTCTCTCTATCCGTCCACCCTTGTCTCTGATGGACGCCGTGTCTGCCCAGGCTGCAGCTGTGAGCCAGGGGTTGCCTTTCATTCCAGAGGCCTCCAAAAATAAAGCAATTAACTTATTGGCAGGCAGGAGCTCGGCAGTGTGACAGGCCATCCTGCGAGAGGTGAGGGGGCCACGGACCCCCCAACCCCCGGCCAGCGAGGAGACTCCTGACACGGGGGCGAATTATTCCACTGTACAAACAAGTGTCTTTCTTTTCTTTTCTTTCCTCTCTATCTCTCTCTTTTTCTCTTTCTCTCTCTCTGTCTCTCTCTCTCGCCCGTTGTCTCTCTCTCTCTCTCTCTTTCTGCTCTGCCAACACTTGTTAAAGCCAGTCACAGCAGAGGGTATGTGGCAGGCATGGTGTCTGTTTGTTTGTGTGTGAGGTGGGTGGTTGTATTGTCAAGGTGTGTGTGTGTGTGTGTGTGTGTGTGTGTTGTGTGTGTGGCTTTGAGTGGTCCCTCAGGAGTGTGCAAACACACACACACACACACACATGTGCTTACACAAACACACACATGGAGCTCATATGCATTCATACACACTATACACACACGAGCACACACATTCTATCACATGCACTGGCAATGTTGCGTACTGTACACATTGCGTAGCTCGCCACTTTGAAGCCGAGTACAGATGTTGCTCCTCAAATATTTGTTTTGGGTTACGTGAATTTGCATTTCATATACATAACAGCAATCATGGCTCTAATGCAGATCGTCAGAGCCAATAATGGTCATTAGGCATTAAAAAAATAATCTCTCTAATGCGCTTAATTCAGATTTTAATTGTGTGTCTCATGGTAACATAAAAATGCCACTTTGGAGATTAATATGCAAACTTATGAAATAATGCCCTCCCTTGATATCTGCAATCGTTTAGTTCTCCTGTGCATGTCAGCCCAATTTCCTGGACCTCACGTCAAATTCAGATATTCTGGCACCAGCCTCCCAGCTCTTCAACTAATGTGGGGCCCAGCGCGTGTGCATACACACACACACACCACACACATACACATGCGCACACACACAGCCAAAAAAAAAATAGGCATACACCCAACACCGTCACGCACATTCAAACACACAAACACTCAAAACTAGGCAAACACCCAACACACACACACACACACATACGGCTCACTTTAGGCATGAGAAAACACACACACACACACACACACACGGCTCACTTTAAGCATGAGAACACATACACACACACACACACACACACACACATACACACACATCCCACACACACAAACTCGCTGGGCACTTTCTGGTGGTGCTGGGGGGGTTGGGGGGGGGGGCTCTTTGGACCATGCAGACACCACGGGCCTGGATTATTTATCCAGCGTTTATGCCGCCGCGCTCGCGGTATGTTCTCCTAATCAGCCGCGGCTTGGTGAAGACTTTTTGATTAGCACACAATAAGCAGGCGCCCAGAGGCCTGCCAGAGCCAGCCTGAGCCCCCGTGTGTGTGTGTCTGTGTGTGTGTGTGTGTGTGTACGTGTGTGTGTGTGTGTGTTTCTGTGTGTCTGTGTCTGTGTGTGTGTGTTAGAAGCAGAGAAGGCTAATGAAGTCACACAGGGAATGGAGCGTCACCCAGACACAGAGAGTGAGAGAGAGAGAGAGAAAGAGAGAGAGAGAGAGCGAGGGAGAGAAAAACGACAGAGACAGAGAGAGAGAGAGAGAGAGAACTGGCTAAATCTAAACAGAGAATAAGAATGAATCACAGACCAACAGAGACAGACGGAGAGAAAAAGAAAAAGCAAAAGAAAGAAAGCGACAGATAGAGCAAGTGAAAAACGAGAAAAAGAACGAGGCCGAGACGGAGACAGAAGGAGGGAGAAGAAGAGAAACAGAAAGACAGAAAGAAAGCAAGAGAGAAAGAGAGAGAGCGAGAGCGAGAGATAGAGGGAGTGAAGGAAGGAGAGAAAGAAAGGAAACAAAAGGCAAAAAAGAGGCCGCTGAGGGGGTCTCTGTGTGTCTGCTGAGACTCAACTTTTGCCATTTGTAACCATTAGAGCCCAAATGAATTGATTGTATTGAGCGCCTCGGCTGGCGAGCCCCAGGGCCGGCGAGTGGCAGCAGTCTTCAAGGTCACCGTGGAAACTCAGACAACTTCTGCTCTGCTCTGCTCTGCTCTGGGGGGCCTGGCCTGGCCTGGCCTGCTCTTGAGGGGGACAGGAGGGGATGGGACGGGGCAGGGCAGGGCAGGGCAGAGCAGAGGGGAGCGGAGGGGAGGGGAGGGGAGGGGAGGGCAGAGGGGAGGGGAGGGCAGAGGGGAGGGGAGGGAGGCTAGCTGTGGACAGAGAGATGGCTGCTGGGATGTCCGTGTAGCGAGAGCTTCCTGCAGGGAGACTGACTGACTGACAGGCTCACACACACACCTCACAGCTCACCTTGGTGGATGAGAGCAGTGAAGCGCAGCATGTTAAACTTAAGGGCTACTGTATATTAATTCACCAAAGTCTGTGTGTGTGTAAGAGAGAGAGTGTGTGTGTGTGCGTAAGTAAGTATGTGTGTATAGGACAGTGAGAGAAAGAAAGTAGATGGGCAAAGGCTACTGTGTGTGTGTGTGTGTGTGTGTGTGTGTGTGTGTGTGTGTGTGTGTGTGTGCGTGTGTATGAGAACGGGAGAGATAAAATAGGTAGGAGACTACTATGAGTGTATATGAGTGTGTATGATTAAACATAATCCTGAACCTGTGTGTGTGTGTGTGTGTGTGTGTGTGTGTGTGTGTGTGTGTGTGTGTGTGTGTGTGTGTGTGTGTGTCTGTGTCTGTGTCTGTGTGTCTGTGAGTGTGTGTGTGTGTTTGCCCAGAAGCTATGACCACTCCATAGAACAGGGAGCACGTAGAACTGCAGCTATGATGGGAGCTTACAAGTAACAGGAATGCCCAGTGTAGAACCAGGAGCCAGGACCACAAACAGCCCTCCACCCCCCCAAACCAACCCCCCACCCCTCCAGCCCTCCAGCCCTCCACCCCCCCACCCTCGGGCCCGTTCCCTGCCAACCATCCGCTGGCACGGCCCACTGGGGATGTCCTCCAGCAGTCCTGCCAACTCCCAAACCCTTTCATGTTCACCCCCGAGCCCACACGGCCCTCTTGTAAGCGCAAATACACACACACACACACACACACACGCGTAAACATACATATGCAAAGACACACACACACACACACACGCTTAGAGGAAGAGAGAGAGAGAGACACACACACACACATGCCATGCAGGGATACATGTGTGTACACATCAACATATTTGGCCGATACATGCTGATGTAAACCGCACCACAAGTTGCCCGTTGAAACGCTACTTATATGGGGGCGAGAGAGCGCCGGCCTTCATTGGCATTTTTATACATGCATGTACAGGGATGAGTAGCTCCATTTGCGTCTACATTTTTTGCACTCACACAGCATCTGACACAAGCTAAAGCCACTCATGTATGTGCAGACACACACACACACACACACACACCCACACACACACACACACACACATACACAGACTCACACACACGCACGGAAACGCTTGTTTTTTTTTTCAGCATCATTTTTTGCTTGTTTATAAAACGCTAGCCTGTAATCCACGGGGATTTATAAATACGCTTTGTAGTACATAAACATTTTTATGGACACTTTTTTCCCTCTCTTGGACGTCTGATATAATTTGAGAGGCATGATGTGACAGGGCCTGGTAGACCTGTATGTGTGGACACAGGGGCCCATGAGAGCCACAAACAGACAGAGAGAGAGAAAAAGAGAGAGAGAGAAAGAGAGAGAGAGAGAGAGATTCTGTGTGCCCACATGTGTCCGTGTGTGTCTGTGTTTGTGTGTGTGAGCGAGAGAGTAAAACGGTACTTCTGTTGAGTTTTTTTTTTGGTTGTTTGTTTTTTGTTTTGTTTTTTTAAGAGCATCACAGGGATTTCGACCGCCTATCTCAACTGATCGTCACACAAACTTTAAAAGGACCTCCACACAAACACACACATTCCATACAAATGTAGACGTGTGCTTTGCTGAGAAATTTAAATCTGAATTCAAACAAAATAACCAGAGGGTTATCCAAAAAGCTGATGGAAAAAGGTGTGTGTGTAAAAAGGTCATTTTTGTTTCTTTTTTGGCCTTGCATTAACATTAAGAGCATGACTATTTTGATCTTAAAAAAAGAAATGCATGGGTGCGCACACACACACACACACACACACACACACACACACACACAGCTGAACTTCACACACAGTGCACATATGTGGGCAATTATTTGAAGCTTTCTCCCAGGGTGGGAGTGTGTCTGTATGTCTGTGTGTGTGTGTGTGTGTGTGTGTGTGTCTGTGTGTGTGTGTAGAGGGGGGGTGGGGGTTGTCTCAGCAGCTCCTGAATGAGCAGACGCTTCAGCATGGATCTCTCTCTGTGTCTCCCCCTTTTTTCTCCTGTCGCCAAAAAAGACGCCATTGTCTGGCAGTAGAAGGGGAAGGAGGGGCTCGGAGCAGCAGCAGTGGTTGGTGGGTGCTGGGGGGGCTTATGGCGGGTAAAGGGGGGGGGGTGGGTGGTCGAGGAGGGGTAGGTGGGGTGTGTGTGGGGTGTGTGTGGGGGGTGGGGGGTGACGAGGGTTGGCGTAGGTGGCAGCATGCCAGTCAGCGAACGTCTGTGTGCTAAATACCTTTGTTTCCCGTGAGCTGCATCTCGCCATGAGGCAAAGCCGGAGGACGAGGAGGGGAAAATAAAGACAGGTAGCGACAGAGAGAATGTACGGCCTCCCCCCGCTACACACACACACACACACACACACACACACACACACACACACACACACACAGAGGAGGTACGGCCTCCCCCCGCTACACACACACACACACAGGAGGTACGGCTGCCCCCCACTACACACACACACACACACACACACACACACACACACAGGAGGTACGGCTGCCCCCCACTACACACACACACACACACACACACACACACACACACACACACACACACACACACACAGAGGAGGTACGGCTGCCCCCCACTACACACACACACACACACACACACTTATACCAAACAGGGAAAATGTACGGTCGCCTCTGCTTGTTGTGCAGGGTTAGAAAATGAGGGGAGGGAAAAATCCCTACACCTTCCAAATCTACTAAACTCCCTTATCCCCTCCACCACACACACACACACACACATACACACGCGCGCATCATAAGGGATAAAAACTGCCATTATAATATGAATGGGATTTTTTTTACTTGGATCAATTATATAAAAGGCAGAACCCAGGAAATTTATGATATAAATAAAAACATTTGGCCAAAATAGGTCATTGTTTCAAATTTCCTTTGGCAAAATAGGGAGAGCAGGGGCTTCTGAAATTAACATAGAAATGTAATACATGCCAACAGAAATTGTGCATTGCAGCCTCCCAACACACACACACAAACACGCACACAATTACACACACACACACACACACATTACATATCAAGCCAAAGCGGTTCAGTTCTCTCTGTGTCTTACAACTCAAGAGAATCTAAAGCAATTTTTAAGAAAAAATTATCACAAGGATGGTAAAAAAAAATGCAAAATGAAACAGATCCACAGCAGGAAAATTAAAGATGAGGCGCTACTGTCATGCATATTCATAAAGCACTCGCATCTGAGCACAGAGCTGCAATGAATTCTGGGACATTACTGTGACACTGCTTTGGGGAGGGATGGTTGTGTGTGTGGGTGTGTGGGTGCGTGCATGTGTGTGTGTGTGTGTGTGTGTGTGGGTGGGTGGGTGTTTTTTAGGAAGGGGGTCTTGCTTTCTGATAAATCATGGTCCCTGATCAGGGGGAGAAGGAGAATGCGGAAGCCTCCTGCGGAAGCACGCTGGCTGGGTGGAGATGCGAGTGAGAGAGGGGGCTGGCGCTGGCGCTGGAGCTGGGGCTGGACGTGTGTGTGTCCTTGCCTGTACAGTGACTACGGTGCTCAGCCATGTCTCTCAGTACAGCAACACAGCAGCTAGTCACTACACTACATCTGCAACAAGATTAGCAATCCGCGATTTACTCAGCCGGTGCACTCACACACACTCTCGTTCTCTGTTACAAACGCACACACACACAGATATGCACACACATATTCACACGATATATTTCCCTATGTACAAAAGAAAAGCGCCACCCACAAAGACACTAGCAGATGTACATATGGGCGCATACACACACACACACACACACACACACACACACACACACGGGTTGTTGATTAGTGAGGGCAAGATGGAGGCTGATGATAGCTGCTGATAGATCCCAGCCGAGGCTGTTTTGGTTGAGTCTCTGGCAGGTCGCTAACCCCTCTCCTCATGCTGCTCTCACTGGGTAGTGTACTGCCAGCGCCTGAGCCCTCCCCAATAATACCACACACACACACACACACACACACACACACACACACTCACACACACACACACACACACATAACACAGCATGCCACTACACTACACTTGACTTGCATCACCCATTACTTCACTTCTACGGCCCTCTAGGAGGGATACAGAGAGATAGAGATAGAGAGAGTGAAAGGAAGGGAAGGAAAGAAAGAAAGAATAAAAAAGAAAAAAAGAAAGAAAGAAAGAAAGAAAGAAAGAAAGAGACAGACAGAAAGAAAGAAAGAGAGAAAGACAGAGGAAGCACATCCTGGGCCTGCAAGAGAAGCCGTCTCTCCCCTGACAGCTACAAAGAATTACGCTTTGAAGATAATCACAATCATGACAGACAGTTACGCTGGAAATAGTGGGCGATTTGAATGAAGGGGGGGGAGAAAAAATGAACTAGATGATATTTTAAAAAATGGCTCAAATTGCTTGGGTCTTTGTTAAGGCAATCATCTGGGTCAAATTTTGGCACAGAAAATTGCACGCGGCTCATATGCCAGGCAATAGCAGAGTGTAATTGATTCAATATTAATTGGGTGCCCCTGATTTACATTGACTGCTAAAGCTGCAGCTGAACGACTGGAAAAAAGCGAGAGAAAAAGAGAGAAAAAGAGAGATAGAGAGGGCAAAAAAAATGGAGAGACAGAAGACATGCATGTGTATGTGTATGTGTGTGTGTGTGTGTGTGTGTGTGAGATTGAGAGAGAATGAAACAGAGAGAGAGAGAGGGAAAAGCATTACAAAAAAAAAAAAATACAATTATCCGTATTGAGGTCCACTCTGCATATCTGCACAGGAGACTGGACTAATCGGCCGACCTGCTGCAGTGTGGTCACCATATCAAAAGGGGACATCAGCGTGGCACTAGACAGCCTCACCGGAAAAAAAAAAGAAAAACCTGCTTGTTAAAAAGTTCACCGGCGTTCCAAACGGTTTCATGTTCGGAGCCAACGCAAATTCAATCTGTCACGTTGACATATTTTTGGATGTCGCGCTATAAAAAAAAGCCCAAAAAAAAGAGGAAAAAAAAATACACACAGGCGCGCATACACACACATACACAGATACACACACACACACACTAGAGATCGCCGGATGTTACTTTGCATATTTTTTACATTTCATCAAGAGAGCCAGACAGAGGGAGGGGAACAATGGCAATGCCATTATCATCAATGTAATGCGTTCAGCATTCAGACAGTTCTCGGCACTCTTGGTGCGCATACACACACACACACACACACACACACACACACGCACACACACACACACTCATGTGCCCGTGATAAAAGGCCCATCATAGTTTAAGATTAACAACCTGCCTTTATTTCCCCCTCCCCTCTGTCAGTGGATCTCGGGATTGGACGCATAATCTCATTTGGGGATTAATAGAATAAGTGTTGCCGTTGGTAGGAACAGGGGCTCATGGCCGCCCATATTAAAATGGCACGGAGTGTCCAGAGGAGGGGAAAAAAGAACGGGGTTGGGGGGGGGTGAAGCACAGGGAGGAGAGGGGGGGGCAGAGAGGGGAGGGGAGGACAGGAGGGGTAGGAGGGTAGGGGGGAAGAGGAGAGAAGAGGAGTGGAGTGGAGGGGTGGGGTGGGGAAAGAGAGGAGGGGGTCGGAGGGGGGGAGAGCTGCAGAGTCGATTACCCCCGTGCTGACGGGCTGGGCCCCCTCGCCAGGATGCATGGCCTATTTGGGGCAGCATGCATAGAGCACACACACACACACACACACACACACGTCCACACATGCACACATGCGCCACACACACACACACACACGTACAGCATTCTCCACACACGCCACACACACACATATATACAGTCCTCCACACACACACATGCACAATCACACACACATGCACACGCACACCCGCACGCACACACACACACAGTTCTCTCCACACACGGCCCATTCCACCATGACAGGTACTGCTTTTCGTCTCCTCAAACAGAGCCGTGCTATATGTAAATAGGGATGTTACATCACATAGACAAAGCTCCGTATTTGGCCATCTGCACCAGCCAGCATCGGGATCTTGCGGGACCACGAGCTGCAAACTGTCCCCTCTCTCTTAAAATCTGCCCCCAAATACAGATTACAACACACACACACCTAGCCTAGAATAAACAACAAAAATTGATCACTGACATATCATAACACATCTACAATTATTACCACCAGAATAAGTGCTAAATGTAAATATCAGTTTATACTGTAATTTCATTTGGGAGACCCCAGTGACTTAGTTATGACACTAGACACTAGAAAGTGACTAATTTCACCTGCGCTGAGGCCTGTCCGCTACTGAAATCCACCTTACCAGAAAGAGAGACATTCGACAAATCCTGAAGTGCTTTACGACTGAGCCAAACGCTGCTGCCATAACTGTCCTTGAAGATATTATGTCTAGCACCACCACTAGTATGGCCAATTAATGTCACTGTTCCCTGTTTGACCAACGAGCATAGCCACAATTAAATAACACGTTAAGGAGCTGTTGAAGTCTTTCCCTCAAATTTGTTTTTTTTCTCTCTCTCTTTCTCTCTCTCTCTCTCGCGCACGCTCTCTCTATAACAACCACACATAATACCAGTGACCCAACACCATCGTCTGAACCCTTTTATATTATGATGTAAATGAGCTTAATAACCCAGTTTGGCTACTGACAGGAACACGACGCTAGCGCACGATAGCTGGCACGCTTAAATGGATTGTATAATTTGTGCTGAAACTGCATCAACATCTTTTAAAACAAAGGGGTTAACCAGACATGCATGACCCTGGTTAGCACCCATATCCATTAAAACCACAATGAATCTCAAGGAGATGCTGCCTTGACTGTCCCTTTAGCCGACCACACGCCCTCTGTCTCTATAAATCCACCACAGAGAGGGGTATATTCTTTCATTCTTTCTTTCTTTTTCTTTCTTTTTCGTTCTCTCTTTCTTTTTCTGTTCTTTCTTGTCTGTCTGTCTATCTGTCTTTCTTGCATTCTTGCTTTTTTTTCTTTTTTCTCTCCTTTTTGTCCACCTACCCCCACACCCCCACACCCCCCACCCCCAGGTCCTGCTTTGCCAATCCTGCAGCTCTGATGTCTTTGGGAACTACTTCATCCTTGAACCCCACCAGCCCATAATTACTGCTGAAAGAGGGTCAAGTACAAATGATTGTTGATGGGGCTGACCCAACCCAGGACTTCCTGGAAAACCGATCCCTCTGAACCAAACCAGAGAGAGGGAGGGAGAGGGAGGGATAGAAAGAAAGAGAAAGGGAAGGAGAGAGACAGGGAGAGAGAGAGAGAGAGGGAGAGAGAGAGAGAGAAAGTCTTAATGGGAGGGGAGGGCTGCAGACAAAACACACTGGAGGAGACATGCTGGTATTTTTTTTTTTTTTGCTCGCAACAAACACCTCTTTAAATCACCCCGCTGCAGGCCGGCCGCGTACAGTAGACAGGCACAAGGGGGGGTGGAGGAGGTGGGGGGGGGAGAGAGAGAGACTTCCAGCCCTATCCAATGAGCTCCGGGGGTGGGCGGGGGTGTGGGGGAGGACATTGAGTTCTGTAAACAGCCTGGCAGAGGAGCAGACGACCTTATGATTACCTTGGGTCACAATTTAACCCTGCGGATTCCAAGAATTTTTTTTTAAGTTGTTTACAAGCAAAGTGATAAACTGTCTTGTTTGGCTCTTTGTCTCCATGGCAGTATCTCATGTTTTCCCATGCCTTATTTAGTACTGGAAGTCAACCACTAGAAGCTCACCCTAATTAAAATACACGCAGAAAAACTATAACAAATAATTAGTGGCGCTAAGATTCCTTAAAATAAATTACTCTCCCTCAACAAACCGAAAATAACCGAGCATCCCTCTACTTCCTCTTCACATTTTTTTTTCCTCTTCTATATTTTTGTAAGAAAGTGAAAATCTGCAGGCATACATTTATTCGGATAAGATGTGGCCATGTAAAAACCACAACGAAATCAAGATACATCTGCGCAAACCACATGAGAGAGTGCAAGCAGCACAGAGAGGCATTTCCCATGAGCCTGTGGACACACACTGAGGGAGGCTGGGGTCGGGGGGGTCGGGCGGGGGTTGAGGAGTTTGGGGTTGGGGTTTTGGATGGGGGTTGGGGGGGGGGGCGGTGGCATGATGTAGCCTCCACTGTCACACCAAAGCTCCTAACACCACCCCTTTCAACGCCCAAACCTTTTTCCCCTCCCCTCCCTTCATCTCTTCATCCCACCCACCCCCAAAACTCCCCCCGTGTCCCCCTGTGTGGGGATAAGCCCAGTTGTGTGCCCTTCAGGGCGCACCCTCCGCGCTCCACTTTGTCCAGTCACAAAATGGCAACTTCAAGCCAAGGTCGGCCATGTCACTTTGCCATTGGGCTATATTTGATTACCGTGCATGTGTGTGTGTGTGTGTGTGAGTGAGAGAGAGTGTGAGAGACTGTGTGTGTGTATGTATGTTTTGTTTAGAGGGGGGAAGGAGGATAAAGAAAAAAAAAAAGACAGAATGCCAACCCGATGAGCAAGGACGGTGGATCCCAACTGGCATCTGCTAAGCCAAGTTTAAGCATTTAAAAGACTCTTTTGCTGATACTAAAGGAGAGGCATCTGAGTGGGAATGGAAGGGTAGAGTAGGGTAGGGTAGGGAAGGGAAGGGAAGGTTAAGAGAAGAAGAAGAGCTGAGCGCGAGCCCACAGAGGAGCCCAGAGCCGACAGTGAGGGTCCGGGTGATCTACAGCACAAGCCTGACTTTAATTACCACAATCCCACTCAGACGAAGAGCAAAGTGAAAACCCATGGCGATTGCGAGCGCTGATGAGCAAATGATAATAAATCAAAACAAAGAATGTTTTTCATCTTGTTGCTGCGGAAAACAAAAAAACAAAAAAAAGCGCTGCACCCTGGACTTGACACTGGCCTAGAGGTTGGTTTTCCCAGTCCGTGCGGTAGGCTTCTCTAATCTACCACAGTGTTTACTTCGCGTCCGTATTTGTTCTGTATACATACAGTGCATACGTACAACAAACACACACACACACAAACACGCTTCTTGGCCAAACACAGGCTCGTGCACAATGCCAGTCATTCTGCGAATTAATGGTCTTGATATCTGTCTCCAGAGCTGTGGCTGGGATCCACCCAATTTCTCTAAGGACCAACGGACCCCACAGTGAGGAGGGAGGGGAACATATGTGCAATGTGTATCTTATGCAAGCATTTAATATGCACACACAAACACACACAGTCACACACGCGCACACACACACACACACACACACACACACACACACACACACACACACACACACACACACATACACACACACTCCCTGGCGTCCCTTGCAAGGGTGTGAACCAGAGGCATCACTGTACACAGACTTTTATATGTCCATGTGCCTTAAGCCATACCCGTACGAATGCCTTCTTCTCTTTTTTTTTTTTTTTTGGTCCCCCTTTTTTTGTCTTTTCTTTAAAAAAAAAACAAGGGTGGTGTGTTTACCTGTAATGTTTTCCTGCTTGGGGCAAATTCCTCGGGAGGATGTGGATAAGCAGTCGTCGTCCTCGGGCGTGACCTGGACACCCACCTCCACGGGGTTGGAGGGCCTCCTCAGCTCGCCATGTGGTGGCGAGGGTGCCTTATCCACTGCCTTGTCTATGCACAGGGTGCCACTGCACTGCTTCCTCTTGTGCTCAATGAAAACGAGGATATCCCCCAGAGGGAAGTTCATCTGGCACTGGCCACAGGTGAGCAGGTCCTGGTCCCCTTCCGGAGCGAGCGGCACCAGCCCCCGGTGCTCCTGCTGGCGCTCCTCCGAGAGCACGGAGGACAGAGGAGGCTCGGCTGCACGCGCGGCCAGGCAGGCGGGCAGGCAGGCAGGCAGGCAGGCAGGGATGGCATAGCAGCCAGACGGAGGGATTCGAGGAGGAGAGAAGGAGAGAGGAAGAAACCAGGGAGAAAGAGAGAGGGACAGAGAGAGAGAGAGGGAGAGAGAAAGCGTGTGGCAGAGAGAAAAGAGAGATGGAAAATTAGACACTGGATGTTTGAGCGGATATCAGCAAGATGAGTGGATGAGACACAATATTGAGAGATGTGGGGGGAAAATCATCATATGGCATGCTACGTGTATATCTTTGTCACAGCAAAGCCTCGTTGTCACCAAGGCAGGCATTAAAGATGGGAGACAAGCTCTGTGTTTCTCTTAAGTAAATCTACAGGCACAATCATCTTCTTAGGTTGTCACCCTTTCCAACTATTATACAAGATATTTAGGCCATTTATTAAAACCAGTAGAATAATCTTGTAAGGTAAACAACATTTGAAAACAACAAGGAGAGAACGGACACAGAGTGTGCTCTGACATTAACTGACTACATACACAGCAATGATTCCCATATTTACAAACTGCATTACTTAATTTATGGCTAACAATGTGGGGGATATATAAAAAAGAGAATATCATGAGGTTGTTGCTTTCTGTCCCTTTACACAAAAGCAATATTTACACTTGAGACACAACGTGTTTAAAATGAGTATTTGAGACAAAGTTACTTCAGATTTCTCTTTAGGCTGCTCTCACCCTATTCACATCATAAGAGGGAAAATGTGTCCAACACATGTGCAGACCAGAAGCCACGCGCGTTCTGCAACCAAAATAGTACAACATCGGACTCCATCCATCCATGCGCGTGATATCTATTTCTTTGATAACCTCTTTCACCGCCGGAAATCGGGATGAGGAGTAGCACTAGTAAATGTCTCGCTCAAAATCCAGGATTAGGCGTTTTTAGACCCCGTTGTAAGACTGGCTATTGTCACTTAACAGACAAGCGGAGAAAGCCATTCATGAATAGCTATATCTCTCACCACGACGGATGGTGAAAGGCTACTTAAACACCACGTATCCATCGCTATGAAAATCGTTGCTCTTATAGGTGAAAGTACTCTGCCAGTTTCCTAATAGTTGAGCATCATGACCTTCTTTACTAAGCTGCCAATTTCATATTTTAATGAACCTAAAACCACTGAGAATCAAAAAATAGATTTTAATTTTAGTTGGTGATGATTGGTACAGATTTTTGATAAAAAGTGTAGGGATCTTGTGAACTGAGGTTAAATTTACTTCAGCCCAACCCAGACCAGATATCGAGGGGCGAATGTGGAGTAGCTCCCAAACGTGCTCGTGTGGAAAATATCATCTGAAAGCGCAATCCTACACGACATCAGGGCTCCAACTAGGACATAGAGATAATATGTGATAAATTCCGTCTACTGGTAGGCTACTAGCCCTTAATTTGATACCAGGGCATATATAACAACGGTAGAGGTTACATCGCAGTCTTTTTAACATCCAAAGTCGCAAGCCTGCCATTCCAATAGAAACAAAAAACAAAGTGGTGTAATCACATTAATTGCATTTGTTTGGTCGCTTATCTGATGTTATTTTATCTATCATTATATCATGTGCTCTGCCCACCTCATTTAGTCTACTGTTTAGGGTAAATTTGAAATAGGGTGAAAAAGTAGACAAGGCTTTTAAATAAGATAACTTGATATTTAAAACACCCAGCAATGCATGATATGTCTGATTTCAATAGGGTTGGAAATCTATTTTTATTTTCTTTGAATGCAGTCACAACAAGCATTATCGTTTAGCAAAAGTGAGTGGGTGTAGCTTGGCATTTTAATAAACTGGTAGCTCACACGTCTCCATGTACTATGAAAAGTCTATCTACTTTGACCATCACACTTTATGTTTCCTTAATTCACTCAGTCTGTTAATCACTCTTCTAGGCCTCAGTAACACTTTTTACCAAAAAGGGGAAATTACTTAAAACAGTGTTAACTTTGACCGGTTGTAATTCAATAAATACCACTTCTCGGTAAGGTTTGCTACTCAATAGGCTGCACAATTATTCGACTGTGATAAATAGCTTTATCAACAACAATTCAGGGGAATCGTTAATTTCTAAAAGATATACTAACGATCAATAGACATATTTAGGATTAACTCTGAAAGCTTTAAAAAATATTTTACTCCTGTACAAGATTGATTTATAAGCTAATACTTGCCATTGTCAGTAGTCTGTGGAAAAATGACTTAACAAAAATATCTACTTGAAATATACACCTTTAAACACCTGACGAAATCAGATACTGTATACGTGTGCATACACTAACAATAAGCATTACAATAAATTGTGCCTATTTTACACGCACTGTAAATTGACGAGACTGGAACAAAAATAGACTACTAGCCATAATTTTAAAGCCTTTATACCAAATATGTACTGAAGTGCTTATTAAGTTATTATTACTAGTCTTTAAGTCATTTCATGTATGTCTTAGCTTTATTTTCCGTCCAAGAGACTGCAATGTCTTGGTGCGTTTCGGTTAGGTTGTCTCCTATAGCCTAGCATTCCTTATTTGTTTGAGTTTTCAATCTGTTTACAAAATTTATTGGAAGGCAATACGTATTTATAGCCCATAGTGTTACTAAATACTCGAGGAAAAAAACATAAGAATTGCGGCGGGTGTGTAAATGGGAGGGGGACAGCCTTAACCCCATATTATATGTTTCCTTCTATTCTAAACACATCGTCAAATATGTAGATTGAGGTGGCGGTGAAATTGATCAGGTTCAAGTTCATATCCAGTTTATGATCGTTGTCTGCCCCCTAGCGGTGGACCTTCGACACGAAACACAGGTCTTACTGGAACCTGAAGAGACCGTCTTTGCAGTAAGATCCAGCAGACATGGTACGGAAACCTAATAATGCCATATGATACGCTACAATGTTACAACAACATTGTATCATTTGTGTCAAGCCCGTTTATCGTTTAAAATTCCCCGGAGTAAGAGAATAGCGGTCTGCTACATAGAAGGTAGTCGGCGATAAACCTGCGTTATAGGTTGTCCAACAGCTATAGTCTATAGGTTCTTCACAGTTCGAACGATCGTTAGTTTTTCGTTTCAACTAAAACAATCTATTGATTAATGAGGGGGGGGATGCACAGATTACCAATAAAGTATTGCGCATATTGCATTGCACTTAAAATTGTCTCACGAAAATGTAATGGTTATTTTGGTTCGCTTGTGGCTGAAAGCGCTCGTCCCTTCCAATTGAGTCTTTAAGACTCTCAACCAAAATTCATGTGCCTTACCTTTCAAGTGTCCCTTTACGAATTAATTGAGCAAAATGCCAAAACACAGTCCGTGAAGGCATTCTGCAATCGGGAAGAAAGAATACAGAGGCGAGAATAGTGTCCCTGTTGCTCTTTATAAGAGCAGCCCCCAAAAACTCTCGTCGCCACGAAGCATGTGCCCTATGTCTCAAAAAAGAGTAAACTTAAAAGTTTAAGCACAAACACATCTATCCTGTTGCTGTATGTCTTTGATTGTGAATGTGTGGAAGTATGCTATTTTTCTACCTATGTCTTGTGCTGCTGGCAGTAGGCAACACACACGCGGCGCTTGTAAACAGTCAGACACGAGATTTTTCCCAATCAAAATCCACTTCCACTTTTTTGAAAATCTTCCAAAAATAGTAGGCTACGAGAGAGGGGAAATCCTGCCCAGGATCGCACCCAGAACGCGTTACGCTATATTCCGTGAGATATTTTTAAAAAACTAGCTTAAGCGTGCATACCTACCCTTCGCCGCGCACCTTAACGTATGCTCTTAAATGGCCAAAGCAACGGGGGCACGAGAGCCACGGCACAAGCATGTAACCAAATTCTAACCTAAAACTTCTGCAGTTGCCTGCAGATTGCTTGCTGAATGAAAACAAAACTTTTCTCAGAGATTGCTGGGGAGGTTGCGTGCGTAAAGGTATTTCACAGACGAAAAAGAAATTCTCGCCACGCTCTTCAGTGAAGTCCACTTGACCACGATTCCGCTGTCCAGTGTCCAGTGTGCCACATGAATTACGCTGTCCGTAACTGTTTTTTCCTTTTTGCCAAAGCTATTCACCGGCCAAGAGAAAGTGAATGAAAACAGAAGGCATTACAAATATTGTTCTACTTACGCGAAAAATCCCGTTTGCTTAAGTGCTGGGGTTTGCCTTGCTTGCGGCGAGACATGGTGGTTGGTGGTGGCTTTCAGCTCGGTTCACATCGGGAGAGCCGGGTTAGAAGGGAGACTCCAGAGAAAATATCTTCATCAATGCCTTTGACATCCAAAATAAATTAGAAATAATACAAAGATGGCGCAGGGAAGATGGATTGTGGGATAGCCGTCATGGCTTTTTTGAAAAGAGAGAGAGAGAGAGAGATGAAAAAATGGCAAAAGCCCCCCTGAGCTGCAAGTTCAAGTGCGGACGTGACGTCCCTGCGAACTTGAACGTCAGGAGATGGATGGACACAGACATACAAAACATGGGCAGGGCAAAGCCGGGGAGTGGGAGGAGGGAGTGGAAATAACAAAACCAATGGACACTCATTAGGGGCTGGACATGAAAAATAGACCCGAAGAAGCCAATGGACAGAAAGATCAGGGGGCCGGACAAGAGGCGAGAGAGAGAGGGGGGGAGAGAGAGATGTCTAATGAAAGCAGTGTAGTGTGTGTGTGTGCCTGTGTGTGTGTGTGTGTGTCCGTGTGTGTGCGTGTGTGAGTGTGTGTGTGTGTGTGGCGAGGGAAGGTGGGGGTGTGTGTGGCGGGACGCGGCGGGTGGACGTAGGAAAACAGACCACGAAAAGCCAATGGACAGGAGATTCAAGGGGGCTGGACATACGATACTCAAGGGGAGGGGAAGAGAAGCGTTTAATATAAGCTGTCGCAGTGGACATTGATCAGGGCCCCGGAGCAGGAGCACTGTGTTAAGCGCACTCTCCCGCTCTAACAGGCAGAGGTGTTTTGTGCGACCGAGCCAAAGGCTAGGTGAGAGTGGAGCGGCGCTAAAATGAAACCAAGGGCGAGAAACGATCGGGTTGCATGAACAGGACAGACAGGTTCCGCGTGGGGGCACCGGTGTATGATGCGGGGGTGGGGTGGGGTGGGGTGGGGGGGGGGGGGGGGGGGGTGAAAGGGTTGAACCGCTCAGCTATGTGGGGAGAGTATCCCATGGTATAACCTATGCCTCGTCCCAGTAATCCAGAACCCAGAGAAAATTGTTCAATATTGGGGAGACTACAGTAAACGTGGGTGACACTTGCGTACGTTCAGATGAAGTTTGCGTGGAATGTAGGTGGGACTTGAATACTATAGACGTGGTGTTAAAGACAAAACACACTGACGAATAGAGCATGGGAACAGCCCACAAAAAGGGGTCGATGTAACAAGTTTCAGATGTGTTTCGGGTTTGGCATGGCAGATGGGGGAGGGGGCGTCAATACATCGCCAAATGGATTTAGAGATTATAAATATATAAGATGGTCAAAACAGCGCGCGAGCAATCCAAATAATGACACCTAGAGACAGCATGCCTATAACAAATGTGATGACAACGCGGTTCCATACACTGGGAGGGATGAGGAGAGGAACACCCCTGCGAAGTCGTAGAAGTACGACTAGCGACTGAACGGAGCGAATCTCAGGAGCGAACTGCCGTGCAGTGCGCGAGCTGTTAGAAGCTGACGGGAGACAGTCTGCAGGGGAAAGAGAGGAAATCGATAGGAGATCTTAAGACAGAGCAAGCTACGGGAGTGGAAGTCAAGCCTCTACGAAATGTGTTTGTGATCAGAGTGAGTGCATACATTTTTGCAGGGTACATATTTCGCGCCTCCTTTATGTGGACAAAGTTTGCTCGCGGTATCAATGCATAGCAGAATTTCTATCTCTCTTGCTTTCTCTCCCCTCTCTGTCCCTCTCTCTTTCTCTTGCTCTCTTTCTCGCTCTCTCTCGCCTTGTCTCTCTCTCGCCGGTGACGGTATGTCAAGGTTCAGGGGCTACACGACGGTAGGCGTTATTCGTCCGAGGTGTGGTGACGCTGTGCCTGACCCCTTTTTTAAGGGCATAAGGGAGCTGTTGTAACTGGTCCTTTAAGAACTGCTTACACTAAGACAGAATTATGGCTAGGGACTATTAGGATGGCAATTCATATTTCAAGTAAATAACAAACAACACAATAGACCGCCATTTATGTGTGTATTTGCTAAAGTGAGCAAAGTGTTGTAGTAGTTCATTTTTACAGGATGTATTTGGTATCTGTGCGTGGTGGAATTTTGCAACGGCATAGCGCACAAGACTTTATTAATGATATTCTTTATTTGGTAACTGTTCTACTGGTCCGTTCACCTACTCACAGCCGACAGATGTGGTGTTGGATCGTCAGGTGTTGTGTTGACTCAAGGTTTCCTGTTTCACTCTTCCTCAAAGCGTGGCAGTGTAGTCTTAAGGGTTCGGCTCAGAGCGGGCAGTTAAGCCTCGCTGTTTCTGGCATAGGCTAAGCCAAAGACATGCCGAAGTCAGATGCAACATCTTGTTGCATCGCTGAAGTCGCGACTCGAGCACCAGGTTTATCACTCACTGGCCCATTATAAGACACGATGAGGGGTTAAGGCTTTAGATATGAAAGGACAGCTCATGATAACGGTCGTGTCTTTATACATAGAGAGTAGAGGTACTCAAGTAACGCTATTTACTTCTTATGTTAAAAGACGTGCTCTGAAAACCTCAATTCTATAATAAAAATAAGCCTGCATTGATATATAAACTTAAAGGGGATTGACTAAAACCACTGTGTTAATCAACTTTGCATTATAAAGAGTAATGCACACATTTTCTATCAATTAATAAATTAACAAATATGTAATGCACATGTAATACATTGACCTTTATTGTGCTTGCTATGTAACGGCTTATTATAGTTGACTATTATAGTTTGCTTCTCACATTTGGTAGCCTGCTTTCTGCATATGGCATTTACCAATGCGTTTGTTTTCTTTCCCAATAAAGTTCAATGAACATGTTCTCGGGATAAATATCCAAATTAATCAAAAGAGCTAAACGGACCAGTGCCAAGAAATAGAAACCAATCGTGTCACTCCTCAACAAAGACCCGCTGCAGGCACTCAGAGAATAGCCTATTAAGACGCAGAGTTTTCAAAAGCGGGTCTATCTTAACTGTTAGTTCCTCAATTCAGTAGAATCAAGCAGATTTAAAAGCGTCGCTGCCTTTTTCCTCCGAGAAGAAGCTATGGTGGCTCTCCGTCGGTGCTGGGGGGTGTTAGTGCATAGTGACAGAGGTGAATATCGGTGGGCCTACAGTGGAGTAGTCCCCAGTCTCCGCACTCTGCACTCTCCACTCACCATGACAAACCACCAACCTTGACCTCTACCCACACCCTACTCCATCCTCTTTTACAAATACTTTCTTCCCCCATATTTTCGCCCTCTACCCCCCAACCCTTCTCTCTCTCTCAATCTCTCTCTCTCTCTCTCTCTCTCTCTCTCTCTCTCTCTCTCTCTCTCACACACACACACACACACACACACACACTCTATTTTCTCTCTCTTTCTCTCTCTATCTCTTTCTGACTACACGTATTCTCCTTGTTCCTGTGCAGCGGGCATTGATCAAAGCAAATCGAGCGCTATACACCTCCTTCAGGAGCCGTCGGGAGAAGGCAGCGACAAAACCCCCAGCGTGGGCAAGAAGCAGAATTTCCAATATGTAAATGACAGCGCGACTGATTCTATCATAAATCAGCCAGCCGTTGTTAAATATATTGGAGTATCCATCTCGCCTACAGTGCACGATCTGACATGCATCACCCGCTTGCTTGGTCCTTCGCGCGCGGGCGCGCGGGGCGTGCGAGTGTGTGTTGGTTTGAGAGAAGAAGAAAATTACGAATGCATGTTTTAAGATAAAAATGTTGAAAACCGTACGCTGAATTCTGGAAAGGTGAACAACCAAATTGGTATATTGACATTATATATTTTTTTTGAAAATAAGGTTTGATGTTTGCACATGTGATCACTTGATAGGCAATAGCCTACTACTATACTATACCTGGAATAATGCGGGCTTCATTTCAAATGTATTCACTGACTATACGTTTCGGAGTAGATTAGGATCGACAATGACATTACAGTTTCCTTATAATTTCAAATAAAAACCTAATTAATATAAAAGCAAAAATCGACAAATCCTTTAAGAAACAGAGGGTGATTTTTTTATTGGTCACGTGCGCGCCTTTCCACGAGCAGTAGCTCAGAGGAAATTGACTGACTGGCCGCTTGGGCGCATTTCAATATATGGAAATGACCAGGGGCTTATGCGATAAATCAACGCCCAGCGCCCCCTCTACATGCTTCACTCTTTCCATTTTTTCTCCCTCTCTCTGTCTTTCTCTCTCCCCGCAATTCGTCAGGATATCCCTTCTGCAGAGACTGCTTTTCTATCACAAAATCATTGCAATATAAGCACTGGTGTTCTTAGACGATGTACCGAGACAAAGTTCTGGTGCCTATGTAATCCAGAACAAAATCTCTCTCTCTCTCTCTCTCTCTCTCTCTCTCTCTCTCTCTCTCTCTCTCTCTCTCTCTCTCTCACTCTCTTCTTCGTTCTCAGTGTTTCTCTTAATTGGTTAATTCTTTATGCGACCAAATGATGGCTTTCTTGCTGTTATTCGGGGCACTAACCTATTTGCAGGCCTAGGTGTAATATATACCGACAGATGACCCATGTCAGTACGCAAGCACTTAAGGCTCACTGATCCCCAAGATGGTTTCGGAGGTGATGTGTTTATTAATGCTATTAATTGCACGACATCTCCTATACTATATAAAACAGACAGCACAAGAGGCCCGGGACTGATGTAAGAAACACACTGGATTTAATAGCCTTTGTAGTAAAAATTAGATCTGATTGCATTACACGATTTGTCTGTCCGCTTGCTTGTGCGCTACTCTACCACTTAGGTCTGTGGAAGCGAGATTTCTAAGCTGTTTCCAGAGCTCAGTACCTTTGTTTGTCTCATATGTCAAATGGTTTATAGTCTTACGTGTTGAGGTTGGTGTGTGTGTATGCGTACATGTGTGTGTGTGTGTGGGGGGGGGGGGTATTCTAGGCAATTTACCAATCATGTCAGAGATATAACTGCACAAGAACATTGAAGTGGCCACCACACTCATGCGACTGCCTGCATTTTGCGAGTTTGTTTGTGGCTTGCGATTAGATGACAATTACCCACTGAGTCGGTTTACTGAGAAGCGCAGACAGATGGGGAGCGTAAGGTTAGTGTTGCCAGACCCTGGGCTGACCTGTCCAGGTGGAATGAAACCAGTCTGGCCATGCTGGGAGTCTTAAATTATTTCTGACGTTGCTTTGCTGTTTGCCAACACATGGCCTCTCATCGCCATCCGGCAAGAGAGTTAATCAAAACCCTGGAAATGTGACCGAAGCTGCGGTCGATTGAGTTTTTTGTCATTGTTAGTCATATTAACTTATCTATTTGCCTTAGAGGTCCTCATAAGCTGCCCTATAGGACATTGGACTCCATACAATAAGTTGCCATTAAGACTTTACTGCTAGTTAAAATTAATATTTTTCCTGAAACCGTGAACAGTTTGTCATTGCTTTTTCATAAGGTTCCTTATAGTCCCGGGAGTTAAATGCAACAAAACAGGAGAACGACCACGTGTCCGAACACAGAGGTGTGAATTTCTTAGAGGAGAAAGGTGGAAAAGAAAGAAAGCCCCGTCTTTCCGGGGGAATTTCAAGCTTTAACAGGTTAGACAGATTCGCAGACTGACAATTAATATTAATGGATAGATTTCACAATGTGGCATTATCACACTGAGCGATGGGTGGGCATGCCATCTGGGTTTTGGCAGGTATTAGATATAATCAAAGGGATTATGTGACTGTGGCTGAAATTATAAACCTGAGCACTGGTATTATATATAAAGGCAAAGGCAACCTGTCTCGTGCCAGGTGTTTGTGTTCATATTGTGCACGTGAGTTCACATATGTTACAGTAAGAAAGTGTTATCTTAGGCGACTGCATGAAACGTGTGTGTGTGTGTGTGTGTGTGTGTGTGTGTGTGTGTGTGTGTGTGTGTGTGTGTGTGTGTGTGTGTGTGTGAGGAGAGAGAGAGAGAGACAGACAGACAGACAGACAGACAGATAGTGAGAGAGTGTGTGACTGAGATTTCATGGTAAGTCGTCGGAAGCCAGGGTGAAGTATTCTGTTTTATTTTAATTAATTATGTTGCAACGTTCTTAATTCAAATTGACAGTTTTTTCACAGCAGCAAATGCCCATCCCCATGTATAAGTGTTGCGAATATACCATCGGGCAATATTCATCAATCTGTGGTAATGCATGACCATGTTTATTGCTGTAGTAGTTAAGTCGTTGTTAATTTTACACTAAACGGTTGTTATGATGATGAATGAGGGGGCTGGGATGGTACACATGGGACGTCTACCATTTATCTGTTGAGTGAAGGCCTTCCTTTACGCCTGAACATTACAAGATGTTTCACACACAACAAGAACAAGAACACATTATCAGCACAAGCGTGTGCTGTGCGTGTCAACGTGCTCTTACAGGCTGTGCAGGATATATAGAGAAATGTGTGAGCAGAGGACAATAATCTGTCCTTATTTTATCCTCCACGCTTTTTAACCCAATACAGCACACTGAAAACAAAGGCCTGAGAAATGTTGTATTCCTACCCTATTTTTAGACTTCATGGATACCGGAAAACACACACTTTATTAGGACACAAATAGACTTTGCGTGAACAATAGGTTGATAGAAACCACCACACCAGCTCTATATTGCCACACATGTTACCGATAATATACCCATGGTTTTTTAAATATGGAGCTTAATCTAAGCCCAGGTCCTTATTATATATACTGTTTGTATATCTTTGGATATATCTGCCTATAAAAAATATTTTAGTAGATCACGGGCAATGTATAAATGGCTGTAGTGTGCGTAAAGTTATACTAAGGGTCTAGAATGTTTAGAATAACACTTGGATTTTTACGAAGTTTCTTTTAAAGCTCATCGCCACATTCATGATAGGATAGGGTAGGATAGGATAGGATTAAATATTCAAGACAGACTTGTGCGAACACAAATCAGTGCTAAGGCTCCCTCTAGCGTTATTTTAATGCCGATGTGCATATGCAGCTCTTAAGCATAACGATACGCGCAGCTCTGGCCAGAGAAACCAGAAAACAAGCCTTGAAATGTTGCACAAGATATTAGTGCCGCGAAAATGCATAGTTACAAAAATATATTTACAAGTACATACTAAATATGTTTATAAAAATACTTGACTTCTTAAGGCAATCGGATCCATTTTACTGCAGCCATACATCTCTAAATTCTTGGATTTTGAGTGAAAGAAAATGGAAATTAATACCCCGTTGAGAGGGAAAAATATGTTTTAACTTACTGAAAATAAAAATGCTATTGCAATGTAAATGTCTCATGGGTTCTTATTTAGCCGTTACAGCCAATGTTCTTAATAGTGTGGCACAATATCATTGGGCACAGGTGTCTTTTCGTTCAAAGGGGGAAAGACGCATGACTTGCTTTTCAAATTCCTCAACATGTAGGCATGCTTCTTTTGTTTGTGATTATGGATTGGATGGGATGTCAGCAAGACCAGTATTATAGTATAATTTGAGACAAGATTTTCACTTTCGTTTCGTTTTTATTCCACTGCATGCCATGTGGTTAGTCCTGCGTGAATACAAAAATGATTTACAAACGGCAATCAGGTGCTACATACCTGCAAGACATTTTGCTTCGTGGAGTCTTGCTGATGGCTAATTGTTTTTTGCTGACACCCCATTGAACGAAAAAAGAATGAAACGTCTAAATTTCTAAACTTACCTGAAAGAGATACTAATTTTGTGTTAGGGTATAAATGAAAATATTTCCCCAGACTGCATTGTGAGTCCAGTTGTTAAGGCATGAAACGCTTGTTTTGGAAGTTTTTCTCCTCAAATCCAGTAAGCGAAAATTAATTTATACTGTTTGCTCTATAGTGAGGTTTATTAGACAAGTCTACCTTCAATGGAATGAATGGAATATACCTTCAAGAGATTAGTGATAAATCATGTAGCCATTTCCAATGAATATCAATAGGGAAACCCCAGGACATAATTCGCCTCTAATTTGATTAAACTATGCTCACGGCAAGCGTATGTCTCCGCTGAGGGAATGGCGTTCTAATGACTTTTAAGGATATCATACTAGACTGTTTTAATGATTTAATGGACTGTGTACGTAGACTACTTAGCCCGACGCCTTTTTTAAATTATTAGTCTACCTCTCGTGGAAGAGAAGGATGCGGAATTTCCCCCTTTTTTTCCTGCACAGCGCTTTAACGCGAAGAGGTTGTTTGTTTCAGTTTCAGCATGCTAGATTGCTCACATCTTGTAACACCTTGTTAATCATACTTTCGTCGGCTCTACACACAGACCTATAAAATATGTCGGCCTGATAAAACACCGGTCGGAAGAGTCAGAACAGAGTAAAATCTGTCAACAGTAAGCTGATCTTGACAAATATGAATATTCACAAACTAATATGGAAATCCTCAGTGGATAAGCTGATGAGACAGAAATCAACATTCATTAAAATTAAATTAAAATCTAATTAATGCCATTTCTTCAGACGAAAGGCCTGAAAATTGCTGCATGAAAATTGCTGCAATTATAATCTTATTGGCATTTTTCTTTCAGAACCATGGACAGCGTCAAGGCATTCCGGGATGGGTTTTTTTTTCGGGCTAAACGACTTTTTTTTTTTTTAGAATGTTAAAATGTATAACTGCAACACTTATGTTCACAGCTTGGTGTTGCGTATCATTTGGTGTAAGGATCGGTTCCGTTACATCTGGTGTAAAGAATAGGCTATTACTTTCCTCTGTCTTTTGCCTGTGCTCGAAAGGGGCTAAAGGTTTATTTCCGATGACCCACAGGCCACACACACACACACATGCATCGGTGCCATAGCCTAAATGTGTATCACCGCTGATGTTGGCTACACATCTGATGTCGCTGTGACAAAGTAACCCATAACACGATTTCCGTTTTCCTAAATTTAGCTGCGTGACTGATCACGTGAGGTAACCTACCCTCACTTTGACAGACGTGTTGCTTAGTGTGCATATCAAGGTTGTTACTTGAAGTTTCCCATACTTTTAATGAAGCCATTGCTTTTTAAAACGCATAGGCGTTCTTAGACATCATCTATCAGTCTATCATCTATAGCCTAATTCTAGAACAATAGTTTCCCTGCCCCTCATTCTCATATAACATAGAAAGCCACCTTAAAATCATAAAACATAAAACACGTTTCAGCTTTCCGCTTTAATTTTACTATTGGCTAACCTACCTAACTGCTACCCTCACATTATGCATGTCTTTGTTTTAATAAATAAAATATATGTGACATATGAACATTTTGAAACAGTTTAAACGCTCTTTTCTTCTTCTTTTGTTTTCATAGCTAGACTACATGCATGTCTCCCTTGGACGACAACAGAGAGGACAACGCCTATTTTTCAGAAGTCATCAGAACCTTCTCTAAAATTCTCCGCTGAACACCCAAGACTTAGGGGACTGGTTGATACATGTTGATGTATATTTTGGATGCAAATTTTGGATGCAAATGTAACACTTTTTTTAAATAAAGTTCATTTTGTATAGCAGACTCACGTCTTCTGAGTACGACGTTAAAGTGATTATTTTGTAACTATGTGTGTAGTTTTCACAAAGGAAAATCATGTCAACAATCTGTTTTTAAATCACCTTATCATCATTTCATCATCTCCCAAAACTCCTCCAACAATGCTGCTTTAACGGTTACGACAGGAGCGACGGGCCAAAGACTGAATAGACGGGCCTGTTCATGCAGCATTCAAAAGTGTTTTCTTTACTTCACCAGAAGATGGCGGTAAAAGACAGGAACATCTAAAGCCAAGAACCTCAATCCGGAGGATGTTTTCAGCAGTGATGTTGAGAAGATAGATATTATTATATTACCTTCATAACAACACAAATACAAGCAAACAGACAACTGATGAGGATATGAATTCATAATGTAGACTATGGCTAAAAGACATTGCTTTGCCTACACCGAGCCAGACAAATTTGTGAACTTTCACAATATTAGGGTAACGACATGATGGATTTATTCTGAATCTTTCAGTAGTAGGCCTATTCACTAGAGGGTAGTCTAATATACAACAGGCATAAAAAAGAACACATACTTGATGAAAAGAATAAAAGACTGGGTAAATGAAGAATAAATATCATAGTTTTGGCATAGATAAGCCTATCGTATATTTCTGTGGGTAATAACTGGTTATATGGTCTTATATAATCTACACTAAATGAAATCAATGCAGTTTATGAGCATGGGCTAATTCATAAACCTGGCATAGCCTAGCCCATTTAAACAAATACAACCACAGACAGAATACAACTAACGAATGTGCCTAGTTCAGAAGCATTCCACATCATGAACAGCAACACTTGGCTCTTCTCTTGCTTCTCTCTCATCACAACGCAAGGCTTCTCGGGATACGTTGTAACCGGGGGCGCCATATTGGAGTTTAACTATTGTTATAAATAGAGACGAGGCTGCTGCTGGCTGAGTTTACATGTTTTCTACAAGTTTGTTCTGATTATCCAAAGAAATCTCATCGGAGGGTCATGAAAGAAATGTCAGCGTAAGTGTCAAACTTATGTAAATTAACCCAGTTGTCGGGCTAGGTTTTCCTTTCGCCGTTTTTTTGAATTGCTTGCAAAGCTAGGCTAATCGGCGAGAGAAGCTAAAACGTCAACTAGCTAGCCAGCCAGCACTTGCGGACGCTTATCGACCTACTAATATTAGCCTTATTGCTAACAAAGGCCTGGGGATAGAGAAGTGAGCCTTGCTCTTTTATTGATCATGAAGACATCAAGATGAATACTACATATGTGTTTACATTCAGTATTGAAAAAATAACTGAGATAAATGGTCTTTATCTATTAAACTGTCTTAGAGCTGGTCTCTGTTGTGTACTCGTAGCTAGTTGATTAGCATGTTTGTTAGCTAACTAGCCAGGGATGTGTTTAGGTTTATCGACTGTTGTCTTGACATTAGCCTTCTGTCGTTAATTGTGCCATCGCTAACGTTATGTTAGGCAGCTAGGATAAGCTAAATTGCATTAGAAAGTGGCATATCCATGACAGTATTTTATCTATTGGTGTCATATCAAGAATTGACCCTTTATACATCAGCTGTTTATCAAATAATTAACGCTATGGTTTACAGTGACTGTAGTTTCACACCAAGCTTGCACTATCATTACCATTTTTGTAGCCCAGCTACAAGGTAGCATCAGCGAAACGGTTTGTTAGCTGGTTTGTGAGGAGGATGCCATACCTGTTGGAAAACGAATGACTTAAGTGGGTGTCGTGTTTACTCGTTAGCCAGTGATGTGTTATATTTCATGCTGCTTATGCAAGTTGTCGGCCGTGGCTCAGATGATCGACACTTTATTTCTTATTTTTGTGTAGAACGATGATCAAAGCTAGCTGGGAACCGTCTTGACACTTGCTAAACGCGATGCTAACAACTAACATCGCCATGCCAGCAAATCACTAGAGTCATTAGCCTCCGTGTAGGACGTTCGCTGTGGTCTGTGCAAAATGTAAAGTCAACTTGGGTGACTTCAGCCGTCCGAAATGTATAGTGCCATGCCGTTATTGTGTTTTGTCAAATCGTGCAGATATGGGATCGGTAAAGAAAAATGTATGACCTCACTTGATGTACTTGGCAGTTATTGTATCGCAAGATAAACGAACTTATTAACATGTTTCTGACTTGAAGAACATTTCAAGCATGGTATTACTAAAGGAAGTTGCTTTGTCAAAATTTACAACTATCCACAATAAAAATGTAATTTTTTGTATTAGTGTGTCTGTGTCAAAAGGTTGCATCTTTGTTTATTCCCCCTCTGCAGGACCAACATCAGTACACTTGGTGGGCAGCAGCAGCAGCAGCCTCAGAAACATTATGGCATCACCTCCTCCATCAGCCTGGCTTTTCCCAGGGAGATTGACCACATGTACACGCAGAAGCTTGTGGAGGCAATGAAACCCTTTGGCGTGTTTGAGGATGAAGATGAGTTGAACCACAGGTAAGTAGTACATCAATGCACATAAGACTGTAGGGAAAAGCTCTGGGGATAGTTAAACAATTTTATTTTGTTGAGGTTATATTTACCTCAAGTGTCTATACCGATCTTATTATTGCCTTATCTTTAATGTTTAAGGTGTTGCATATCTGTGTAAAGATGTAAAGAGACAATTTATTCATTACTAATTGCATGTTTTTTAATGACATGTTTTTATATGATACCTCCTTCCTCACCCTAGGCTAGCAGTTCTGGGCAAACTAAATTCAATTGTGAAAGAGTGGATTTCAGAGATCAGTGAAGTCAAGGTAAGGAAGCACTCTTACTTTGGCTTTTGTTGACTTAATGATGACTTGTGATGTGCATAACAACCATTACTATTTGTGCAGTTAATAATAACCATCATGTCTGGAAAGTACAATGGAAGATTTTTTTTCTTTGCAACAGCCTGGAAGTGAGTTGCAAGAAACACAGAGATTTGAAAGTGTTTTTCTTGGCTAACTGATTTTTTTTCCCATGTCTAGAACCTCCCACCATCAGCAGTTGTGAGCGTTGGGGGAAAAATCTTTACCTTTGGCTCATATAGGCTGGGTGTTCATACCAAAGGTAGGCTCTGACCCACTTGTTTTATTTCAAGGGGCAGGAAAGAGGCTATTCCTCTCCTTCCAGTCCAGTTATAAATTTAATAGACCATTTCACGTTAAATAGTGGCCAAATTCACAGTTTGAAATGACGGGAGATATCCGTAATCATGTTGCTTTCATCACTGCATCTGTCGCCACACCCTCATTATTCTTGTTTTAGTCAGTAAGTTGCTCTTTAGACAGTAATCGGGCATTAAATAAAAGGGCGACCCTATCTAGCAATGATGCTAGTAGCTTTTGGTTTTTTTTTTTTTTTTTGAAACAAAACGGGAAGGAGAAATGATGTTTTATGTAATACATATTTGCAGCCATTAGTCATTTCTTCATGCATTTTCACACCCCAGTCAGTGTTTAGTTAGTCATGTTTTGTTGGTTTATTTGTGTTACACTAAGTTCTAACATCGCATCATGGTTTTGACATCACAGAATTACTGATGCTACTGTCTACTCTATTTGTTTATACCATCTCCACTGATATCCATATCTTCTGATGTAGAAAGGAGCTTGGACAGTGCAGTAGTATGCCAAGGCCAGGGTTGTTGTTTAAGCATTGTTGGAGAACATGAAACTAATTCAGATCATTCCCAGATTTTATGGGTTCTTGTTGATCTGTGCCACACCTTTCTATCAAGCTTTCTGAAAATTGTCAGTAGGTCCTGTGTAGTACTGCTGACAAGAAGAGAGATAAGCCATCAATATGCATAACACTATCTGTTGTCCATAATCAAACTTTTGAAGTAAACATTTTGAAAATATGCCTAAAAGATGCTTAAAAGGCCTGTTTTGACTGAAAAGCATGTAAAACTTCTTTCAAATTATGGGTTCAAGAAGAATGGTCACTGAATGAGATTTGTGCTGTTTTGTGTTCCAGGGGCTGATATCGATGCCTTGTGTGTGGCACCGCGGCACGTGGAGCGGACAGATTTCTTCCTCTCCTTCTTCGAGAAGCTCAAACAGCTGGAGGAGATAAAAGATTTACGGGTAAGGGTTTCTCTGAAAATGGCGTTTAAAAAAAAAAACCCTTGTGATATTGGTGCCCTGGGTGTAAATAGTATGTCACTTACTCTGTTTTACTCTCTCTAGGCTGTGGAAGATGCCTTTGTGCCGGTTATCAAATTCAACTTTGATGGCATTGAGGTACTGAACATTATGGAAGTAACAGTTTTCTTTAAGATAGTAGTGGAATTGACATGTCATCTTCAAGTTCCATGGTTAAAGTATCCTTAAAATGTGTACCGCAAAGAACTATTTTACTGATGTTTAAGTGTAGTTTGTAACAGTGACTAAGCATGCATTATGTTCTTATGTCAGTGTTTACAAATATGTGAGCTTTTTATTCGGTTCTCTGCAGATCGACCTTCTGTTTGCAAGGCTTGCGCTTGCCTCTATACCAGATAACCTGGACCTGAGAGGGGACTCCATACTGAGGAATCTTGACATCAGATGCATCCGCAGTTTAAACGGTAAAGACAAATAGCCTGGAGGACCTTGTAGTGCTTTGTTCTAGAAAACATATTGGTGTGCTAGTTTCCTAAAGTGGCAAATGAGCATATATGTCACGTAATAATTTGACAGCAACTGTCTAATATAGTTTTGCTCTTTTTTTTTCCACTGAGGTTTTTAAAGAGTGTGTGTTTTTGTTTTGATATCAATACTGCTGTGTTTACTCCTAGGTTGTCGCGTCACGGATGAGATATTGTATCTGGTGCCGAACAAGGAGAACTTTAGGCTGACACTGAGAGCCATCAAATTATGGGCCAAACGTATGTCTGAGTAAACGTCACAAGTTTTTTTTAGTTTGAGTAATTCAGTGAAGCGCCACGCAGGTTGCATGTGATGCTGACGGTAGTCTGTGTGTATGTACTCAGGTCGTGGAATCTACTCCAACATGCTGGGTTTCCTTGGTGGTGTGTCATGGGCAATGCTCGTGGCAAGGACCTGCCAGCTGTATCCAAATGCTGTAGCAGCCACACTGGTGCACAAGTTCTTCCTAGTCTTCTCGAAGTGGTACGGTTCTAAAGAATGTGATTGTTCGGGAGGGAGGGCAATGTTTTGACCTACTGACAATACAGGTGACCGTATACAATGAAATGCATAAGTCAACTTTTAATCCTTCCCGCAGGGAATGGCCCAATCCGGTGCTTTTAAAACAGCCTGAAGACAGCAACCTGAATTTACCTGTGTGGGACCCTCGAGTAAGAATCCTCCTTATCCACTGTTCTTAGTATCCATATGTCAACCAATGGGTTACTTCAAGTACATGGTTACTGACCAAATCAGATAAGTTAATTCGGAGTGGGTGGCAAACGTCCTATTAGAAAAGTCGTATGGATTAATTCTAGCAAAAAAGTCATAGGCCTCTGCTGTTAAGTAAGCTTACTGTTACACTGAGTTCACATACCAAGGTGAGGGACTCTTTGTTTTCTGGAATACTTAGCAGAGCCTTGAGTCTTATCTCAAATATGTCAGATGGCTTTGTCAACACTTTTTTTTTTGAACTTGTAAAATTCACCTCTAACCCACTAAAACACTAGTACTACACGAAATGTTACAGTCATATTTAATACACATGTTTTTCCCCTCTTGTTCTCCTCCTCCACCTTCCTCTCAGGTAAACCCATCGGACAGGTACCACTTGATGCCCATCATCACTCCCGCTTACCCCCACCAGAACTCCACCTACAACGTCTCCACCTCCACGCGCACCATCATGAGTGAGGAGTTCCGGAATGGTGCGTAGGCCAGCGGAACTCTGGAGGCATCACTCGCGTTCTGTTTACAACACTTGGATGTGTTTTGGTTTAGCGCTGACCATGTCTGTTTTTGTTTTTGTTTTGTTTCTTCTGCCAGGTTTGACTGTGACGGATGAAATCCTGCAGGGTAAAGCAGACTGGTCAAAGCTATTCGAGCCTCCCCATTTCTTCCAAAAGTACAAGTATGTCCTTTCAACTCTGCACTTCCTGAGATGTGTCTTAGTGGTCCAGCAATGTAGTTCCTCAGGCTGACTTTCCCTTGAGTTTTAAGTTCTTGCTTTAAATCCATTTGTTTTATGTCGTAAACAGGCATTACATAGTGCTTACAGCCAGTGCGTCAACAGAAGATAACCATCTTGAGTGGTGGGTATTGCGTCCAACCTCCTCATTCCGTCACTACCTCATAGACAGTACTTGTTCTGGTGTGATTTATGGACCTTATAACCCCCCCACCCCCCACCCTATCCCCGCTTCTGCCCATCCAGGATTGGGCTTGTGGAGTCAAAGATCCGCGTCCTGGTGGGGAACCTGGAACGGAATGAGTACATCGTCCTGGCCCATGTCAACCCACAGTCCTTCCCGGGGTCTAAGGAGAGTCACATTGAGTGAGTACATGAGTTTGAACTGCTGAGAAACACGTTGGCTGAACCCACAAGTGATTTTTTTACAAGATTCGTTAAACCTGTTTAACACAGCCTCTCATGCATTGCGTCACTTCACTGTGTGTGAGGTCTTTTGTTTGGATGACATTGAGAAACTCGAGCTGAAAAAAATGAACTCTTGTGGTGTGTGGCAATATCCTCTTTTGTTTGTGTTTGTTTTTTTTTTTTTTTCCTGTAGGAATGATTATGTCTCAATGTGGTTTATTGGAATCACTTTCAAGAAGATGGAATCCTCGGAAAGTGTGAACATTGACCTGACGTATGACATCCAGTCCTTCACAGACACTGGTGAGGATGCTGCACAGTTCACCTGATAAAATGCTCGAGGCTTCCAAACTAATTGAACCCAAGCAGTCAAGCCCCCCCCCCCCCCCTTTCCTCTGGAGCATGTGTCAGTACTCACTCTTTAAAGTGGGCAGTCACAGTTTAGTTGCTAAATGCAGTTCTTGTCTTCCCTGCCCCCCCCACCCCACCCCCCATCCAGTCTACCGGCAGGCCAACAACATCAACATGCTGAAGGACGGCATGAAGATTGAGGCAACCCACGTGAAGAAGAAGCAGCTCCACCAATACCTGCCCCCAGATGTGCTGCATCGCAAGAGAAAGGTACTGGGTCGCTAATTGCTCCTATTTGGTTATTTTTTGGAGTATATTTAACACGTACCACATATAACACATCACAGTTTGGTGACACTATTTTCCTTTACATAAAAATTGAGGAGTGGTGGAGTCTCCTAATTCATTTTGCAATCATTCATTTCGTTATGTACAAATGAAAAAATATTTGTAATAAACAGAGGAAAAAGTAATAAGTAAAAAGCACTTGCATTCATTTTTAGCTGTGCTTTAAGATTGTGAAATGCTGTCTGTTGCCAATAAAGTTGTTGCTGACCTGCACTGCCCCCTACAGGGCGACCCCAACCGCAGCTCCACCGGTGGGGACTCCAAGCGCTGCTCCATGGACGGCAGCCAGCTGGACAGCTCCAGAGACACGGACACGGGGACCCCGTTCAGCTCGCCCACCCCAGTCCTCATGCCCTGCAAAGTAGTCGCCGACACAGAGAGGTAGGACCGCCTTCTGGCCTTTATCGCTTACACTAATTCTCACTATTAGCTTTTTATTAGGTTTATATAGCCTTCTCACACATACAATATCGATACTAGACAGAACTGGTTAAACAGTTTGAGCTATAGGTATAGTTTGTTTATGAATTGTTAATTGTTTATTAAATTGGAGGGAAAGTATTTACTGATGGATGTTAAAATTCATCTTTGCTGCAAGTGGGCAGAGTTAAATGTTTCCACATGTGTGTGCCAGAACAGCGGTTGCACCCAAGCGGCTGAATCCTTGACAGTGCCATGTGGTGCTGTTTGTGAAGTCTCCTGGCTTGTAGCTGAAGTGTTCTGTAACTCTCCCTGTAATGACTTAATTTCTTCTCTGGTTTGTCCCCCATCTGCAGCATCACACCCTCCAAACCTCCAGTCCCTCTGTTTGTGGACAGCTCCCCACCAGAGGCTGAGCAGGGCATGTCCATTCCAGTCATCGGCTCCAGTGAGTGACGTTTGGCACTTCAGCCACACACACACACACACACACTTCTCTGATCTTTTTATGACCTATTATGTTGTTGTAGTGAGGCCCCAGAGCCTTAATCACTGAACATACAAAGCCCATAATTTGGGCAGTAGGGGGGCTCCTTAAACTATTGTCATACAACATTTTTCCCTTGAGTCTCTATTGTCTTAGGTGCTGGGTATGTGATTAGATGTTTGTTTTAAAGTGTTGTACTAAGGCTTAAAGCTGGAAAAAGACATTTTATTTGCCTAGCAACTCAGCACCTATTATTTACCATGACACAGATGCATTCCAACCAACCCCTGTCTGTCTGTCTGTCTGTTTTTCCCCTTCAGAGCCCACGGCCTCCCCGGCAGGCAAGGCGTCTCCTCCAGCCCCAGCCCCAGCCCCAGCACCGACCCCAGCAGGGAGCACCATCCCCACAGTGGTGGGCCGCAGCGTGGTCCCACGGGCCTCCAGCAACAGCCCCACAGATCTGCTCAACGGTGCGGGGGCAGCCCCCTCGAAGAGGCCCCACTCTCCCACACTCGAAGAGCCCAGCAAAAGGACCAGCGGCGAAAAGGTTAGGATGGGGGCTATGGTGATCTTGTTTCATCAGTCTAAGAACCTTTGTGTTATTTTCCCTATTTGCATAAATGTTTTGTTAGTTTCATTAGATGAGTCTTTGATTTTTAATACCAAGAAGTATTAATAGATTAAGCTGGTGTGATTATACATTGTCTGCAATATTGTGAAAAAAAATCATATACTTCACTAAATGACACACTAAATGCTGTTTATATATTTTTCCAGTTTTTGAGTATGATGGTCATGTTGGTTGTTGGTGGGTTGCTGAGCCTGAGACGTTGTCTTGTTCTGTGTTGCTTACTGTAGGGGTTTGCAGCACCCCCTGCTGGCAGCACCATCCCCACGGTGGTGGGACGCAGCGTCATCCCCTGCATGGGCTCCCCCAGCAGCAGCAGCAGCCCCAGCAGCCTGCCCAACGGGCTCAACGGCTCTGCCGGCAAGAGACCCCACTCCCCCACCCTGGAGGAGTCGCCCAAGAGGAGCAAGGAGACCGAAGAGGTGCGATGACTGGCCGTTTGCAACCATGCAGACACCAGTGTCACATTCTGCCAGATTAGCAGAGGTGGAGGTCCTGGCTTCAGAAAGTAAAAAAAAAAACTCTGCCGCCCTGCCAGAGAATTAATTGCACATTTTCTATTTACTTTCTGAAGCTGGGATCTTCATCCTTGCAGTACCTGTACGATCTGTTAGATGTCTGTTAAGTGACTATCTAACTGACTATCATTTTATTAGAATAAAATGTATTGCATGAAGTTTGCATTGATGAAGCCAACTTCCTTACAGTTATCTGTTACGTTCTCCCAGCACTTTATGAATGTGGGGAAGGGGGGGGGAGTCTTGGTAAGGTATGGATATACATTTGCTATTGTTTGTGTTTTGGGACAGCTGGTGTTCCCTGATGACTCTGCGTTCAAAGAGCCCTTCCCTCCATCCAGCAACGGACAGGAGCAGGGAGATGGACCAGGCGTGGTGAGTGTCTCAGTACCCTTTTCCCCCCATAGAATCTGGCCATGTTACTCATTCTTATTCTGTTTAAATATGTCAGATTCTAGATTCTATTTGAATAGGCCATAGCTGTCCACTACGCCCTGTTGCCTGATGGGCACACTAGAGAAATGGCTCTAATCTTGGGGCTGTTCTCTTTATGTGGCAATAATAAGTGACGTGTTCAGTGTATAGAGCATAAAGGTTAGCTCAGGTGCAGTGACATGGGTTGCGTATGCCTCTGGTAATGACCTGTGTGTTTATGCCCTCAGGACGGACTCACTGGCACCAAGCCAATGCCCATCCCCACCATCGACACATCACGAACACAGGTAAGGCCTGGAAGATGCACGCCACCACTGCTCAGCACCAGACACTCTTCTTCACTTGCCATCCCCAGCTCTGTGTGTAAGCGCGCGTGTGTTTGTGTGCGCGTGTGTTTGTGTTTGTGTGCGTGTGTGTCTCCGTCCTCAGAGACTACCCAGCAAGGAGCTGCCGGATGCCTCATCGCCAGTCCCTACCAGCAACCTGCGTGTGATCAAAAACTCCATCAGACTAACACTCAACCGATAGCAGTGGAGCTACGCAGGTAACTCTGGTTAGATGTGACTGCTTGTTAGGTGGTGCATTTAGATTTTCTTTTGGACCTTCCCCCCCCACTTTCTTCCTTTTAAAAAAAGAAATGAACAAAAAAGAAACGTTAAAAAAAAAAAAGCATAAAAGAAAAAAAAAGTTTGGTATTCACACTGAGATGGACTCCAGGAGCAAGACTACTGTGTTCTACATGTGAGGCTCTTCTTTTACGCTTCTTCTCGCTCCCTGAAAAAATTGTAATTGTTCTAATGACAAGAGACAGAGAAGCAACAGAATTCTTTAATTGTATGGGTGTTTCATGTATTTGTTTCTCTTTCTCTCCCTCTCCCTCCCCCCTTTTTTCCCCCCAAAAGTTTTCCCCCCTTTCCATATTGTCTATTTTTTTAACGCCTTAATGTGTCGAAAATGCTTGCTGCGTACAGTTACTGGAGCGTGTTTTTTGAAACCAGACTTGTACATTTAGGTAGTTTATGTATATAACCCGTCTTTAAAAAAAAAAATCACTGTTAGTGTTTCAATACAGCTGTACTGTAGGTTTTTAATTAACAAAAAAAATTTGAAAAAAAATGAAAAGGTTGTTCCTGTATATGAGATTCTCCGCTGTTAGACAAAGACATTTTTCCCCCATCCTCCTTACGCCCACCTCCAGAGTTTTGTAATCAGTATACAGGTTCGGATACAGTTTCTGGGGAGGACACTTTTTATTTTTTGGGGGGAGGGGGGGGTGGAGGGCTGGTGTTTGGACCTAGAGGGCGCTCTGATCAGGACAAAGACCCCCAGTGCTTGAGCGCTGTGGCTGCTCTGACCTTTACCGACCCCACAGCCCTCACCTTCCCCTCGGCCCCATCCAGCTCACGTCACCAACAACCACACGCGTCCCCCATTCTCTAACCACGTAGCAGAGAACTTCACAACCGTTTGGTTGCATGTGTGTGTGTCTGTGTGAGAAAGAGAGAGTAATTGGGATGATGTAACCAGTGTGTACAGTCTTGTGGGTATGATATGGTGTGTTTGTGCTGAGGTTAGTGTTTGTGTGTGACTGCACCTGTTTGTTTCCGTCTTGGAGTTCCCAGTGTTGAGGGTGTGTGCCCCCCACCCCTGTGTGTGCCTCCCATGGAGGCCCCTAAAGGATCCGTTCACCCTCGCATCCACCTTCCCCAAAAAACTTTCCCACTGCGACAGTAGACCGTCGTGGAGCGAGACCACCGTCTCTTATTCTGCCATCTTGTATAAGCTGCAGTCCTAGACGACGTTCTGGTCTTGTGTGTTGACCAGAGTGTTATAGCGCGTATCCACTCTATAACAGCCACAGGCCAATGCTAAAACCAGTCTGAGGTTGATGAGGGCATCACAAAATGCTGGTCAGTCTTTGACAGTTATTCGCAATGATGGGTCCAAACCAGTGTGGATGGCAAATGCTAGGCTTTCAGAGCAAAGGTCCTATGTTTATAGAGAAGCGTACAGGTAGCCTACATCTGCCCCGACCGAAGGCTTCCACCCAGCTTTCAGATTTTTACTGGAGCTACGACCAGACTGTAGAGTCTCTATGATGTTTTGGCTAGATCTAAGAGCAGCTCCTGTATAGCTTCAGAGTAGACATGAGATTATCTGAGAATTCCATTTTTTTTTCTTTCCAGGTAATGATCTATATAAACCACTGTTCAAAACTGGTCAAGTGTACAGAGTGAGTGAGTGAAAGAGAAACCTGTGTATTTAATAGGGAGAAGGAAGGCTTACTATTCATTTTTTGGGGTTTCTTATTCTTTTATTTATATGTGCATATTTGTACCATGTAATTTTTTATATCGCAGGTATTACAGTTAGATTTCCTTCAGAATGGCATTGACAACTCTCAACTTGAATCCTCTTTAATGATCTTGGGGAAATGTCATTTTTCTTTTCTTCCTTTTTTTTCTTTTTTTTTTCTTTTGTTTTGTAGGGCAACAAATTGTATTTGAAATGGTATTTTTGTATGTAATGTATATTTCCTCCTTTAAAATGACACCATAAAACTCACAAAACCCCACACAGTTGTTGTGTCGTTTGTTTATACAGAACTTTATCTTGTTTATAACACTTTCACTGCAGACATGTGAGAAACATGTCGCTTGGGTATTTCATGAACCCCAAAAGCCACTGTGAACATACAGAAATGACTGGGCCCCACCTGTTGTTCATTTACTCACGATGACCTCTTTCGAGATAAACAACCATCGAAATCTGTCGTGGGGGGCTACGGACACATCGGTGCATGTTTTGTTTTTCCCGCAGACTGGGGGAGCAACAGATATCGTCTCGCCGCCCATGTCTATGCACTTCAACCAATGTTGCTGAGGGTGACCAATTTTAACATTTTACCACTGTAATTTAAGTCAGATTGGGATACCTACGTGGTCTATGCTGTCTTCTCCTGTCGTTGCTCTGCGCTGCTTGTAAGGAGCCAACTTCCTTGTTCTTACAGAGGGAGATTCCCGGACTGCCGATGGGCGTGAGATGTCGAAGGGGATTACCCTGTATTATAATAAAGAACGTTGTGTGAGGTTGTTTGTTGTGAGTAAATATCTTCGAACGCACCTAGCGATTTATGGGCCCTGACTATACACTACATTTCATTTCTTGTTTTTTCAGTTACAACAGAGCATTTTATAAAAGACGTAGCGTGGACAGGGCTACTAAACTATTTGCCTAACATTGCAAAAAAAAGCTAAAGTTGGTTGAGCTCGCGTAATGGTATGCCGATGCCCTGTAGTTTTAAATGTAACAATAATTATTGGGTTTGGTACATTCGCCTGTGGACTAGCTGTCGACGCTGTTGTCAATGGTTTTCTGTAGTAACTAACTTGTTAACGAAAGTGGCAGCCGTGCACGTAAAGCACAAATGAACCGGAATCTACGATGCCTTGGAAGTGCTATGTATGTGCCAAGGCACAAGGTGCGTAATCTCAAGATGCGCGTGAGCATATTTGTGAACGTAAAATAGGTGGACATTTTTATATTTGTATGTCGTCAGTCGCCACTGATTCGTTGCTGGCTGTGAAGGGCAGGTCTTGGGCGGAGACAGTGGGGAATTCCCAAGCGTCTAAGGCTGAGCCCGGACCATTACTTATAATGTAACATTACTGTAGTTTGATCATTTGGCAAGAGCTGGCGCACGAATAAGAGCAGTGATCTGGGTCTTCGTTCACAATGGATGGTGAGTATCTGCTACAGTAATTTAATATACATTACAGTAAGTTTTTGAACAGCAGGTTGTCCATGTTTAGTGACATTGCGTCAATCAACTAGTCTTGTAGATAGTACATACATCTATGCATTAACGCCTGTAGCGTAAACGGTATTGAATGCATAAGCTTGCCAATGTTCGCTGTAATCTCCATGATCTTTACTGGTCAAGTGTTAAACTTTTAATTGGCCTGTTCAGCTCTTACTGCATCAAGAAATCAGAATGCAAGAAGGAGAAACAGATTTTTTCTTCGAAGCCTAGAAACAAGATAAAACGTCTTTCCCAAGCATTTTGTTAAAGTGGATCATCCAGGACAGTGGATGTTTTAATGCGTTTTGATTGACAGACAACTAAACGACAGTTACCAGCACTGCATTCCATAAAGTCATGTCTGATATTACATTAACACGTGACAACTTGTAGTTGAATATTTTTAATTTTTTTTCCAGTCACCTTGTTTCCCTTGCATAGTCAATTATTTGCACCCATTACGTGGAGATTCACACACGACGGCACTCCCTTAAAATATAAAAATGTCAATAACAGCATATCCGTCTCCACAAGCCTAAAGTTTTGTGTAGGAGAGACTCCTATAAGTTTATCATGTCTGTGTGTATGTGCGTAGTCTGGAAATTCAAGTAGAAGTGAAGTTCGTTTTTTATTTCCTCTGTGTTACTTCCCCAAATGATTGTTAACGCAGCAGCTTTGTTAGATTTTTGACCCGAGACCCTTGTCGGTTATAGTTACAACTGGTACTCGAGTTGCAAAATGTGAGTGGATGATAAGGGTCTGAGGCGCTAAGATTTCTTTTTTTTTTTTTTGCTTATCGTGGTTGGATTTTGTCATTGAAGTGGAAATGTACTCTGTCGTGTTTAAGTATCAAAATACAGTTATGCACAGTTCATCTGAAAGAATGGATGGTGTGCTGTATCACTGTAAGTTGTAAGTCCTCCCGAATGACAGGTGCAGAAAACAACATTTCGGGGCTTAGTTTCCGCAGCTTGTACGACAATCACGACGGATGTGGTGGATGACACGTTTTGCCTCATCACTGTTGTAAAACAAAATGCTGCGCTCCCTCACACAAAAAGAGAAAGTTCTCATCCATGTGAGGCCGTCTCATTAAGCTGAGTAAAGCTGTAACTGTTAATTTTTCAATCCTGTGCAGTGACACCAAAAGTATGCGTTGGCTATAAATGGAGGTAATTTGGGGAGGGGGAGTCTCGTACACTCTTAGTCTGTACCCTGTGGTTAGGGTGGCAGGGCCATGTTCTGTGGAAGTAGATGTGGTTGCTAGGTAGTTTTGCTGACCTGGATTGTAACTTGCTCATAAGATGAAAAAATGCCCGCTTTTCCCCCCACCAGTATTTACTGAAATGTTTTTGTTTTTTTTTAAAACAAGTGCTTGGCTTGGTCAAGTAACCACTTTTATATTTAAGATTACAAAGACCTCATCCCAATACTTACAAATATGTACGAAATCAGGTCAAGTAATTGATGCTGCATATCCATGCATACTAATACATTTAGTTTGTCTGTGTCCGCACAATTAACAGTTTGTTACATCCCTAACCTCACTGACTTCCTGTGTATGCACAGTGGTTGAGCCAAGCGTCCAGATCTTTGAGCAGCCCAGACAGAGAGGCATGCGCTTCAGGTACAAGTGTGAGGGGCGGTCTGCTGGCAGCATACCAGGAGACAAGAGCTCCGACAACAACAGAACATACCCGAGTATCCAGGTAAGGCCTAGCATCCACTTTGGGCCCCTGTGTGTGTGTTTAAAAACCCCTGTGTGGGTGTTTTTGGACATATCTAATAAAACGGAGTACAACATAACACTATGGTATTGACTTCTAAAATATTGTGTTAGCCATCTCTTCTACAGTATTCATTCTAAGTGTGTGAGAGACATTGTAAAAACAGAATGTCATAGTTTGCTGAATGAGGGCCAAAGAAGTACATACCATCAGCAACTTGGGTTTCTCTCGTTGGACTGATGTTAGAGTTGTTTTGTTTTTTTTTTATTTGCCCCAGATCCTCAATTTCTGTGGGAAGGGCAAGGTGCGTGTGTCCCTGGTGACCAAGAGTGAACCCTATCGGCCACACCCGCACGACCTGGTGGGCAAGGACTGCCGAGATGGCTTCTACGAGGTGGAGTTCGGCCCCGAGCGCAGGGTCATCGCGTAAGTTCTCAACAACAAGCGTTGCCAAGCTACACAGTTTTAGTTTTTTTTTTTTTTTTTGGCCTCTTAATGATAGGACAGCGTGAGAGCAAAATGAGTGCAAGAGGGAGGTGGAGTGAGATCGAGGAATGACCTCAGGTCAGACGTGAGCCTGGTGTCCCTGGAAACATGGTCCGGGCAATCCCCCTTAAAGCTACCCAGCTTCCTCAGCTGTACTTAACACACTCAGGTGTGAACATCACTCCTGCCCTCTTAAGCCTCTCAGTGGTTTAGCTGTGTGGCACCAGGTCTGGAAGAGGCCTTTCAACACCAGCACTCCTCTGTGACCGTGCTGATTGGTGCTTTCCCTTTGCGGGAGGTTCAAAAATGGTTCGGCGGCTCTCGGAGATGAAAGCACATTTGTCGCTTCTGCCATCCCTTGTGGCCCTAGATGCTTTTGATGTACAGTCTCTCGCCATACACCTACACACGCTCATGTGCATGCTCAAACACACACCTACACACAAAAACATACATCATGCACACACACAGACACACACACAAACTCTCTCTCTCTCTCTCTCTCTCTCTCTCTCTCTCTCTATCTATCTCTCTCTCTCTCTCTCTCTTTCATTCACATTGAGCTGTCTTTACGACTGACCACTGTCTCAGTACAAACAGCCTTTTTTCCCCTCATGCAGCAGGCAGGAGGAAATAGGTAGGGGAATCCCCTGGCCCACCATGCAAAATTTAAAACCCTGAGCGATCCTAAGTGCGCTGGACCTAGCTGCGAAACCAGGGCTCTGGCCATCTGCTTGTCCATCCTGCCCATCCCTTTGTCCATCTTGTCTCTTAGGCTGTTTTTTGTCCTCCCCTCCACAGACACACACACACTTTTTCTTGATCTCTCTATCATTGTCCTGTCCCTCCCTCCACACACAGACACACACACACACACACACGCACACACACACACACATACTTTGGCCCCTCTCTCATCATTGTGCTTCTCTCCCCTGACAGTTTCCAGAACCTGGGCATCCAGTGTGTCCGCCGACGTGAGGTGAAGGAAGCTATCGTTCAGCGCATGACCCGTGGCCTCAACCCCTTCAATGGTGAGACAGCACCAGCACGCGCTGGTTACACCACCTCCTGTCTTCTCTTCCCCTCGTTTTTTCTTCTCTTTTTTACGTAGTTCATCCCTTTTTTGTGTGTTGTGTTCAGTTCCTTTACTAAACTGTCCTTGCCCTTTCCTTATCCTGCATGTTCTCAGCATCTTTCCACATTGAGCTTGAGTCATGATTTGTTACGCAAATGTTTGCCTTGACTGCCCTTGGGTTTTCTCTCTCATGACTTGTTTGTTGATTTGTTGATTTTGATTCACCTGTGATTTATCACAGCTGTGTGGTTCTGCCATAGTAACGACGGCACAGACATTAAAATAAAAACAAGTCACTTCTCTTTTCTGGCATGTTATGCAATGTGCGTACCATGTGACAGGGGAATTTGTCAGCACGCAAAAGAGAACTACTCTGCCATCTTATGAGGGAAGAAAAAAACAGGTTCTTTTGTTATCCCTTTGATGCGAGATTACAATCAGCATATCAGCATGTTGCACATTTGTCTATTTACAGGCCTTTATGTTTAGCCTGTGCTTTTGTTTTAAAGCCTAAACGCTGAAAAAACTGAAGTCTGTCACTGGATGTGGCATGATGCCAATGAAAGATGTTGGAAATGTGGTTATAACCGTTAAATGACATTGTCAAACCATGTCAGTGTGACAGAGGTGTTGGAGAAAGAGTGGGTGTGTGGAGCAAGGTGATCATAGTGTCAGAGCCACATCACTTAGTGCAGTTACATGCTAACAAAAAACAGATTCAGTCTGATTATTCTGTGTACTCTGTAATGTGTCATTTACATTTAGACCGTCACTGGATTTATACCTCATGTTTTGAGCAGAGTGAATAGAATAATCAGACTAAAACATGATTTTTTTCTTTGCATGTAACCGTGCTGACTGCTCGTGTTTTGTTGAGTGCTCTTCCTCTTGGAATGTGGTATCTGAAATATGGCTTTCACTTCTGCTATGAAAGTGGAGCTATGCCCATTCTTACTTCCTCATTATACGTGGAATAACTCGATTTGTAAAAAGAGCCACTTGTGAACACATCAAACAGAATCAGCCACAGATTACAACAAATATTCTTCCTCCTTTCTCCTCGAAGCAAAGTGTTAATGTAGTGTAAGTGTAGTAGAGTAGAGTTTTGATATTAGTTGCTGTGTTTTTGTGTGAAAGTAACCGGAAGCAAGTAGTGATGATCTCACTCATATATCATTCTGACTATTGCCTTGAATCTAAGTAATGACATCACCACAAAACACTCTCATGATTAGTGAGCTGGTTTTCTATTGAATTTGTAGTGTTGAGATGTCACTGAGACAAGTATTTAAGTATTCTTCTGTCTTTTTCGGCTAAAAGTTATGAGGAGAAAGTAGCTTCTGTCAGCGCACAGAGACTAGCATTGCAAGCTAACTGGGACCTAGCAGAGATTTAGCCTGGTATGTGTCAATGTCTTGCTGACACGACCTGTACTCAGGTGCTGTTGACATACGCACAAGCTCAGGTGCTTGTTAGCCGTGCTGGGTAGCGGCTTGTCATTTAGAGAGGGGGAGACGTGAGAAGGAGATGAGTCACGGACCACTGTGAAGGGACTGCTAGTGGCAAGGTGCCCACAATATGGAGACTTTACACCAGCCTTCTCTCTTTCTCTCTCTCTCTCTCTCTCTCTCTCTCTTTCTCTCTCTTTCTCTCTCCCTCTGTCTTTCTCTCTCTCTCTCTCTCTCTCTGTTTCTTACTCTCTCTCAAGCCCTTTCCAGGACTTGCTCATATTCGTGCCTGCACATTGCATCTCAACAACCCACCCACCCACACTAACCTCCACACAAACCATCACCCACCTGCATGTTCTGGCCATCTGTAGCTCTGGCATTTTCGCTGTCTTGTGCACAGACACAGACACACACACACACACACACACACGTACACACTTGTTTCAGCTATGCACTTCTCTCAGGCTGACTCCCCTCCACTGTCACCTGACACCTGTTCTCTGCGCTGCTGAGCCCACCGTCATAAACCTGTGCTCTAATTTCTCTCCCCTCCACCACACTTTGCACTACCTCAAAACACTTTACACTTCTCTTTCTAACCTCCAGACACCGTCCCCCCCACCCCCACCCCCACCCCCCGCCAAATTCTCTTTGTCAAACACACACACACACGCACAGAGCTACACAGTTCTCTGCCCTTCTGTCTAACCCCCAGACCCCTCCCACCCCCCAGACTCTCTGTCTCTCACACGCACAAGCACACACGCACACACGCACACACGCACACCTCGTTCTTTTTTATTCACTGTCATCAGCTCCTCTCCTCCACCTCCTCCTCCTCCTCCTCCTCCACCTCCTCCTCATTTTTTTCTTCTCCTCCCCGCTGGCTCCCTCTGTGCTGCACTGCGCTGCCTGTGGTTTTGGCAGAGGCAGAAGGAGACGTCAGACCTGTGGGCCTCCTCGGTCGGATGAGAGTCATCATCGGCCCCCGGCCTGCTCTCCTTTCTCGGGTCTCTGCTCCGTCTGAATGCGCCGGGGCCCATGTTTCCACCTGCTCTGACATCACCAAACTCACTCGAGAGAGAACGCTCCGTGTCACACAGCGTGTGGGTGGGATAGCCATGGCGTAGACTGACAGAGAAACAGAGAGTGAGAGAAAGAGAGAGAGAAAAAGAGAGCCCTGAAAAAGAAAGACAGAGAGTGAAAGGCAGAGAGACAGAGAGACAGAGAGAGAGAATGTGTGGGTGTAACCATCCGTGATATCTTTGGCATGTGCATGCGGGGGTGTGTGTGAGTGTGTGTGCATATGTGAGTGAGTGCACTCTCCTTGCGTGTGTGTGTGTGTGTATGTGTGTGCGTGTGTGTGTGTTTGCATGCGCGGGGGAGGAGAGGTGAAGTGACACCTCTTGAAAATGTGTTTGCAAATGTGCACGCTTTCTGTCGGCAGCCAGACACCGAGCGCTACCTATGAGTCATGAGTCAAGCTATGGGAGAGCCGGAGACCCTGTATGTGGGCTCTAGGTGTGTGTGTGTGTCTGTAGCTCTGTCTGTAGCCCTGTCTCACCATAAAGACATTGTCTTTTTCTTTCGCTCCCACATCCCTTCTTTTAACCTCTTCCTCTTTCCAATCCTTCATATCCTCTCTAGTTCATCTGATTCCCGTGTTCTTTGTTTACACACCTTGAAGTGCTTTACACTGACTGACACAAAGGGAATAGTGCTGTAGCTATGAGATTAAATGCTCATACACAGCAGTACAATAAGAATTTAACAGATACTTTTACTATGGCAAGAATACAATATGCCATTCATTTATATTTTCCATGGCTGTGTGTGTGTGTGTGTGTGTGTGTGTGTGTGTGTGTGGGTGTGGGTGTGGGTGTGTCTGTGTGTGTGCAAGAGTCCAGTGTATCATCCCTGGGAATTAACCATAGCTGTGTGTATCTGTCTTTATATTTGTATGTTTATACTCTTCATCGGACATTAAATACTTTATATTATAGTATATTTTTCTAGAACGATTTTAATTTTACCGTTATCGTATCTTAATGTTATCTATGTTATGTTATCTGTAATGCAGTTGCACCTAGACAGATTGCTGGTCTCTTGTACAGGCTTGTACATAAACATGATTCTGATTCTGACTCTGATTCCACAGTTCCGCGGGAGCAGCTTCTACAGACAGAAGAGTATGACCTGAACGTGGTGCGCCTGTGTTTCCAAGTGTTCCTGCAGGATGAACTGGGCCAATTCAGCATCGCCCTCAATCCCATCGTCTCCAACCCCATCTATGACAACCGTGAGTGCCCCCTCACCAACCCCTCAGACACCCACCCACCCACCCCCACATGGACAGCACAGGACAACCCACTACCCACAGCCCACTACCCCTTGCCATGACATTTAGCCTCCCCCTAGTCCTGCTGTGCCTTAAATACTCTCGGCCTACTCCACTTTATTTTGCCACAGTTTGCAGCCACACCAGCAGCACACACACTTACACACACACACTTACACACACACACAAAGCTCGCGCTGTCTCTGCCGTGGCGTACTACAGGAAACAAAGGTGGCCCCTTCTGGCTCTCACTTTCGCTCGCGTCATGGTGCGTTCGCATGCGTACAGGAAGTGACAGGCAGAGTTTGCCGAATGAGCGTCGTTTTAAACCGGGCGCCCGCGCCTGCCTGCTGTAGTAGCAGATAACGCGAAACTCTCGCTTCCTAGAATGACTTGGAGGACACCCATGACAAGGTCTGGGAGGAAAAGAGATGTGTGTGTGTGTGTGTGTGTGTGTGTGTGTGTGTGTGTGTGTGTGTGCGTGTGTGCGTGCATGTGTGGGATATCATGGATGATAATGTAATGCTTCTCTTCCTCTGTTATAGCCTGTACCTCTTTATAGATTATCTGAGGGCCTCAGACACGGTGGAAAAGAGGAAGTTGTTTTTGAGCCCCGTCCACTTCATTGTGAGGCTTGGTTCTCACAACTTCCTCTTTTAATCACGGGCTTTGTGATTTTTTTTCCCTTTGCAGATCTGTCTGCATGATCAAGACAGAATATTGTGAAATAGTTGATCTCGTGTCTTGACCATCATAGCCATGCAGGTCATCTGATATCACAAACTGGGGGATTACACAGTATATACCAGATACTATCAAAGAAAAATGCATCAGATTGAATGTGTATTTCCAAGCCTGCATTTAGTCAGACCTACTAACCTTTGACCCTTTTACAATATCTCCTCAGGAGCCCCCAACACAGCAGAGCTGCGCATCTGCCGCGTCAACAAGAACAGCGGCAGCGTCAAGGGCGGTGACGAGATCTTCCTGCTCTGTGACAAGGTCCAAAAAGGTTAGTTTAGGAAGACCTTGCACTTTTTTTTTGTCCTGTTAGCATATTTTGCAAGGATACATGCAAACATGACGGGAGTAATAGCTAATAATGCTAGATGGTGTTGTTTGTGACTAATGCCATGTCCTGATGTTCTTTCACCTTCATGCACTGGCTCTGTTCACTCCATTCTGGTCATACGCCTCACCCAGAGCATCTGTGTCATGTCTAAGCCCTCTCTAAATACCCCCATCATCACCTCACTCATCCCTTCGCCCCATCCCTCACTCTCTTTCTAGACGACATTGAGGTGCGCTTCTTCAGCCCGAACTGGGAGGCCAAGGGCAGCTTCTCACAGGCCGACGTGCATCGGCAGGTGGCCATCGTGTTCCGCACGCCGGCGTACTACAACACGACCATCACGTCGCCCATCACCGTGCGCATGCAGCTGCGTCGCCCCACCGACCAGGAAGTCAGCGAGCCCATGGAGTTCCGCTACCTGCCGGACGACAAAGGTGAGAGGTCATGACCCGAGATGGCAGCTGCATGCTGTCCTCTGAGTAAAAAACATATGTGCTTTAAACTCCTGCAGTAAAATGTGTTACATGAATGAGGTGTTAAATATAAACTTTACATAATCGGTTGATAATGGTGAATATTTGTACCTGATACCTAGCCTTAGTGTCTGTCAAGGTTTTTTTTTCTGAAGTAAACTTATCTTTCCCCTGCAGATCCTTATGGATACCAGGAGAAGAAGAGACGGAGAAGCGACCTGATGAAAACATTGTCCAGTTTCCAAGGTAAGATTCCCAAATGTCTCTCCATGTTAAAAAAAAACAAAACAGCATTTACACTTTAAATGTGGAGGCGAGTAGACAGGGGATTGTTGGAGGCTAGTAGATACAAGATAAGCATGACCTGAATCAGGGAATTTGACAGTGTCCTTTGTTTCCATAAAGGTGGGCTGAACCCAATGAACCGGCCTAAGGCGGTTGCACAGAGCACCATGGTGTCACAGTTCATCAAAAAAGGTATGCAGAGGTTGAGCTTGTTTACGATAATCAGATGAGGCAAGATAATGTGGGTATTTTATAGAACAGAGTGGTTGATCATATCTTTTGCTTCTTACTAGAACCTCCAAATTCTTACACCAACCACGTCAGCGGTGGTTTGCCGAGACAAAACCAGAGCAACATGTTCGCCAATGCCTACCACAGTCACCGCCCCATGATGCCGATGCATTCCCAGCATCTTCAAGCTTCGGCCATGTCGGCCAACCCCGCCTGGCCCCCTAACCCCAACCTCAGCCTTGATAGTCTTCGCATGAACACCTCTGGATCCAGCACAACCGTTAGCCACAGCAACGGGGCTAACATGCAGCAGCAGATGCACTCCAGCTCTGTGTACACCGGCGGTGCAGGCGAAAGCACCAGCAGTGGCGGCAACAACAGCCTCCCTCAGCTCAGCATGGGGGACCTGGAGTGCCTGAACACCGATCCCCAGGGGAGCGGCGTGGGTCAGATTCGCCAGGAGAACCAGGTCCAGTTTGCCAGGAAGGCGGTGGCGTCTGAGGCGGTGATGATGCAGTCTCACTGGGGCGGCCCCGCACAGCAGTGCCCCTCCTCCTCCTCCTCCTCCTCCTCCTCTGCCATGAACGGGGGCATGGGCTACACCAGCTTCCTGGAGAACATGGGCACCGAGGGCGACTTCCTCCAGAGCCTCCTGCAGAACCAGCAGAGTTCCTCCGCCGCCCTCCCCAAGCAGGAGCAGCCGGGCCACATGATGGCACAGGTCCTCCAGGCCCCCGCCACCTCAGAGTGCCAGCAGCAGACCTTCACCAACCTGCTCTCCTGCCCTGGCAACAACGGAGCCGCCCATGAGGCAATGAGGCAGGTGGTGGCCAAGGCTGCCAACAGTCAAGGCACCATAGACCAGGACGCCTTGGATAATATGTGGTTCTACCCAGAATAATGCAGCTGGCTGAGAATGGGTTAAAGATTTAAGGCTGTGTCTATCCAGATGGAGAATGTAGGCATGATAAAGAAAGTCACCATACACCGTATGTCTATAAGAAAATCTTTGTAGTTCTGTGGGATGGTGTAATCTTCTCTAGGTACTCGTGTGAATGAATGTATGTAGGTGCTTGTTCTGGTGCTGTGTCTCACTGATTTACCTGTCTGCATGTAACTGGGGATTGAGATTACAACAAGGGGTTAACTGCAGTTTTTGATAGTTGTGTATGTAAATAGAACATTATAGCCTTTTTGTGACCTCTGTTTAGAAATGAAATGTTGCAAAACTGTCGAGGGTGGCAAGATCATTTTGTTCGGTGATGGGACATTTTTAAGTAATGACTATGTCATACAAAAAAACATGTTATCTAGAGTTCTCAAAGTGACAAATTGTGTTTCAAAATGACATAAATATATGACGTAAATGGCTCAGACTTTGAACCCAAGTCACTGACTGAACAGTGACACTGAAGGGCTGGTCTGACAGTCAGCTTTCCTATGTTGATGAGGCACCAACATGGCCTTATCTTATTTGACACGTTTTAAGGCACTGGCTTGTAACTATTTTTCTGTCTTCATATGCAAGTTTGTTTTTCTGTATGTTGCTTTTTAAAAAAAAAGAAATACTTTTATAATCAAGATGTTGACTGTTTCACACATTTTTTCTTAATAAAAAATATTTTGAACTCAGTTCTTTCACTGTCTCTTTCATTCATCCTGTCTCTTTCATTTTTAAACATTATTAGAATAAGTAGGTATGTCTGGGTGAGCCTTCAGACAAGGATTGTACTAGAGCTTGCATTCCATCTCATTGAGTGGGAGATCATTTTGGCAGACCAACAGTTCCAGGGTATTCTGTGGTTGGCTTAGGGCAATAGATATTCTTGTAAATCCAGAGACTGCAGTGCACTCAGGCAATTGTGATTCATTTTGAGGTCCATTTCCTATACTTTGGTTTGGTGATGCAACTTGCACACACACTTTTGCAATATGGGAAATTTGGCCAATCCAAAATTATCAACCAGATTGCAGGCCAAATGGCAAAATGTTTGTCATGAGTTGATCAGTGGAAGAATTGCCAACTTTAATTTGCCAAGGCTTTTCAATGAAATCGAGCATGTTTTTCTGGTAAATCACCAAGTCATTTGAAAGGTTTGAAGGATTTATATGTCTCTTGTGGTTTTAGATAACTTTTCCTGTTAACAAAGTCACATTAGGTGGCAAGCACTGGGTAACTCATTTAAACCACATTTTTAGATTAACTGACCACTTGTGAAAGTGTAGAAAAACCCAGGTCTTGTGCCTGGGGGGATAAAAAGGGCATTCATGATCTATAATTGGATATTTTCTCTTAAATGTTTTCTATTGTATCATCTTCAGTGTCCTGCTCAACGTGCATTTTGTTCTTAGAGAGGTATACATCCATGACTCCTCCAAACACTCATTTTCTTTACTTTTTTATGTTCTACATTTGAAATGAATACTGACGACACCCAGCTGTGTGCTGAATGGACTGTGGGTGGGAGGTGAGCAGCTCCTTAATGTATTCCTTCATAGTTTGGAGGTTGTCAGCATTAATCTACAATGCAGATAACAAAAAAGTAAAGAAAAACTATTGATTGAAAAACTTTTGACTGGTACTGTACAACCTCAGCCCTGTGTCCTTAGTTGCTCTCTACTCTGCCAATCATGCAAGCCAACATGGCTGTCCTACTGTGCAGTCAAATGCACTCAGAGGCAGTTCATGACAAATCCCTGTGACATGTTTCTCAGTACGGGGACTGAAAAACCAGGAAGTAGTTTAAAAAAAGGAGGAACTGGTGAGGCAATATTTCACAGTGAACTTTTCTCTCTGGATAGTTTTGAAAAAGTGTCAACGAGAGCACTAGATCTTAATTTTGCAGTTCCCGAACCTTCTGAGTTAAAATACTGTGTTTGTCTCCAGGGTAGATTTATACAGTAAGTGCTTGGAGACTACAGGGTTCAAAGTTAAGGGCAGTTTTAACTGGCACTAAAAGGCAGTTATTCAGCACAGTTTTGTAGATCTACTTTAAATTCACAGCTAGATTGTGATAGATTCTTTATTATCTACTTGTTGGTGATGAAGAACCCTGAGGAGATTATTACTTTCCCCAAGGAAGTTATGTTTTCACTTCTGTCTGTCTGTCTGTCTGTCTGTCTGTCTGTCTGTCTGTCTGTTAGCACGATAACTCAACAAGTCATGAACAGATTTGAATGAAACTTTCAGAAAACGATAAGGGCACAAGAACAGATGATTACATTTTAGTGATTGTAGAACGAGCATATTATGAGAAAATCATGATAGCCCGCTGACAGGGGATGGGTTATGCTTTAAATCATGAATGGATTTGAATGAAACTTTCAGGAAATGTTGATAATGGCACAAGGAACAAATGACTAAAATTTGGTGAATGTAGGACAAGGGTTGGTGGTGACAAAGAACCCTGAAGAGATTATTTTACTATTGGCACTACTGAGCTGCAACAAATGCTTGTGTTTGTCTTGTGTTTTCTTGCCAAACTGTTGAAGCTCTTTAACCTGCATCTTGTATGAATTGTGCTGTACAAATACAGTTTATTGTTATAATTATAATTATTATTTTTTTAAACTGAAAGGTTGTCTAATTCTCATGCCATTTTGTACACCCTGTCACTAAATTGACCACTTTACCATGGTTTGGGGCCTCAGGAATTATACCTCTTTCAAATAAAGAGTGTCCTGAACTTCTGAAAGCTGGCCATCCCCAAGATAAGATATACATACAGAGCACATTGTTATGATTTATCTATCCATCACAGTACATGCTGAGCTTATGTCTGTTGTCTATTAGTCTGCCCCAGTGCTGTAGGTAAGAAACATCTATGCATCAGCAATGATAAGATCATACGTGTTATTTTCACACATCAAACACATACACACACATGCACAAACACACACACACACACACACACACACACACACACACACACAGTTGCACTGTTGGTTTGTGCCCCCAGTGCAACACGTACTTTTTGCCCACATAGAGGTAAATATCAGCTGTGTCATTCTGTCAGGTGTCAGCTGTAATCAGCAGCTGGATGCCCCTCTCCTCCTTCCAGCATGCATTGCTCAGTACTCACTGACAGAGGGAAGTCACCAGGCATAGTCACCATACCCAGGGGGTAGGCCTATACCAGAGAGTGTGTTTAGTCACTTACCTATGTATGTTACCTCTGAGCAAGTGCTAAAACCAGGGGTTAACCAGAGGTTAAATCTCCAGTGTGCCCAGTGCTGACACTGACCCATGCCCCAAACGGACCAGGCATTGTGCACAACCATCTCCTGTGTTCTACAAAACACATCCAAGTTCTTCCAGTCTTTTAGTTACAACAGACAGGTCGATTGCAGACATGGTATTTTATACAAGATACTTACAAGCACTCAAGTATGCCATCTTCAAGAACAGGTTGCCCTTTAAAGTGGCTGGACACCAAATGGAAAAAAAACACTGTGACTGTTTTGTTTTCCATGCTTGACTCAGTATGATACGAACAGAAGGCTGTTTCAGGGATATTCAGCTATCTAAATCGTTGCAGTAGGTGTATCAATTATGAGAGTTTTAGTCCTCTAGAGTGACGGCTAAGTGAGTCTGGTGGAAAGAAAGAGATATTTAACTAAGCAAGGAAACACTGGAAGGTAAAGATGTGTTTGATATGTTTTCTGATTATGCATAGTTTGATGTTTAGTCCCCTCAAGGTACTTTTCTTTTTGTCTGATTCACACAGTTTATATTTTCCAAGGAGACGTCAATACCAGAGAATACAGGACGTGTACGTTTTTTTCTTATCATGACCAGAGAAATGCTTCGAAAAAAGCACACATACAACTTCCTGTCTAACTTTTCAAACCACAATGCTCACACGAACGTGTGCAATGTAAGCCAGGTGCATGACAGCATTCAAGGAATAGCTAGTCAGTTGCTTAACAGTTCTAATATGTCATGTTTTCATACACATTGGTATAAGATGACTCAACTAAAATATGTGTTGTCCTTTCCCCCGCACTATGTAGCTTACAATTATACAGTAAATGGTGGCATAAAATAGCAGGTTCCCTTTTCTCTAAAATTTCAATTTATCTTATCAACACAAAAGTGTTCCTCTTTATGCCTTACTATGTTCAACATTATTGCACACTGCATGCTTGCAGGTGTGACGTGAGTGCTTGTGAACACAATAGCCCTTTTTTGCCCTGGCCCTTAGCCAGGGCATCTAACTAAGTTTTCTGCCCTGGCTCCCAGCCAGGGCATTTAAGTGGGAAAGGTCACCCACGGGTGACACACTGGTGATGGGGGTTGAAGTTGCAACACTGGTGCTGGCCTGGCCTGTTGGGCCATGGTTACCCCTTAGCGCTGAGGCTAAGGGGTGTGCAAGTTCTGCCCTGGCTCCCTGCCAAGCACAGGAAAGTGACGGAGCCAGTTGAGCCTCAGTTCCAGTAAAGCCCCGCCCCTCCCCTGGCCTCATCACACAGCACAGCCTCATGGGAAATGTCAGGCTTACCTCACAGACTTGAGATCTGACCTATCCAGAAAGAGCTTGAGGTTTGAATCACTCTTAGTGCAGGTAAAACAAAAGCAAAAGATCAGTTATATTTTACATGCTAACTTTAAACTTTTTTTAAAAAAAAGGAAAGGTCAATGTCTATACTTCTGGGGAAAATCAAAGTGATTCTTCTTTTCTGACTATGTTGTAATTACTTTACGATGCTATAGAATAAATAAGTCTGTACTCACATGATACTGACTGTTTTATTGGGTTTCATGCACGTATCATCTTGTCTTGATGTAAAACAACTAGTGGAACTACACTATGTCCCTGGGGTGACCTAACAAGTCATGCACACTGACAACTCCTGTCTAAGAACTCACACATTGAATGAATGTATGTGGAAGAGACACAGTGTGCTTTGAGGCTCCTCATACTTTCCAGAGCACCATTTAATTACAGACATTATCTCTGAGTTTGACTGAAATGCTTCCACATGCCATATGAATCTCATGTTTCACAGGGAAAACCCCCACAACCTGTAAAATCATCTGCAAACAATGCGGGCCTGCATCCTCTTCCCCTGGCCCCCTATCCAGGATCATATCCAGTGTAAAGTCATGAGGCTAGAATTTTGGAATTTTTAGACAACTCAGCTGATATAAAACATAAACACAGTATAAATAAAATATTAGGGGAAAGACAAGTATTGTTATGTGATATTAATAAAGCATTTTTAAAAGCATGCTGGTTCATTGTTAGTATCTATTTAAAATTAAACCACACGTAAACTTTACAGTAAAATACTGATTACATTGAGTGACAGGAGTGACACAGAAATGCAGCACCTGTGACATAAACCAGTGATGAGGAACCTAACCTCTACTTGAGAAAGTACCATGCCTGTAAGATGCTACTACGGACTGACATCACCTTCAGATGTACACTGAATGACATCACTGTGTGACAAAAAAGGGGGGAGATTTTTTTTAACAGAAATACACATACACACAAAAAGACAAATCCACCAAAAACATTAAAGATTAACCATAGGAAAACAAAACATAGTCTCGATCTTTCTTGTTTTACATGTTCAACCAAGACACTATTGCCTATTGTGGTCCACAGAATATATTGTAATCTGGCATGATGTCGTTGTTCATCTGCTCTGTACTTACAACTTGCCTGATCTGCTTTTACCGTCCTACACTTGCCTAAGCAGTGTACCCTATTAATTTGACAAACGCTAAGCAAAGACTGACGGTGGGGCCATGGTGGTCAAGCCACAGTGCGTAAACACGTGTGGGTGGACAGTGGGCGTTCATGTATGCGATGGGGATGGGGTGTCAGAGAAGCGCGAAAGGTCATGGTGAGAATGCGCTCCAGAAGCCACTCACCCACACACAGTGACGTGAATATAGTAGGCTACACTTTAAAGAACCTTAACTCCTATCCCAGTTGCCCCCACCCAACCCCTCCCCACACACACAGTGACATCATTAATCACCTTTTGCAAAGGAGTTTCAGATCAAAAGCTCACGAAGGATGAGAACAGCATTAACAAGGCGCACCACAGCTAACGTCACAGACCTACATCCAACCACTTTCACTTTGTGCTAACCTGACTTACGACCAAGCCCTCACTCCAGTCATAGCCCCTTACTGATTATCACTTCTGCTTTCTTAACAGAAAGGGGATCTAAACCTTTTGCCAGTGGCGGGAGAACAATTAACACTTTATTTAATAACATAACCCTCGTCATAAAAATAACCTAGGGTATATAGTGTAGACTATAAATAAGCGAGGATATTTCTTGACCAAGTTCAAGTTCAGGAATATTGGCCTAGGAGTAGCCTATCTTTTACGTACAACCTAGCCATTATAGTACTTACACTTCTTATTATTTATCATGGGCACCGCAACAGTTTTGGAGACCTTTCTAAAAGGGACTATGCTATGCAGAAAACGAAATGTTTTCATAGGATTTGTTGTCAACAGGCAGTAGTACATAAGCAATCGGCCATTATTTCTGTTTTGCACCCACAAATGATAAAATCGCCAGCCTGTATCGAAAGACATCGAAGCATTTCCTTTATGATCCTAAAAGTCCAAGACCTTGTCAGTCAGTACACGAGCGTCCTCTGTTGGTCATTTTTATGCGTCACCAATGTAAGCATATTAGGTTAATCTTTGCCAAAACATTAAAATGCAATGCTGTTAGACCAATGACTATATTGGTATATATCATTGGTTAGGCCATTACATAACCTGGGTATCCTGGCTTTGCAAATATGAAAAAAAAAAAAAAAAAAAAAAATCCTACGTTGTGCTTTCATTGGGTCCCAACATTTCTACATGGAGGTGGTTACTAAATATTAACAAGCAAAAGTCGAGTTTAGTCTTAGTCAATAGACTGTGGTCTACTCTTGGGTCCTACCAAAGTCTATAAAGGCTACCTTCCACGTCAAATCTTAATGAAAAGAAAAAGAAAGACAGCCTCTGTTGCAGTCTTGTAGTTAAATCCAATTCGCTAAGCATGCGTGTTATTATGTTCTTGGTAAATTATTTAAAATGTCATGTTTTGATGAATGAAAGGTAATGCGACCGACATACAGTCAGCCAAACTAATCAATAATGATTAACAACAAATGATTACAAAGAGGATCCGGTCTGCAATCGGTTGGTTTGGTCTACACAGCATTTTTTTCGATAACAGTGCGTTTACTAGCTGGCTACTCTAGCCTCGCAGGGTCGAGGTTCTTAGTAACAGCTTCTTTTCACAAACATTTTGGATGATGTCGCAACCACCTCCTAAACCTTGGGAGAGACGAATTCCTGGCGCAATTAATGCGCCTCTGGGCTATCGGTTAGTATCCTCTTACGTCCCAGAAAAATATCCAACGTGACTGGCTAACTGTTTAGCTGCTAGCTGGCTAGCACACTAGTTAGCCTATCCTAGTTCGCGATGTTTAGCGAATGAGGGGGGCCTGTTTGTTTATTTACATTGTCAGTGAGGTGTTATGCTCAATTTGACACATGTTAATGACTTAATACGCATATTGTTAAAATCATGCAAGGCTAATAGGTGTTCACTATATGATAGGTGTCCAGACGTCTATAATAACTTTGAAATGAGGCAACTGAACCCTCTCCCAGTTTTGCCAAACTAACTTGACGCCTGGCGATGGTTTAGCCACAGTTGTCAAGTTAATAATATCATATTAGTTAAAATGTTAATGTTTTCCATACATATACAAACCTTTTAACTACTGCTTCCTTTCCTTTCGGTTGTTCCCTGCAGGGCTCACCACAGCCATTAATCTGCTACTACCAATCTCCTGCATCCCCTTTTCCACAATGACTACCTTAATGTCCTCTTTCTCTACATTCCTAAATTATCTTTTTTGTTTCTTGCCTTGTGGTTCCAACCCTAGCTTGCTTCTACCACAAATTATTCACTCTTATATCTCTCCTTTGCTCTGTACGTGTCCAATCTATGCAGCGTCACAGGTAGTATAAGCTGGCCCAGACTACCAAGCTATTTTAATGTGGCCTCCCTGACCTCTATCAATCAAAACATCTAACATGCGCTTCCCTTCTGATGTACTCAATTCTAATCCTACATCTCCCAAAGAAAACACGCCCTCATGCAAGATTTCAATTTTTGTTACAATGTTCTTAATGACATTTTTTTTTCACCTGTTAATTTAATATTTCGAGTTTACAGTGCCATTGATTTATATGGATGGTATGATATGATGAATGGTACATTTAGTTTGGTTGCTAAGCCTATAATTGTACTCTTCTTCAGTTCCACAGACTTGGGGTCAGCAGTGCCGGTTGGTCCGTCCACCTCAGCTCCCGCTGGGCTCACACGGTTGGCCCCACCGCTGCCCCCCAGACCTGTCCAGCAGTCATACCGCCCAGCTTTTGGATCCTACCCATCTTCCTACGGCCTTTATGGGACCTCTATGTATGGTGGATACAGTCCATACGGCTATGGGGGTTACGGAATGGGTGGAGGTGGTCTGGGTTACAGTCGCTTCGGAGCGGAGGAGACGCCGCCCAGTCGCTTCGTCCAACAGGCAGAGGAGAGTAGCCGCAGGGCCTTCCAGTCCATCGAGAGCATAGTCCACGCGTTCTCCTCCGTGAGTATGATGATGGACGCCACCTTTTCAGCAGTCTACAACAGCTTCCGCGCCGTGCTGGACGTAGCCAACCACTTCTCCCGGCTGCGTGCGCACTTTGCCAAAGTCTTGTCAGCCTTTGCGCTGGTGCGCACGTTGCGTTACCTGTACCGTCGGATACAGAGGCTTCTGGGACTGCGACACGACGCAGAGGTGGAGGATTTGTGGGCAGACAGCGAGGCCACAGCGGCTGTTGTCTTATCGTCCGGTGGGGGGAGGAGCGAACCTCGGGCTGATTCTGTGAAGTCTTGGCCCATCTTCCTGTTCTTCGCGGTGGTCCTTGGGGGACCTTACCTGATCTGGAGACTGCTGAGGTCTGCTGAGGGCCCAGAGGAAACAGGTGCAAACACAGTCTGTATGGGACGTTGCATGGGAATGACACTCACATGAATGATAGTAATGCGTTATTGATATGTAGTGAATCAATATGTGGTGTAAAAGATTTCCTGTACAACAGGGACAACAAATTTAAAAGTCACATAATAAACATACCAGGCAATATAAACATAATGTAAATAGTATTTACATAATGCACAAAGTCAGTAATAAACAAAACAATACATGCAAAACAAATTAAACAATTTAGGTGCAGTTCGAACAAAGATGCAGACGAAAAATAGCATAAATCAAAGTTAACCTGCCTGAATGACATCCCATTTCAGCTACCAACTGGGCCAGTGGAGAAGATGATCATGTGGTGGCCCGAGCAGAGTATGACTTTACCGCTGCCTCTGAGGAAGAGATCTCCTTTCAGACCGGAGACATGCTCAATCTCGCACCCAAAGGTAAGGGGGCTAGTTACACGACATGTTTTTTGCAGATGTTCCAGTCGTCTCACGCCAATGCTTTGTAACTTTAATATACCTTAGAAAATTCAAACCTTGGTCCACCTCAGTGAACATGTCCCTCAGCTGAAAATAATTGCTGTATCAAGTGTCATAATATTCCCTTATGCTCTTGTCTTCTCTCCTTCCTGTTTCACCTTCATTCTGTGTGAGCAGAGCAACAGCCTCGTGTTCGCGGCTGGCTGATGGCCAGTCTGGATGGCCAGACCACAGGCCTGGTCCCTGCCAACTATGTGAAGGTCCTGGGCAAGAGGAGGGGTAGGAGGCAGGCAGAGTTGGAAAGGCTGGCACAGCAGCAGCAGCAGCAGCAGCAGCAGGCACACCAGTCATCCTTCTCAGTCCCCCAGCCTGACCTGGCCTCTGCATCAGCCTCTGGCACCAACCCAGCCTCAGTGCTGCCCCCCAGCTGTCCGGAGGACATGCTGGAGGCCGTGTTCCTGGAAACACCAGCCCCACGCACCCCCGGTACAGGCAAGGCGGTAGTCACAGCGGCAGACAAGATGGATCTGTTATAGGGACGTAAGCTGGAGGTCCATTGCGTGTGTTTTCTAGAATGTATCAAAAGCCCCTGCGGGGTTACCTCATTTCTGTGCTACCAGATCTAGACACCTGTGCCCCTGCATTGGGAGTGGAGAGTCGAACTTTGCATGGCTGCACTGCAACTTAGTTAAGTCAATCATTGCTGAGTGTGCACCACACATGTCCAGGACAAGGCTTTAGAATCCAGTCGATGAACAACGCAAGACTCATTTTTCTGCAGAAGAAAATGTGTGGAATCATTTATCCATTCTTTTTATGTGGTTAGCCTCTTGTTCAGCTTTATCACTGGTGATCAGTGTAGACCTCAAGAGAGAGCGTTTGTCATTTTATAAAAGGCTGTGATTAAGATTACTCTGTTGTAACATTGTGGAGGTTTATATGTGAGGACATATTATGACTTAACTGTATGGAGTTTAGGATAATTGTTTTCGTTGGATCAAAGCCATAACATGTCAGGCTATTATTTGTCCTCATAACATGTCTTTGGTGTTTCATTGGTGAGGTAAGCAAGGAAATCGTGATGTTTGGGCTTACTCAGACATCTGAGAAAGAGTGAGTAAGCCTGAAATGTCCTGTTAAAAAAATAATGAATATTGGGAACAAAAATCTGGTCGAAGCAGACTTTTTTGTATACGTATGTTGACTGTTCTTTAGCCCTGCTTCCAGTTTAAGTCCTGGATGTGCGGGCTTTGGTTGAACTCTTGTAACCAAGGAAGAAGACGGTAATGATTTCCTCTTACCTAGTGATAAACTGTTATGAATGATGTTTTAAAAAAAAACATTAAAAATACACCACTGATCATAAATATGGAATCTATTCTGACACACTGAATCAACCAACCTGAGTGGAGTTTAGCAGAAATATTTTAAGGACACACAAATGAACCACATAATGTATACCAGATTAGGCAGATGGCTCCTCTTGCTAACCTGTTTAAATACGATATCTGTGTGAAGCCTTTGTGTGTTGTGCTTCTGCACTCTTTTGTTTTGAATCCTTCCTGGGAGTATGCACTTTTTCTGTCATTATTTAATTTTGGCATATTATTCCCCCTTGATACATTAACAACTGTGTAATTATGTAAATATTAGCAACTATTTTGGGAATAAAGATTTCCAGAAACTGTCTTGTGTTGTGTTTCTTGTATGCAATATTTGGGAATTAATTGTCAGAAACTATAGCAAATAACCAGGCATCTGACCTATCAAGTTATCCCAAAGGCTGTCTTTTGTGTAGTACATTGGGCTCAATACTACTAGTGACAGGACACTCACATGGCATACTTGCATAATAGGTCTAGCAAAAGAAAGGCTTGCTTGGTGTAATATTTCCCAAGAACTTGGTGTCAATAAAAGGTTTTGGTACCGATATTTACCGATATTAAACAGGTTTAGACCTCATTAGGGGACAATCTTCTGTTCAAATGCAGCTTGAGCAGATTTTTTTCATTAATGCTGCCATCTAGAGACATGATGTATCAAGGAACACTGTGACATATTACTTTCACCAGCAGATGGTGCACACAACCACAACAGTTTGAGAGACAGGAGCATGATGAACATTTTTCATTTAGAGTTTGAGCTTAGAAATGTTTAAATTTACGACGAGATAATCCATAAAGAAGTGTTTATCACAGTTAGAGTTAAATTGCTCATTTCTGTATAAATACATTGGGTTCCCCCAAGACAGGAAAGCTGGTTCCAAGCTTAACGTCACTTCTCTCTCACTCTCTCCATTAAGGTTGTGCTAGGCTAGAATGCAAACCCTAGCGATATCTGACCTATGCATCACTTTACCAAGCCCATAGCTTTACTACGCCCATGTGTGCACGCACATGTTGCACTCTACAGTATGAACACTTGTTTTAAACACGTAATCGTGTTGTTTTTCGGACAGCATTCACACGTTGCAATATCTGACTGTTACTTCCAGCAAAAGTTAAAGTACTGTTGTCAGGCAGGACCTTCTTATATACAGTCTATGGGCAGGACGAGAATGAAAATTAAGGTCGTTCCCTCGTCACCAAGCAACGGGAACGCACATTTGCACCTGCTGCACTGCGGCACCGGAAGACCACACGCGAAAGTCATTAGATTGGACAACTAGATGCTAATAACAGACTGACTAGGCTTTTCCTTCAGTCCGACGAATTGATTCCTCCCTCAGAACTGCTATGATTGCTTCTCTTACCCGTCCGTCAATTAGTCGCTGTGCTTGTCACTGTGTTTTATGGGATGGTGGGAGGAGGATGTCTGCCGTTGCGGTAGCTTGTTAGATTTTTGTGCTGTACTGAATCCATAGAGATGTCTCGGGTACCACACGGCAGTGGCGCTGCCTGGAGTTAGCTAGCACGCTAATGAACGTTTAAATTGTTGTGTAGTCATGGATTGAAACGAGGGAAGTCTTCACCGACTGAAAGACTAAACAGAAGTGAAGTGATGACTGTGAGTAACCCTTTAACAGTCTCTGACACTGGTGATGGCCTGGACTTGGGGCTGTCAAAGCAGCTACTGACCTAAGCTCATTGCTAGCTCATATGTCATAGCTAGCAAGCGAAGCGTTTGCAGTAAAGTTCTTGTCTCTTTACACCTTAGCAATGCAGCATTTCTCACTAGTTGTCATGCTTACACAGTGTATGGTATCACTTTAGAAAACAGCTGTCACACACTACCTCGTTAAATAAGGAAGATTATCTGATGTCAGCATCCGACAGAAGAGGCGTGTCGTCGCATTAAAACAAACCAGAGTGTAATGCAAGTAAGTAAAGATATTCTTCTCAGTCATAAGCCCATCAACTGTCATTCTTACAAGAAATTATAGCACCAATACTGGGCATTTTGTAGCTTAAATGGCAAAGGTGGTTTGTTTTATGCACTAGGGTGCAGTGTTGTTAAACTACGATTCTATCTTGCGGTGCTTTTGTCTGCTACTGTTCATCACAGTCAAACCTTTTTTTTTTTATGTTTGTCAGATAAACTAGGTTATCTCGTGCAGAATGAGTCGCCTGTGTTCAGTCAACAACAATTTTCCTTACGACAACAACACACTAGTCCTGGACATGGTGCTCAGCTCACTGTGGGGCATGCCTCAACCCATTAACTGGGAGAGTGTGGCGAAGCTGGTCCCTGGCTTTACTCCAAAGGAGGTAAATGGAATTAGCAAAATCACTTGTCAGGAATTAGTAGTTACCTGCAACCATCTTTGCTGTAGTCCTTGCTTAGCCTATGCCATGTAATCATTCCTTTTTTTGCCTTTTAGGCAGAGGTGCTGCTAGATTACATAAAACCATGACTTCCACTTAGTACTCATGTATGAAGTGCCATTCTATCATTTACCCTATTGATCATAATATTAAGACTACATTTTATATTATTTTATTTATTTCTGTGCAGTGTGCACGAAGGTTTGAGGAGCTGAAGAGCACCGGTAGTTTCCCCCTGCTGGACGAGCAGTGCAACCCTCTTACAGTAGGGGGGAGCTCCCCGTCAGACACGCTGTCCTCCTACATCAAGTCCTCTCTGCTGGAGCTCACAGGAGATGCAGGAGACACACGAGCCAACCAGAGCACCATCTCAGTTTCAGGTGGGCGTTAGCCAGATGTGCTTTCGATAGCAGAGCTAGGCGTAATAATATCACACAAGGAAGAGGACATGGAGTCCTTTGGTTGTTTTGAGAGCGTTCAACCTTTGAGCAGCTGGAGTCTTACCAAAACATTCTGTGGCCTGTGCACAGGAGTTACCGCCATGCCCCATGGGAGAGGGGCCGCCACTGAGAAAGAGGCTGACGTGACCTCAGAGGACGGCGAGAAGGTGAACGGGGGGAAGAGGTAAGACTGCAGGCTGCAAAGCAGGGCATCATGGGAAAGGGGAAAAACGTTGACTGACAGCACTATTCACTAACAGTGGGACATCTTGTATGGCTAGACCTGTCAGGGTCTAGTTACATTTATTCCACTCCAAATGTGTGTTGTCTTCTTTATTACTGTCTTATATGTACATTTATTTGTATATGATGTTACTCCCCTGTCACTGTCCCAATTGTACAGTTTGTTTCAACGTATTACTATTTGTCTTTATGTTGAATGTATACTAGAGTTAACACCTACCGGAGTCAAATTCCTAGTGTATGTTAAGTATATTAGACCAATAAAACTGACAGTTCTGATTGTCCCCACTTGCAGTCCCAACATGGTCATCCACGTGTGCGACGAGGCCAAGAACCTGAAGCAGGACTTTATGTGCCCACGGGACCTGCTGGTCAGTGAGATGCGCTACTTTTCTGAGTACCTGTCTGTGGACCCGCAGCGCTGGGAGGAGGTGGACATCTCGGTGCACTGCGACGTGCAGATCTTCGACTGGCTCATGAACTACGTGAAGAGGAACGCAGACACCGAGTGTCACCACGAGAAGCCCAGACTTGGTAAAACTCGCCTGCGTGCCGGCGCTCTGTCATAAATGTCCAGACTGTGTGTGTGTATGTGTGTGTGATGGAGGGCAAGCACTCCTGTTCATATGTTAGCTACTCTCATGTTAGATGGTTGTCAGTGGTGCTTGTGTTGTGTTATCCATGTTTGGCAGTGACGTGAAGCGTGGGGACATGACTTGATGTGCTGTGCCGGTGCGGGTGCTTATGATACATGTATGTGTGTGTGTGTGTGTGTGCGTGTGTGTGTATGTGTGTGCGCCGTGTGGACTTGTACTTCCGGCCATTTGTCACTTGGTGGGTTTTGTGGTGTTTGTCGGTTACAGAACCCGGCAATGTGATCTCAATCCTGATCTCCTCCGAATTCTTGAAGATGGATACATTAGTAAGTGTGGTGTTGTGACGCTTTTGTGAAGGCATTTTGTGATCTTGTGTCCATGGCATGTCTGCACGCATGTTTGCCACACTAAGGTTTATCGTATGGTATTGTAGAAGCATGTTGTGGCAAGACTGCTTCAGCTGTAGCCTAGATGATGTTTGTCTTTTATGTTTGGTTAAACGAACACTGCCTGGCCTTTGAAACATACTGGTTTCTCTTCCTGACTCGTTAGGTAGAAGAATGCATTCAGTTCTGTCACAAAAACATGAGTGCTATTGTCGCAACGCCATGCAATATGAACTGCATCAACAGCAACCTGGCTGCGCGCATAGCCGACCTCTTTAACCACAATGACGCAGACGAGATCAAGGACAAGAAAGACAAATTCAAAAGGTAACTTTTGGAATGCCGCATCCCTCTTTAAACAACAGTGTCATAGAGTTCATGTTGTCAAGGTTTTGTTTTTTTTAACATTTTGTGAAGGATCACTTTCAATATGCTGGGTATCTATTGCAGCAAATTATTTCAGAAGAAAATTGAGAGGCTATTCGACCCTGACTATGAAAACCTGGATTCACCAGGGAACGCTGCTACTCTGTACAGGTCAGTTGAGCCCTGAGCTTTCCTGGAGATGCTGAAATCAGAGAATTTTGATTTTTTTTTTACTCTTAAAAACACGCCCAAATATTTATCAAATATATAGTAAAATTGACAAATTGATCGTTAAAACGGTTTGAACAAAAATTGGTTGGTTTGCTTTATTATCATTTTTATTATCGCTTTATTATCGCTATCGTGGCCTGATGCTCTAGTTATAAAAGCGTTGTTACCTACATTTTGCTGTCTTGCCACCATGTCTCTCTTCCAGGTGTGGTCTCTGTCTCAAGCTTCTAACCAAGGACACCGAGCGAAAAATCCCCTGTGTCCCGGGGAAAATCAACATTGACCCTCGTGGGAACATCATATACACTCACACCAGGTGAATACAACCCCCAATGTCCTCTTCATAACCATAGTGGTGCATTCCCAGCCCATGGAGCCTTTTTTCAGCTAAACCAAGATCACAACGTAGGCAATAGTGGTATTACATGTGACTGTACTTACATATGACTGTACTTAAAAGATGTAGAACTGGGCTCAGACCTCCTGTTGTGTGATCCATAGACACAAGGCCTGGGAGATCCATGACTTCCTGACTGGTTTATATGAGGAGCTAAAGTCGTGGGTGCTGGTCTACTGGAGGCTGTGGGGAACCATCAACTGGCTGTCCTGTTCTTGTTGTAAACAGGTGATCTTATTAACATATTAACAGCACAGATAACTGGTCACTTTAGTTGTTTTATGTAGCATATGTTACATGTATGTAAAGATGTTATTAAAGGGTAATAACAATAGATGTTTGATCTGATGTTTGATCTGATGATCTTTATCCAAAGTACAAAGTTTCTTATCAGCTTTATGTAATCTGTATACCTTTGCATTACAAAAGTAGAATACTTTTTTTTTGTTACAAAAACGGCTTGTTCTGTAGCATTAACACCACACAGTGTGTTCTTACTGCAACTAAAAACAATAAAAAAAAAAAAACAGACCTCAGTATGACCTTTACTCTCCATCCTGCTATTGTATTGTGTCTGCTAAGCAGCTGTGGCCCATATCTCTTATCTCACGCACAGACATTTTTGTGCACCGAGCTGTCCCACTGCAAATACCACCCCGAGGCGGTGGTGTACCCGGGCGTCGGGGCCGAGCTGGACTGGCACGGCACGGGCATCTACCCCTGCTGCAACCAGAGAGTGCTGCGCTTCGACCCCACGTGCATGCCCAAGGTACGTCAGCCCGGCCCGGCCCGGCCCGGCCCGGCCTTGCCCTGCCTGGACAACTTTAATGCCAGTCAGTCGGCCTATTTCAGGATCTGGCTTCTGGAAAAACACACAGACCTTGAGTGTGTTTGATGCTAATTCTACTTCTGTAAATAAATGCAGACCTTATGTGTGTGTGTGTGTGTGTGTGTGTGTGTGTGTGTTTGATGCTAATTGTGAGACTGGTAAAAAAAGGGTGGTGAAATATAAAGAGATAAACGTGTGTTTGTATGCAGGGCTGTAAGATGCGGGATCATGTGGTTAGCGCGGCCGAGGGGGGAGACTGCAGCAGCCAGCCGGTAGACAAGGCGCAGACGAGGCTGCTCAACGACCTTCTGCTCCACAGGGATGCCGTCTGTGTGACCCCCGCGACACAACCTGACAGGTGAGACACCTGTGACGGAATGGGATAATTACACTCTAGACGTTGATTTATCACAGCATTCATTATGTGTCATCATGTGTGTGTGTGTGTTGTTATGTGTGATTGTGCATGTATTGTTTTCTATGGTAGTCCAGTGGAGTCACCCCCTGTGGGAGAGAAGCCTGCAGACTGTGATATCCTTTTGGAACCTGGTGTGCTGTCCTGCCACAGACAAGGAGAAATCACTGCAGTACGCGCGGCTCTCACTTATTATATTATATTATATTATATTATAGATTATTATCTGTCTTAACAAATATATCATTTTAACCTTTGTTGCAGTTTTCATTGCTGAAAAACTGGAGTCTGCAGATGGTGTGTAAAAAAAAAAAAAAGTTTTCATATCATTGCGTTAAGTAACGTTGTTATTGCACGCTGTTGTGTCAGTCCTACTTTCAAACTGAATTTGAACCTTCCTGCATCATTCACAGTCTCTGCTGTCTGAGGACGAGGACTACACCACAGGCTCAGAGGTCACTGAGGATGAGGTTGGGGATGAAGAGGAGGTCTCAAAGAAGCAAGGTCATTTGCCATTACACAGAATCACCAGTAGATGGCAGCAGTGATCTGCATTTGTTCTACACAGAAAGTGTATCAATGATAGCAGCTGAAAAAAACCTTTTATAATACTGTAATAAATATGATTTGAGAAAAGTATGCTCTGTTTGTGTGTGTTTTGCCACTTGGCTAGCTGCGAAGAAAGCAAGAAAATCACACAGACCACTGAAGAGGCAGGTGTCGTCACCTAACTTTCAGCGGAAAGAGAAGAGTGTAGACAAGGTGGGTGTCCTGTCTTGTCTCTCGTATGTGTGTGTGTGTGTGTGTGTATGTGTGTGCCATTAAGCAGTGGAATGCAGGCCTGACCATTTCCTTTGTTTATGACACCAACAGACTGCTTCACGAGATTCTACTCCATTTACGTGAGTACACTTATAAGTCATGTTCTGCAGTCATTCTGTCAAAACTTCTCTCTCTCTCTCTCTCTCTCTCTCTCTCTCTCTCTCTCTCTCTCTTTCACACACACACATGCATGCATACACTTTCTCTCTCTCACATACACACACACACACTCTTTCCTCTGTCTCTCACACACATGTGTTCAAGCTTACACGCACACAGACACACACACATTCGTTGAAAGGCAGAAAGATCATGGGTGTGTATACGCTATGAATACACAATGAATCCAATGGGCATCATGCTTGACTTGTTTTATTTTTAAAAATGCATTGCAAATATGATTTGTACAATTTTTCAGTTCTGATTCTAATTTATCAGTGTCAGTATTTGGAGGGGGGAAGGGTTGTAAGCTTAGATGGATCTTTGAGGAGAGCTCGCTTGTGTTCATTCATCTTTCCAAACTGAAATGTTATCTAATTCCAGTGTCAGCATCCAAAAAAGCAAATGGGACAGCTCACGATCCATGCGCTTCAACCAGGACGCCCAGAGAGAAGATGGTACGCCTTTGTTATGCATGAGCCTTTGAAATGCTGGACCCTAAAATAACTGTAATGCTTTACGTCTGTCTAAATGCTGTTACTAATAGCAGTGCAGGAACAAAGGTATTAGTAGACCTTATTTATTTCTTTCTTTTTCTTTTTTTTAAACGGCAAAAAAGGTTGACAGCTGTGGTTGCTGTGTGAATGACCAAAAATAGATTTTTTGTTCAAGGCCCTGTGGCTTTATGTCTTTATTTTCAGTATCTGTGATCTTTTGCATTGATTTGTTTCTGGCTGTCTTTCTCCAACCCGTGTATCAGACCAGCGAAGGATGGTGGAGATTATCGGACATCTCACAAAGCTGAGGTTTGGCGATCTGGAACATAACAGATCCAAGGATGCGAAAGAGGTAAACATGCAACTCACAAAAGCACTCTCACCTCCCTGTTAAATAGCACGAAGTCATAGTTTTAAGCAATAAAAGGGAGAGATTTGGTGCAGCACGGGAGTCTTCTTTTTTACTTTTATTTTATAGGTGCAAAACAAAAACCTATCCTACTTCCTACTCATAGTTTTAAGCATTTGCATTATGCCATGTAGTTACATGGAAATAATGTAATTATTATTATCATTGTAAACATGCTATCTAAACATGCGTCTCCAATATCTTTTGCATTCACTCATTTTAATTCCATTTATATGTAGCCATTTTAGTATGTGAAAAGAATATTTAAACTGGGTTGTACTTTTCTACTAGCGATGATCATTCACTGCAATGGCACAATGGATGTATGTTTTCAAATCAGTTTTGAAAATGACTCTTTCTGGGGTAGTATCAGTATGCAGGAGGGATCTATTCCAGGCTGGAGGCCCAGTTCAGAAGTGCCTCCCATGGGAGCGGACGACACAGCAGCTCAGAGAAGACCCTCAGGTACTCACAACACTGTCACAGTGTACTGCTGATATGATTCTCCCATTTCTCTCACATTTTAATCATGTTCCCTGTCTAATGCATACTTCAAGGTTTGTTTAGTACATGCAAGTGTTTCATCTTAATGATGAGAAAAGACTGTCTTACGTTACAGTTCACATGTAAATCTGTCAAAGCTCTTCGTTTTCAACACCACACCTAGGCCCTACTGATTTGGATTTTTGTCTCCCCCTCCTCCCCTGTCTCTTTTTCTAAAGATCAAAGTCACGTTTTGCTCAATCCAGACCAACCTAAGAGCTGTACGAGTGGGTCAGGGAAGAAGACAAGACGCTCAGCACACCGCCGTCCGGATGGGTATTGCAGAACCCTCACCCCATGGCCCTCTTTCCCGCTCTCCTCCTGAACCAGACCCAAAAACCTTTTCAGAGGCCCACTTTGCCACTGTCTGGTTTGGTCTCCTCTTCTGGACTCAGGTCCCCAACCCTGCTTGGTCTGCAGTAGCTTAGGTAGTCTCAATGGCCTGACGTAACTGTGGCCCTAGTAATAAGTCCAACTTCACTGACTCACGTGACTGTGCCTGATCACCTTCACTGGAGGTCCCTTCCACTTCATATGTCTTCATGCAGGGGAAGTAGTTATTTAACTGAGAGGGAAGCACTGTGGCGACACACATGAATGAACGGTGAACCTCGATGGTCAAACGCCTGATTCCATCCCTACCTCCCTGTGGCATGTAGACTTCAAAATATTTGTGCTAACACTGGGGCCAAATAGAACACAAAATAAAAGTATTGTCAAAACTCAAGATGTGAAATCAAGCAGTGTTTTATCTTTTGCCAATATTCTGACACAATGTAAGGTTAGTTAAAAGTCAGGTCGGAGTTTTCCCCCCCTCGTTTTCCTGTGTTTTGCGTTTGTGCTAAGTGTAGACAGCGGAACACATTTTGGACCATCAAAATGTGTTTGTTACTGATAACCTACAGGCTGTCAGTATCATAACATTGGCCATGTTCCAAAAACTTCTTATCATGTCCTGCATCATGACTGATAACACCACACATTGTGTGTCATTAATGGGATTTCTCATGTTTGTTTTCAAAGCCAATGGGACAGATTTTCTAAAGGTATACCTTTTCTGGTCAGTTACCTTTTTAATTATTTAGTGCTAGAAAGATGTGTCTGTGATTTTAAACATTCAGTTACATTAAGCTAAATTAACTGATGTAATTAACATTTTTTGTCAAAAGTAAGAAAGGCCAGGACTCCTGAATTATGAAGTGTTACCCACAAGCAATCCCCATGTTGCAACAGTGTCATCACCTGCCACCCACAAAGTGTTTGTCTGGTGCTGAAGCACGGAGCCTCCATCAGAGAGAGGCTCTCCTCCGTACTCGGCTCTTCAGACAGTGAGTCATCATCTTTGGGTTGTGAGCTCCCCGCCAGTCAGCCAGTGTGGGTGGTCTGGCAGTACAAGCCTATCCGTGAAATGGCTCATTAGAGGACACGGAGCAGGAGTCCAGCAGAGTCCAGCAGAAGGTGTGCGAAAACGTGACGATGTAAAAAAAAAAAAAAAAAAAGACAGAGAGCTGGAGTGGGCATTGAAGTTTATGCATAAACACTGTCCACAGAAAGCAAGGCTTTTGATTCAAGGTGTAACAGTGGGGAAAGGATGCATGAGGCTGGTTCTTCTGTCCATGTGTGAGACTGAGTTGGGGTGGAGTGGAGTGTGTGTGTGTGTGTGTGTGGGAGGGGGGCGGGTGAGGAGGGGGGCGGAGAGTGCTGAGGATGGCAAACACTCCCGGAGTTTATCTGCCTCAGGTTGGGTTACCGGTCTGGAGCCTTGTGGCACAATACACAAACGGCCATGTGACATGGCCCCGGCCCTGGGAACAGCAGAGCAGTTCGGCCACAGCATCTCCTCTAACTCCATCTCCCCACACTGCAACTGCACGACACTGAAAGTGAGCCAGTGAGCTTGTGAGCCGCTACCACTCTGCAGTGTAACTTTTATGCACTAAGCCGACCTGCGCTGCTTGCGTTGATGTTTTTCTGCCTCGGCTGCGAGGAGGTTGATGCCTGTAGATCTCCCCCCTCTCTTGACCACTCGGTCTGTCTGTGCGGCTTGAACCATCGCGTCCACAGAGCAAGCGGATATCTTGAAGGGATACAATGAATGACTCTTGTATGTGGTATTGGGGAAACAAAGACTGGACAGAGTGAAGCGAAAGGTGGACAGTGTCTCTATTCTTTGTGCAATGGACATTCGGACACAGCCTTTTATGCCAGCCTTTTGTCTATTGTTACAACCAAAGAAAGCGTTACTTGCACAAACATCATCCTTTTTTGTGTGTTTTGGTGCAGAAAAACTGCCATCACATTGAATAACCTGAATATTACAGAAATTATGCCCTCTAAATATCAGAACTACGCTGACTGGCTGATTGTTAATCAGGGAACCACTCTGAGCGTGTACATAATTTTGCAATCAAATCAATTACACTCCTGATGTCCCTGTAACATTATATCATTAACATCCAGAGTAACTGGCTCAGGTTGCTCCAATTCCTACCCACTTCATGAGGATCCATAGGCTTGTGCCACTGGCATCACAGACATTAGAGCTTTGCAATCAGCCACCAGAGAGAGCTCTTTGTTTTGGTTATTCAATAATGTTGGGGGGGGGGGGGGGGGGGGGGGTCACTCTCACAACACAGACTTCCGGACTAGGCTTTACCCCCACCGCCCCACCCCACCCTTAATCTGTCTGTTCAGTTGGGTTAGCTCAATTTACACTTTCATGTGCACATATAACCTGAATGCACACCGTGTCTTTCATGCACAATGAAGGGAAGTATATTTTGAAGTTCTGCATAACCAAGGATTAGCCATCATTGCCACTGAAGCTCTGATCACTTGCTCAAGTCACTTGCTTACTTACTCTCAACACAAAGATTGCCGTGTTACACAGCTACCTCTCCTCGTGTGTTCACAATAGAAACAACACAGCACAGTTTAAAGCAACTAGATCAAGAGGTGTGTAATTTAATGCGTAATGCTAATTTATTTCCACTGAATACAGATACAATGGGCACCTTGCATTTGCCCCATAAACAATGCCTGTACTTAATGTTTGTTTAATGTTTCGAGCTGAACAAAACACAACACCATTGTGTATGAATGCTTTTGAAGGGTCAGCCCCCTCTGTGATGTAATGATAATGCATGTAAACTGCCAAGACCAGACAGAACAAGATTTGGCCAGCCCAATCCTGAACACTTCAAAATCTCACACGTGTCTAAGAGTGAAATTCCTCTGCTGTTTATGGACAACGCATAAGGCTGTTGTGATTTCAAGTTTGTATACTGCCACTCTGTGCCGTGTTGTCACAGAAACCTGTATTTATTACATTTTATTTATTTGTTAATTGTAAGGATACCCTATACTTTTTTCCTTTGGAAAAAGGTTTAACTTAACAGTATTAGCTAAAGTGTTGTGTGCAACTATGACTTACAAGAGCAATCAAGATGAAAGTAAATAAATAGGACTATACCAAATCTGGCTATACTAATTTGGGATGACTGTAGAGAGGCAAAAGAGATCAAGCTTGTTGCACGCTTTTTGACAGATTCAATATTGTAGACTGGCAGAGATGACTGCTACAGGGAAAGAAGGTGGGCATAAGGTCCTGTGCTATAGTGATTTGACATGAAAGTTGATGTTTAAATCCTCTAAGGTTTAAATCTACACTACATAAGTTCCTCGCCTTGGCTACCTATAGCCTAACCAGAGTCCCTCTAGATTGTTCATGTGCTATACCTTAAACCTTCAAAACAACCTCACAATCACTAAGTAGTGTCTTAACCACAGTAACAGCCTGAAAGAAAGATGTCACTAGCTGTGGTTTGTAGTACTCACGACCCTTCCAATGAGATCATAAAATAGCACTTATCTCAGGCTAAAGGCACTGCTGTCTCTCCGAGAACCTTGTACCTCAAGTGTTATTCTGAGAATGTTGTTTGGAGTTCCTGGAAAGCAGCCTGACCTGTATGTTGAGGAGCCAAAGATACCCTCTTATGTTTGATACTGACTTCCACCATGTCAGAAAGGCAAAATAAACCCCAGTGCCAGTTATTACGCACGGGTTGCAAACACTTGTTTTGTTACAACTTAAACTAGTTGGGTGGCAAAAAGGCATTATTGATTATGCATATTTAGTGACCACTTAAGTTATGCAGACTAGCACCTTTTCCACCCTTCACATTGTTACCTCCTAAATTACCATAGAGATATTTCGACTGGCAGAATATAACATATAGTCTTTCGCATGTTTTATGCGACCACCAAATCTATAATCATTCTCATGTTTATATGACGATGACTGCCGTTGATCAATCATTCCTCATAGTAAATCAAAATGGGTTGCACGGATGAAATAAAATAGCCTTAATAATTTGTTACGGCTGTTGGACACTTTTCTAGCTTTGTGAAGCCATACACACTGCCTACAGAAAGTCCTGTATTTTTCCATCAACTGGCGTAGAATCACGTGACGACAGAAAAAAAACTAGGCTAATCATTTTTGCATCCGCTGTTACTGCACCTTCAGCCTATTGCACATATGAATAAAAGTTCTATTCAGTGCGAACAAGACTTAAGTCTTCATGGAAGTATTGTTAGAATCTTATCTCATCGTTGTATTAACCTATGTCCACTGGTTTACATTTAAGCTTTTTATTTTCATGCCATGCGTCTAACATGCCCTGACTCTGCAACCACTCCCCTTCGTGGCGAGTGGAAAATTACCAGCTTACAAACGGTGGAAGTGCATGTACCAACATCCGAAATGAAGTCACAGTAAGGACGCCCTTGACAGACAAGTTATTGCTGTATCGAAGACATTATTTTATGCACTTATCAGCACTGTCAAAACATGCAATCGTGTAGACTATAGCGTTCTCATTTTCGCTATGCCATTAATAAAGATTTTTACATCATAGGTTACTCTGGCGTATGTCATTTAACTGTCTCAAGCCAACTGTGAAAACAGTGAATAACTTGCATGATTGCACAGTTAAATATCAGAATTGACAAGACTATTTGCCACTCATGTAGGGGAGACACGAACTCCATTCTGTAGATTCGGCTAGGAGTCCGCCTTCTTTTTCTGACCACGGGCGGAGCGGTCGCGTGGGCGCCTGAAAGAATTGAAACAAACTGACACTTCCACACTCCAATAGATGTAAACCAAGGATGGCCCATTTGGAGATCTAACCAATTGAAAGGCTGTATGGGCGTGACGTTAGTCCAAACTTTCCGAGGCGCCATCGGCTGAAAACTAAACCGAGATGGAATCTCCCAGTCTGAACCGGTTTCAACCGGTTATGAGTTTGTTGCTTGAGAGGAGAAGAGGCGCAGGCTCACAGTCTCCTAAACCGCCCGCTGCAAAATTTATCTCAGTAAAGACATAATTTATAAATTAAGCTACATTTTATTTCGTAAAATGCATTGGAGTACGAAGTTACTCAGCTTGCCGTAATAATTGATGCGAATTCCACATCAGTGGTCCTCACCATCAGCAATCAACGTTATCACAGCTACTGGTAGAGGAACAGGGACTGTCTAACGTTAGGGCATAGACAGCCTTTTCAGCTAGGTAGCTCCTGCTAGCAAACTAGCAAGTATCAAGCAACTGGAATACTGAACCTAGACAGCTTTTGTAAGTTCGTGGCTTGAAGCCATCCCTCTTTCAGGCAAAGGCTTGGACTTTTGGTAGGTAACGCTGAGTGCTGGTTTAAAACTTACGTGTTAACGTTAACATTTCCTGTGGGCTTATAACGTTACCTGAGGACTGTGCTGTAAATTGTCTCTTATTTGTTTTACTTCACTTTGGGAATAAATCCAAAGAAGCACATCTCTGGTTAATCATAGGTAAGTAAGACTGAAAGTGTTCTCCGCAGCTAGCTGGCCAGAACTGTAAGTTAGCAATCTAACGTTAGCATATAAGGTATTGCGGGTGTGTGACAGAACTCGTGCCGTGAATGGGTGTCTGATTTTCATGTTCGCTGGCTAAGCTGTGGTGTGAGTCAGGATTGAATGAATCCAGCTGACCTGTTAATCAGCTAACTGCATAATACTCACCATTCTGGGCTGTCGGTGGGAGGGGAGGTATACGTATGTCGTTAACACATACACTTGACGAGAACTAACACAAACCTGTTTAACTCACGCATTACAACGGTAGTCAGGTCCTTACAATGAAACTAAATGTTAGCCACTTAGCCAGCAAGCTAACGGGATGTGATAAGGTTGCTGGTATCATATTAACGTTGCAGAAGAGAGACAGTTCCGCCGAGTAAACAAAAAAGTGCAATTAACGTTTGTTCAAATAACGTCACTGAAAATTGCAAACGACTGACAAGACTCCAAAACATAGGTCGGTTTAAGGTAACCTCGTAGTAGACGCCTCTTTGTAGCGGTAACTTGAATGCAGTCTTTGCTAGCTAGCCATCACTCGTCCGACTGTTTGCTAGCTGCGCCAAGCAGCATGTTGGTGGTGGGAGGGGTAGCAGCATGGAAACGGACAGACTCATACAGCATGAGAGAGGCCGTGTATGTGATAGACCTTTCAACTGCTTAGAGGGATTGCAAGGTGCTGGTGCTGCGCTAACTTGTATTAATATGTGTGGAGCACTTTAAACAGCATGTAATTCCAGTTTAGACTTCATAAATTTGATTCACATTTCTTGTCTGTACAACAAAAATGACAAAGCTGTACTAAGTTGCACAGTGAGTGCAGTGGTAAGCAAAGCAGATCACTGTTGATTTGGCACCTGTTTATACCCTTCTTTAATGTATGTATGTATTTGGTCAGCTGTCAAGTCATATTATTCAAACGTATTTCTTAACTTTAGTGTCAAATAAATGCTAATGTAGGTAAAAGCAAGTTCCCTCCTTTAGTAGACTGACATACTGGCAACGTTATAAGATATCAAACATGGATAGTAAGTCCGCTACCTGCTCAGAGTGTAATTTGAGCAGTTACTTAAACCGTCAGTGTATCCAAGCCAACAATTAGCTAATCCTCTTTGGAGCAAACATTGGAAAGTTGGTTGGTCACTCAAGATAGCAATTTAAGGAAGTCAGCATCGGCTTTTATATTTGTGAATTGCTAAACGGACAGCACACCCTGCAAACCACAATTCCCCTCCTCCTCCACCACAACTTGTAGAACTTGAACACATTGCGACAGACAGCGACCTGGTCATCTAGGTGACCTTAATTTGACTACTGCATATACACTCATGCTGCGTTTTTCTAAAGCGTCGTGGGTTTGGTTTTTTTTGTCGGCCTAGTTATTTTGCTTGTTTAGACACACTGCACTTTTAGACGTTGCATGTCAGAAAATCCATCACGTTTTTGATTGTGTTAGCACCCGACTGTCAAGTCGCTTACAATAATTGTCACATGTAAATAAATCTCCTATCTGACTTTGCAAAACTGCCATTCATTAAGTGGTTACTGATTGGGTATAAAGGCACAGCAGTCTCGACGACTGAGATTAGGCCACGCCTGTCAGCGGCAGATGTAAACAATGTGACGTCGCAGGACGTGCAGAGGTGCACGTGCTCTTATTGTGAGGATGAAATGAATGTGCCCTGGCACGCATACTCTTTGGTTAAGCACAAACATGTGCTTTCTGGTGTCCGCAGCCAGCTTAGGTTTTAGGCCCCCTGTTGTTTACATGAAAGCGTTTTGGTGCACTCTCTCTCTCTCTCTCTCTCTCTCTCTTTTTTTTTTTAACAAGTTGTTTTTGTGGGGTAGAATAATTGATGGACACTGTGTTGCCAAGCCCAGAGCATGTAAGGCCTGTTGATAGCAGACCTTTGTCGGTTAGGGGGGGGGGGCATGGCACGGTGAGGTGGATTCAGTCAGCTGTTTGGAATTGTGTGCCCAAACTTTCAATTCACATGACTTTGCCCGCTGGATGTTTTCTCTGCCCCCATAACCTCTACTCCCTGTCCTTGCAGAGCTCTATGCCAGCAATTATGACAATGTTAGCCGACCATGCAGCGCGACAGCTGCTGGACTTCAACCAGAAACTGGATATTAACCTGCTAGATAATGTTGTAAATTGTCTCTACCACGGCGTGGGACAGCAGGTAAGAAAGGCATAGCCTAGTTATTTACTTTGAATCACCAGTGAGTCTTGACACACACACTAGGAGGCCAATCCACAGCATTGTAATTGAATTGCTGTTCAGTGTTAGTTAACTGACATAACAAAACGGTTTTGCCATTTGTAATACATAACCCAGTAGTATAAGCGTAGTAATAACATTTGAAAATGATTTTCAATGACTGTATTCTCTTCATTCTTTGAGGTACTTTATCTGTTTTGCCTTACCCAATTTTCCAGCAAAGAATGGCTCAGGAGGTGCTGACCCATTTGAAAGAACACCCAGACGCCTGGACCAGAGTAGACACCATCCTGGAGTTCTCGCAGAACATGAATACCAAAGTAAGCGAGCCAGCTCGGGTGGAAGAGGGCCATTTCTCTACTTTGAGGAAGTCCTGTCAGCCCTTACCTAGCAGACTGTGTGACAGTAGGCCCTAATCAAGAGCATTAGTTTGGGATTGCTGATCGCTTGGCTCTTCTGTCCCCCCTATGTTGCCACCTGTTTCCTGCCCTTGTTGGGGTTTAAAAATGGGGTGGGTCTTTTGTTTGTCTTGGTCCCTCTAGTGGTGTGAATCACTAGGAGTGATGGCACTGGAGTATTTTCAGACAACCTTTTAACAACCCCCTCTCTGTCTAATGCACACACACACACACACACACACACATACACACACACACATGCCAAATACACGTAAGCACAAACAAACTCCTTGCCCTCCCACCCTTTCAGAGCCTCAGCTCACAGTCGAGAAAACTCACAGTTCAAGTTCAAGACACTGTGTGACGATCCACTGTTTACAGTGAAATACCTCCTCCCAGGGCCACATCCTTACACCAAACGGCCCAGGCCACGGCCCCACTCTTCCTCAAATCTCTCTCTCTGCCTGGCAGCTAATGCCGTTAAATCTTCCAGATCAAAGCTCATTCAGCCTCTTGACTATAACGAATTGCATTGATTTGGTTATGATTGGAAGTAAGCAAACTGAATTTGACACTGTTTCCATTACTTAACGTAGTGTTTGTCATGCCACTGAAGTGTGTGTGGAAGTTGTAGCTTCTTAGGTACTTCCTCAAAGTAATGGTAAACCAGTTTGCCTTTTCTTTTGCTTGCTTGTGACATTGCTCTTAACACTTGACAAGTCATTACTAATGTTGAAGTGATCTAGCAACAGTATATGTATATATTTAAGTTCAAATGCATATTTTATCCAAAAGTGAGGTCTTTTAGAGGAACAGAGAAATCAGAGAAGGTAAACGATTCTTAATTTTTTCTAAAGTTTTTTTTTTTTAACTATTAAAAAAAGGAAAGCGGAAAATCAAACTAAAAAAGTGTTTATAATAAAACACCTTTAACGTTTGGCTCTGAACTATCTTTATTTTCCTTAAGAAAAGAAAGGTTGTATTTTACATAATTGAAGGTGTTACTATCTGATATTAATCATAATGTTCCATTATTGTTGATTGCTTGTAATAGGAAGAAAAGGGGTGTGTCTTCCTGTGCATCTTGACACAGCTAGGCTTTGGCGGCAGGCCTCCACAAGGTCTACCCTTTTGATTCCCTTTGACTGAATTCTTTTCATCAATTTTCTATTGCATTTGTTTCATTGGGCTGAGGGAGGGTTCTGGAAGCCAGCAACCAGACACTTAATGTAGACCTCATCACAGCCAGGTGCTATAGCAGCAGCAACAGCAGCAGCTATCTCTCCTGTAGGGATCATTCATGTCTCCCCCCTGTGTCTGGCCTCGCATTCACTGTCCTTTCTTCGGCTCTCGACTCTTTCTGCTATCCCACCAAACAAACAAAAAGCGGAATCGTAATGGGGCGGGGCAGATTTAAACATGTCTGGAGGTCAGGAAGGAGCTGTTGCTTTCTGTAACCTGCGTTCTGTTTGCTCCTCCTCCTCTTCCTTTTGATGTTGAACCGAAGTTAAAGGTGCAACAGAATGAGGGTTTGGAAGACTTGAGGTTTTGTAGGTTGAAAGTGGTTTAGCATTAAGGGCAGTCCAACCTTCAGGTTCACCTTTAAGAACAGCAATATCTGTGAACAGAATGCCCCCCCCCCCCCTGCAACCCTTTACCCCATGGCTTTGAAACATTAACAGCTTGCTGTGCATCTCTTGATTTCTCAGCCTTGACACCCCCACCCCACCTCCCACCCCTTAAAGGTACAGTGAGTAGTTTTAATGGTCAGAACTAAAAAAAAAAAAAGAATTGGTAAAAGGCTCCTGTACTCACAACACCTGTCAAGACAAGAAAATGAAGATTCACAAAATTGCTGTGTGTTCTGTGCTCCTTGGTTATTTTTCATACCTTTTTTTTATGTCCCTGTCAACTGATATATTTAATTTTCCATATAAAATGTTGGAGAAATAGCCTAAGATGCACAGTATGCCCAGTAATGTGAGGAACAGTAAGGAAAAAAAATCTTTCCACTATTTGCTCAGAAACATTTCTTCACTTAGTCCTACCTGTCCTTTTATTTTTTGCAACAAAACCTACTTACTGCACCTTTAAAGTCGATGATCCCTACAGCTGAAATACTGTTGGTTTGGAATAGCATTAGTGACGTTAACATGTACACTAACTGACAGTCAGCCTTGCATTTCTGTAAGACAAAACCAAAACGAGAAGCCCATCATACTGCAGTATTTAAGGGTGTGAGATCTAACCTGTGGTCTGTCTTGCTGTTCTTACAAGGCACACCAGTTCAAGATGAAAACAGACATTTAGGATGACCTACCACATTGTGCTGTTAAGTTCTTTGTTTACCTATTCCGTCCTCAGTGAATGACCTATGAGGGAACAGACCCCGGCAAAGAAACCAATGAAAATGTGCAGAGATTTCAGATCATTCCATTCTGGCTCTCTAGGGGTCTCAAGCGCTCGTCCCTCCTCCTCTTTCTGATGTTGGGACGGAATCGTTCATTTTGCCGCGCTGCCCAGTGGCGTCTGAAGCCGTGAGCAGTCAGAGGCTATCCGCGAGGCGTAGGCATTGGCCTGTGTCCCCTCTGTCTGCCTCGCCCCTCCTCTCTCTCTCTCCTCGCTGTCTTTCACTGTTCTGGTGTGATGTTGGGAATAACAGCAGGACTGCTACAGCGTTTTCATCCAAATAGCGACTCATAGAGACAGAGAGTTGCATATTGTTTTAACCCCACTGAAAATCTGCATGACAACCTGTCCAAATCAGATTTCCTTTTTTTTTTGTCCTCCCCCTCATGTTTGTTTTTACCCAGAAGGAGCATTTTAAAGCATTTCAGGCAGGCTCAATTCAGACTGTTTTGTTAAAAAAAAAAACATTTTTGGCGGTTAAACTACACAGCTGTAGTGACTTGTTTTGACATGTTTGTGTAAAGCTGACGCCATTAACAACTGTTTCTCTTTTGGCATTACAGTACTATGCCCTGCAGATTCTGGAAACGGTTATAAAAACAAGATGGAAGATTTTACCTCGAAACCAGTGTGAAGGTACGTATCGTTCAACGCAGCCTTGTCATCCATGCTCACATCTGTGATGCAAGGCCAGGAGACAAGGGGGGGAAAAAAAAAAAAAAAAAAAGGTCAAAAGAGCTTTAATTTCTCTGACCTCACCAATCAAATGGCTTTGTTCTGTAAAAAGCAGTGTTTCAGTTCCACACATGGCACCCCAGTGGACAACCAACGTGTCCTCCCCAGCAGTTAGGGCTCTTTCGCAAGACACTGCGGATTGATGTAGCTGCAGCCTGTACCCGCTTTGAGATGGCAAGGCGCTTTTTGGCTACGGTCACAAATTCACATTTAACAGTGGGACGTGCTGTTGCCAAGCCGAGTGGCGTTGTCTTCTAGGCATGCTGGAGTGTGTTTCTGCTTGGCTGGGTGCAGACCCCCGCTGCAAAAGAATTGGATTCAGCATTGTGGCAGCCCTTTTCCTCAGCAGAAAAAGGCAAGTCAAAGCAAGAACACTATGTTCGTAGCAGAGCTGTTCCCAAAAGGCATATTGTAAAGGCTGGTTGTTATTGTAAGGGATCAGCTCTGACTTGGTGTCGCTGAAATCTAAAGGTACACCGAACGCCTCAAACCAGGGCCTTGAAGAGGAAGCAAGATCAGAGCTGTGATATCTATATCTGTTACAGCTACTTTATGATTCCTTTTTACAACCACAGCCTAGCTACAAACAAGCCACCACAGAACATTTTTAAATCTTGACTTGACATTTTTTTTCTTTTTCATTGGTGAAGTAGACACAGGTGGTTAACGTGTTCCTCTCTAATCACTACCGTGTACATACAGCATTATGGTCAGCACAGCATTAGACGTCAGGAAGTTAAACTCTCAAACTATGATCTGTTGTCCCTGGGGTGCAATTCAGCTAGCTTCTCTGCTCCTTCCTATCGAAGGTGGTCTTGTATGTTTGTGTGTATGTGTGTGTATGCAAAATTTGTTTTCAATTTGTTTGCTTTTTTGTTTTGTTTAGTTTTTTTAAAATAAATATTGAAATGTGTAATTCATGAAGTTAAACAGCTCCCTATCCTTTGATTGGCCACCCAAAGTTGATTGGCTTTCTCGTTAAAGGTCCCATACTTTGCTGCCCCCTATCTGCCACATAATGGTATCGCACCAGGCATTGAGCAGAATGAAGTGGTGAACTGCACCTGCCTCTCTTTAATTTTAGCATCCATTCATCCATCTATCCATTCATTCATTTTCTTTTGGTTTGCATCGCTCACAATCCTCAGACGCATGTAATCAGCAGCAGAAAAGCTGGGGGACGATCACTGATGTCTTTGAGTGCACACAGGCTAGACTGTGACATTTCAATGCTAACAGGATTTGTGTGTTCTTTTGAAGAGCTTTTGACTCCAGATTACTTATAGGATTCAGTCGGTACTCTATTGCCCATCCCAACAGCTTACCAAGTAAGAGAAATTGTTAATTGTTCTACATCCATTTTAAGATTCTACCACATTTTTAAAAATTTAAGATTTTAATCAGCTAACAGTAAGATATGTAATTGTAAGACACATTGCAGGAGTCTTAATGCTGATTAGCCAGTGTATGCCCACTGTTCGGCCTCTAACCAAAGTCTTATTTCATTTTAGGTTAAAGTAAAGTCAAAACATTTATCATTTCATTATCACTTTTTTTCCCTCCAAGTTGTTAGCTTTTTTTTTCCATCATTGACCTAAGACTTCCCACTTCTGACCGTAGATGCCTGAGTTTTGTTCAAGTGGCAAACCAATGCAGGGCGACTGGCAAGTATGTCATTTCACGTGTCAGCGTTCTGCCTTCCATCCGGGTCTGTGATTGGTTCTCTACATATTACTGTGGTCATGTGATGATGCTCCTAGCCAATGTGGATAGAGCTAGAACTGTACCCAAACGTATGGAGGCAGGCACCTCCAGAACAGTTGAAAACCAGGTTCAGGACAGGAGAATAAAAGTACAAACTTTGTGGTGGTGATTCACCATGAAAAGCTTTTGGGGCTTATAACTAGTGGTGTAAACTCCACCCCCACCCCCTCTCAAAGTCACCGGCCCTTCTTCAGAAATGAAGAAGGGCTACGAGGCTAAATGACAGTTAGAATTCTTACCCTGTATCTAAACCGATGTCTCTCAAAGCTGTTTTTCAAGCAGCTTTTTTTTCTCCTGTCCTGTTCAAGCGGACTGATGTCGTTGATCAGTCTCAGTACTAAAATTTGGCAAACATCTATAAACACTTTAGAAATAAAACATCTATGTATCTGTTTCAAGTTTTCCAACCAAATCCGACGCACGCTAGTTTTACTCACTGAGCTATGCATGGCAAGAGACAATGTAGCGAGTCCTCTGAAACATGCTGGGTTTTTTTCTTGTTTATTTTCTTTCAGATGTCTTATTTCCTCCCCTGTTGTAGACCCATAAGCCCCCCCTGCCCCCTATACCCCCCTACCAAGCCCTCAGTGTCAGGTCTGACTCTGCATGTGGCCTGTGCTGTCTGCAAGCAGACTCTAATTCTCTGTCTCTCCCTATCTGCTTTTGTGCAGGAATCAAAAAGTATGTTGTCGGTCTGATTATCAAAACGTCATCAGATGCAGCGACTGTTGAGGTGAGTGGACCGGCTTGAGGAGGCTTTTTGAGAGCCTTGTCACAGTTTTTGTTGTGTAGTATGCATTCTTATCAGAATCGTGACACTTCTTCTGTAACATTGCAGAAAGAAAAGGTATACATTGGAAAGCTGAATATGATCCTCGTACAGGTGAGATCCACTTGAAGTACATCTTTGTTAATAATCTTTATTCATTTTAAGTATTTGGTTTAAAAAATAGTGTAATTTGAAAGTATGTCCTAAATATTTGTGACAACAAGATGTACAAGAGAGTTGTATTCCGGTAAATGTTTGTATATTATTATGCAGAGGTTCAAATTCGAGTGTGTTTTGTGTGTGTGTGTCTGTCTGTGTGGTATGTGTGTGTCTGACCATATTGCACGCGTAGATCCTGAAGCAGGAGTGGCCTAAGCACTGGCCCACCTTCATCAGCGACATTGTGGGCGCCAGCCGCACCAGCGAGAGCCTGTGCCAGAACAACATGGTCATCCTCAAACTGCTGAGCGAGGAGGTGTTTGACTTCTCCAGCGGACAGATGACCCAGGTCAAAGCCAAGCACCTCAAAGACAGGTGAGACACTGACACCACTCTCAGGGCGTGCCAGAACAATGGCCTTCACCTGTCCTGTCCTGACCTGCCCTGAAGACAGTGTCTGAACCCCAGCACACACACATAGAGATGTTGTCCAAAGATGAAACGAAAACAAGCACGTCTTCTGTAGACCCTTTTTAGTGGTAAAAACAAAATCAATGCCTGAATGTTCTGTCTCTTTCAAAACTACTTTCGCTTACTTTCGTTTCACCTTATTGGAAATGTTAAAACAGACACACTGTGGGAACAGCTAAGACTCTAATCATAATCAATAATAATCTTTGTGGATCTGCTGCCACTATTGCTGTTTGTAAGTTATGTCAGCACTCTTGGTGTTGATAGATTGACTGAAGACTGTTGCCTTGTTCCTTACAGTCATGTTCTGTCTTATTTCTTGCAGCATGTGTAATGAATTCTCCCAGATTTTCCAGCTCTGCCAGTTCGTCATGGTATGTATCAGGCCCTGGTTTCGCAAATTGACTTTATGTGGTTTTTATCCTCCCTTGTCTTTCTTGACTCTTGAAATTTTGTGTTCGTTTTGTTTTTTTTTAACAGGAAAACTCCCAGAATGCCCCACTGGTCCATGCCACATTAGAAACACTGCTTCGATTCCTCAACTGGATCCCTCTGGGTTACATATTTGAAACCAAGCTCATCAGCACTCTAGTATATAAGGTTTGTGCTGTAGATCATCTAGTGCTATACACAAACCAGAATTATCACATTCCAACTGATTACCAAATGACTGGCACCCTAAATGTTGGCACCTGGTTGCAAACTCCATTTTGCTTCTCAATGTGCTCCCACACAGTTCCTAAACGTGCCCATGTTCCGCAACGTGACGCTAAAGTGCCTGACGGAGATCGCTGGCGTGAGTGTGAGCCAGTACGAGGAGCAGTTTGTCACGCTGTTTACTCTCACCATGATGCAGCTCAAACAGGTAACACACCTGCCACCACCAACGCTGTCACAGAAGTAATGAGGCATAGCGAGCTAAATAAGTAGCCTAGATTTATAAATACACACACTCACACACACACACACACACACACGCAAAACATTGCTGCATTCAGAATGTTTATGATGTCTAATGCGGACGTTTTTGATGTGCCAACAGTACCATGTTGAGCCATGACACATGGAGCCATGGAGGTATGTTTAAAAACCGAAGTGTTCCTCTTTTCCTAACAGATGCTTCCTCTGAACACCAACATCCGCTTGGCCTACGCCAACGGAAAGGACGACGAGCAGAACTTCATCCAGAACCTCAGTCTGTTCCTGTGCACGTTCCTCAAAGAGCACGGCCAGCTCATCGAGAAAAGACTCAATCTGCGGGAAACCCTGATGGAGGTGAGTCTCTACACCCTCCCCCCACCCCTGCTCGTCTCCCAAATCTGCCAGACCAGGCCAGGGCTGTAGAACGGCGGCCCACGGGCCTCTGATCTCTTATCTCTGCACCCCCCACACCTCTCCGTCCGCGCCTCTGGAACCACCAAGCCATCTGATTAGCGTCAGCACCACCACTGTGCTGCGAGCCTTATCAGTTCTACACAGGCCTTTGCCACCTCAGAGTTGTGAAACAGTAGAGGCAAAACAAATTTGGAAAAAAAAAAAGCCCAAAAACTTGCACACTAATCTTCCAGCCAATAATGCTTTTTCTGCTTGCATTTCTCTGTTAGAACCTCACTTAAAATCGCTCTCTCTGATCAGTGTGATATTCTGTGGGATTGTGATTGTGAGCACCTACGTAAGTATGTCTTCACACTTTTTTTTTTCCCCCATTTTCCTCTACGACCCTCTCACGCCAGGCTCTGCACTACATGCTGCTGGTCTCCGAGGTGGAGGAGACGGAGATCTTCAAGATCTGCCTGGAGTACTGGAACCACCTGGCAGCCGAACTGTACCGCGAGAGCCCCTTCTCCACCTCCACTTCACCGCTGCTCTCGGGCAGCCAGCACTTTGACGTGCCCCCCAGGAGACAGCTCTACTTGCCTGTGCTCTCCAAGGTGAGTGTACCCTACCCCCCAACAAGGCTCCGCAACAGCTGTTTCACAGGAACCCTGATATGAAGCAATACAAGTCCTGTCTGGAAAACTATTGTGGGACAAGAGTGGCTCTGTCAAAAAGGTCAAGTTATTCAGTATGTAGCTTATTAAATATTGCATGATTTGCATTGGCTAATTTGTTAGGTACTATTTAGTGAACAAGTGAACAGTTTGGAAATGCCACCAAAAAGGCAAAAGAGTAAGTGAGCACATCAGTTAACTGTCTTCTGGATTTTTAAGCGCCACTGAAAGCAGCATAATCATCATCATCCCCCTCCCTATGGTATAATCAACAGCAAGTCCACAGCTCAAGCAGATTGCAAATATGCAAACACAGCTGAACATGTTTCTAAAAAATAGTTTGCGTTTCCTCAGTTCTGCTGAAGTGTGTGTTACCCATTGGATGAAGGATTGGATGACTCCTCCGCTCACACACACCTACACACACACACACACCTTCTCCCCCAGGTGCGTCTGCTGATGGTGAGCCGCATGGCCAAGCCGGAGGAGGTCCTGGTGGTGGAGAACGACCAGGGCGAGGTAGTGCGGGAGTTCATGAAGGACACGGACTCCATCAACCTCTACAAGAACATGAGGGAGACGCTGGGTGAGTGGGCTCTGCTTCACGCCTTAAGGGATGTTCAATAGTTTGTTTACTCTGCATCATCTCAGCTCGTCTTTTGTTTTGGTTGATGATTCGGACGGCTTTTTAAGCTTCCCTCTAATAATTTTTCTTTCTTTTGTTCTGTGATCATCAACTGCCTCTTGTCCATTCTCCATCGCACGGGTTCCAGTCTACCTGACTCACTTGGACTACGCAGACACGGAGCGCATCATGACGGAGAAACTGCACAACCAGGTGAACGGGACGGAGTGGTCGTGGAAGAACCTGAACACGCTGTGCTGGGCCATCGGCTCCATCAGTGGAGCCATGCACGAGGAGGACGAGAAGAGGTTCCTGGTTACGGTCATCAAGGTGCGGGACTCGCAAACACTAATATAATTAATCGTTAAAGGCAATGCACACAAAGCTTGTCCACTCTTTTTCAGCTCAACTAAAGATTCATTAGTCCTAGTTTTAAAGAAAAAATGGATATTTATTATAACCTGGGCCCAATTTTTATATCATTTTGAGTCTGAGGTCCAACTCTGTACTAAACCGGGGGCAAGTAGTTCTGAGGTGGTTAATGTTAATGACTGCGTTCACATGGTGGGATTGGTTTGGTTTGGGATTGGTTCACAACGGGTGGTCTGTCCCCCAAGTCCCTGTTCACATGCAGTTCGTCTAAGCGGATTCGGCGGGAGTTCCGGCCCTTTCCGCTACGCTATTGGGGGCGCTGTAGTCAACTTCTATCTTTCTATTATTATCTTTTAATACAAGGAACGTCTCTTCCACGCATAACTCTTGAACCACTCATCCGCTTGATCTCAAATTTGGACAGCGTCATCATAATGTTACCAGTGTGTGCAGTACCAAGTTTCGTGTTGTTTGGGCAAAAAATGCCAAAGATATCGATCAAACCGTGCCGACCCAGCCATGACGACCCAGGCTGATAAGATTTACAATGCTATATGCTACAATGTTGGACATAACGCGACTAACGACACATAACTAAAATAATGGACATAACACGAGTAAACATTTGCCCACAACAAAGCTGCTACGTAGGTAAGATGTATCTTATTGTATACGCAACAGCAGACTACAGCACTGCACACATATGCCTACACATACAGACGACACGTAGAGGAGACTGAACTTTTCACCTCTCATTCCGGTTATTCCACATTGCAAAACAGTGGCTAAAGAAAATCTTACAAGTCAGTCAGTGCAAATGTATTTACATAGCCTCCTCCTTTCACCTGATATTATTACCCACTTAAACAATAAGGTGGTTTAAACAAAAACGTAATACTCTGGCACATCTTCTATGGGCTCTGCACTGTTCCTACTAAATAAAGACAATAAACAAACTTTCTGGCGGCATACAAACATGGTGTTCCAGGAGTTTGACGCATTCGCGTACGTGTTGTGCATTCTGCTGTGTTAGAAAGTCTGTATGAAGGAACAAACTGCGTTTTTTATTTCGTTGATACATGCGCAATACATGAAAACCAATCCGATCCCGTTCACATGGCAGTCGAAGTGGTTTCGAAACAGCCCCGGCCTGGAGTCGCAGGGGGATAAGGAAAACCAATTCCAATCCAAACCAATCTCCGTTCACATGAAGCTGGTACGATCCCAAACCAGTTCCAAGTAGTTTCGACTTGTCCATGTGAACGCACTCAATGATTGGTGTTTGTCCTTCAGGACCTCCTGGGGCTGTGTGAGCAGAAGAGGGGGAAGGACAACAAAGCCATCATCGCCTCCAACATCATGTACATCGTGGGCCAGTACCCGCGATTCCTGCGCGCACACTGGAAGTTCCTCAAGACGGTCGTCAACAAGCTCTTTGAGTTCATGCACGGTGAGTGATCGGCTGAGGGCCCTCTGCTTCAGATAAGCATGGATTCTTTGGCTTTGCTTCACAGACGGTCCCTAATGAGTACATGCTTTAGTGACAGGCCTGTGTAGGTTGGCTCACAGAGGAGTGAAACTCCTAATGGAAAAGTCCTAGAGAGCTCTATTTGCCAGAAAAAAAGGAAACTGTAGGTCTCGTCCAGAAGGCTTACTACATTGTCTGAATTAACTGTAGGATGTCACTAAAATCATGTACTTGAAAGAGGACCACTATCCCTTCACCTTCTTGTATCATATGGCATGGTAACAAGTCACCGTGTTCCACAGAGACCCATGATGGCGTGCAGGACATGGCGTGCGACACCTTCATCAAGATCGCCCAGAAGTGCCGGCGACATTTTGTGCAGGTGCAGGTGGGGGAGGTGATGCCCTTCATCGACGAGATCCTCAACAACATCAACACCATCATCTGTGACCTCCAGCCACAGCAGGTGAGGCCCGCACTTCCTCATTTCTGCTTCCAGCTTCTGCCATCTTTTCCCACTCACCAAGATCTCAAGATAGACCAAAGATGGTTACAGCTTATACCTTAGCTGTTCTATTGTGCACTGTTCCTCTGTTTCATGCCTGTTTGACTATGCAAATGATGCTTTGTCGTCCATGCTGTCACCTTCTCTCAGTAGCACAAAGTTGGAGTCGACGTTTACCTCACTGTGATCTTGCAGTGACTCTGCCAAAATGTTAACTGTAGAAGTTAAATTATTGATTTGGTGCTTTTGCAATATAGCAGTAGAGCAGTAGTATAGCAGTTCATTTGACAGCATAACTGCATTCTTTATCTGAGTACATTAAGTGTAGCCGCCTTTATGTGAAGTAAAGGAGCCATCCCTCCCCACTCTCTTGCTTTGAGAGCACTTTGGCCTAATGGCCCCCACAGTAGTCTTTCCCAGCCACAGTTTACTGCAGCTGCGTTGACCCCGCTCTCTTGTAATTTGGAGAGGCTTTAAAGCAGGAAATTGGTTGAAATGAGCCGCAAGCCCCAGGGCTAAGCAGAAAATCAGCACTTGTCTTCTCCAACGCAGTCTCTCTATTTGTCTGTACTCTGCCTTTGTTTCCCCTGTCAGGGGCTGTAATGAACACGGCTTGTTTGTTTTTTTGTTTTTTGTTTTTTCCTCTAGTTCTCTCATTCCTTTTTGTTTTACTCTCATCATTTATCGTCTCCCTGCCGATCTGTGTGTTCCCCCCCCAGGTACACACGTTCTACGAGGCGGTGGGCTACATGATCGGCGCTCAGACAGACCAGGCCGTGCAGGAGCACCTGATCGAGAAGTACATGTTGCTACCCAACCAGGTGTGGGACAGCATCATCCAGCAGGCCACTAAGGTAAGACACACACACACACACACACACACACACACACACACCCCCACACACACACTCATGCTGTGATATGTTTGCTGTTATCCACATCAATTGTGTATGTATGTATGTGTGTGTGCACGCACGTGTTGGTTCACTCATCTTCTTTCCGTACACACTAGCCACACCCAACCTCTTTTCCAGCTGACTCTGTGTCCATAGTCAAAGCACCTTCCATATTTATTTCCCTAGCTACTGCGGTATGTTTACAGCTTCTAATAATGTATGGCTATTTTTGAACAGCACGGGCTATACGCAGTGCAATAATAACTCTATAGTTTCACATAGGAAACTTCATTTTTAAAGCTTCCCTAAGGAGAAGGTAACCAAGTACCGAGAACAAGCTGTAAAAATAGTCATCCTAAAATAAGAGTGACATAACTTACCTCCCCCTCTCCTTCCTGTCCTGTCCTGTCCTCACCTCACCTCACCTCACCTCACCCCTATTTGGTCAGAACGTGGACATCCTAAAGGACCCAGAGACGGTGAAGCAGCTGGGCAGCATCCTGAAGACCAACGTGCGGGCCTGCAAGGCCGTGGGCCACCCCTTCGTCATCCAGCTGGGACGCATCTACCTGGACATGCTCAACGTCTACAAGTGCCTGAGCGAGAACATCTCCGCTGCCATCCAGACCAACGGTGTGTGTGTGTGTGTGTGTGTGTGTGTGTATGTATGTGTGTGTGTGTGTGTGTGTGTGTGTGTGTGTGTTTGTCTCTGTGTGTTTGTCTGTCTGTCTCCCTCTCTGTTTTTCTGTCTCTGTTTATGTGTATGTCTGTGTTTGTGTCTCTTTGTGTTCATCTCAGTTTGAGAAAAGATAGTTGTACACCTAGAAAATGTACCTTTGGGAGAAGAGATTTAAGCCTTCCTGTCAACAAACCTCATTCTAACATACTGTTGTTTGGGATAAAACGTAACACTTTAGCTGTACATGCAAATGCTAGGTGCACCTCATGTCCTACCCTGCACAGTTTGCATCCAGTGTGATTGACACCACACCCCCTCTGTTTTTACTGTTGAAATGAGGTTTGTTTGGTGCTGTGTGCATGTTTGTGTGGGCTAGCACTGTTAGCGGATCTGTAGGCCAGGTCCCATCCCACTCCTCGCTGTGTGGTGTTATAAATAGGGTGAAGGGCTGGGGAAGTGTTAAAGGAGCATGTAGGTTGTGGGTGGGTAATGATGATGAGCATCTTGAAATGACAGGCCTCCCTCCTGAGAGTATAAGCACACCCTATCAACACTAAGTCCATCTATGATCAGTGTGTGTGTGTGTGTGTGTGATGATTATTCATCTGTGTAACTGGTGTGTGTGTGTGTCCAACTGGGGTGTGTGTGTGTATCTGTCTTAACTGGTGGTGTGTGTGTGTGTGTGTGTGTGTGTGTGTGTGTGATGGTTATTTATCTGTCTTAACTGGTGTGTGTGTGTATCTGTCTTAACTGGTGTATGTGTGTATCTGCATGTGTCTAACTGGTGTGTGTTGCCCCTGCTGGTCCACAGGTGAGATGGTGACTAAGCAGCCCCTGATCAGGAGCATGAGGACGGTGAAGCGCGAGACGCTAAAGCTGATCTCAGGGTGGGTCAGCCGCTCTAACGACCCACAGATGGTGAGTGCAGTCCACCTTGACCCTGAACACACGCATGCGCCCGCAGACACACACACACACACACACACACACACACACATATGAATACATCCACATACACACACACACACACCCCACTCAACACAGTTACACGCAGACACACATACATATGCATACATATATATATATATATATATATATATACACACACACACTCCCCACACACAGAAGCACACAGCCCACACAATGCACAACCACACACACACTCACTCGCTCACTCGCTGTCTGGATGTGCCTGCACCTGCTTTCTCCCCTGCAGAAGCTTTAATATCCAGGGTTTACAGTGACAGACAGTTCAGCTCACTGCTTGAAAGAGAGAGAGATTTGGTGTTTGAATTTAGTAGTGTATCTCAAAGTCTGAACCGTTTTTGAGCTTTTCTACAAGTGCAGTTTCAGTAGCTGTTGGATGTCATGTCATGTTTCAACTGTAAATTTTCTAAATTTATGTAAAACTTTTTAAATTTGGATTTCAGTGTTTTGTTAGATTTTAGGTGCTATTATTTAGATGTAGGTGAAAGTAAACTGTTGTCAGTCATAAATGTCCATGGTGAGGTGTGTCCCCAAGGTGCCCCTGGCTCTACCCTCCTGTCTGAGATTAGTCTCGTCCTGACACGACACAAGCAGCCGTACGTCTGGTGCCCGCCGCTGATCCTGTCTAATCCCTGTGTGTTTGTTTCCGTGTACGTGTGTGTGTGTGTGTGTGTGTGTGCACGCACAGGTGGGGGAGAACTTTGTTCCTCCGCTCCTGGATGCCGTGCTCATCGATTACCAGCGGAATGTTCCGGCCGCCAGGGAACCCGAGGTGCTGAGCACCATGGCGACCATCGTAAACAAACTGGGCGGCCACATCACCACGGAAATCCCGCAGATTTTCGATGCCGTCTTCGAGTGTACCCTGAACATGATCAACAAGGTGAAGCCCACTCAACCACACACGCTGCACCAAATAACTCTCCTCTCCTCACCGGGTCACCCCATTTTTGCTTCCCACGCTTGCGATGCTGTTCAGCCCAAGGCACTGGCCAAACCTCCTGTGCCTATAAAACCGGGCCCCGTCACTCTCCCCTGTGTACTGCTGACCTCTTTTGTCCTGATTACAGTGCTTTGCTACTGTTGTGTGTATGTATGTGTGTGTGTCTTGTGTTTCCTTACACCTCCTCTGCCCTTTGTCTGCCTGTCTGACTGTCTTCCTTCTCACACGACCTCTGCTCTTTGTGTGTGTGTGTGTACGCTTTCTCACACCACCTCTGCCCTGTGTGTATGTGTGTAGGACTTTGAGGAGTACCCCGAGCACAGGACGCACTTCTTCTACCTGCTCCAGGCAGTCAATTCCCACTGCTTCCCAGCATTCCTGGCCATCCCCCCGGCCCAGTTCAAGCTGGTCCTGGACTCCATCATCTGGGCCTTCAAGCACACCATGAGGAATGTGGCCGACACAGGTAAACACACACACACACACACACACACACACACACACACACCACTGGCCCAAAACACTACCTACATGTAGGACGCATGCATCAGACACATGTAATGGACAGTTATTGATGGAGATGTCCATGATGCACAATAGCTAGTACTTCCACTCTGCTAGAAGGTTAAAGTTTTATTTTGAACAAAATAAATGATAACAATACATGATGAAGTATCATACTACTAATAAAATAAACACAGCTGAATAAAGAGTGTCTTGTATATGTTTTTAAATGTGTGTGTGTGCTAAGCCCTGTCTGTGCTGTGCTGTGCTGTGTGCTGCTGCAGGTCTGCAGATCCTCTACACGCTGCTGCAGAACGTGGCTCAGGAGGAGAGCGCTGCCCAGAGCTTCTACCAGACCTACTTCTGTGACATCCTGCAGCACATATTCTCCGTCGTCACGGATACGTCGCATACTGCCGGTCAGTTCTTTGTGTGCGTGTGTGTGTGTGTGTGTGCGTGTGTGAGCAAGAGAGAGAAACATGCTGCTGGTCAGTTTGTGTGTATGTGGGTGTGAAAAAGACATCAGGGAGTGCATGTTTGTGTTCACATACTGCTGGTCAGTTGTGTGTGTGTGTGTGTGTGTGTGTGTGTGAAAAAGCTGTCAGGGAAGGGAGTGCATGTTTGTGTATGACTGAGAATGGCCTGAGTCTTACTCATGGGACTCATGGTGTTTAGGGATCGCTGCTTGTTTATCTAGTGTGTTTGCCCTTTCAGCTCCCCCTGCGCGCAGTACAGGGCCTAAATTCATGGGGGCCACCCCTCTCGTACTGACTTTGGCTGCGCGTGGGTAAAGACAGCCGAGTGTAAACAAATGTTTGTTGTTGTTTATGTTTGTTGTGTCTGGCAGGCCTGACGATGCACGCCTCCATCCTGGCGTACATGTTCAACCTGGTGGAGGAGGGCAAGATCAGCACGGCGCTCAACCCCTCCAGCCCCGTCAACAACCAGCTCTTCATCCAGGAGTACGTGGCCAACCTGCTCAAGACCGCCTTCCCCCACCTGCAGGAGTAAGACCCCCACACTCTTCATGCATATTTATGGAACTCCATGCATTTCTGCAAACTAACTTTTTTTTATGACATCTATGTGAAGCCCTTTGAACTGCCTTTGTAAACATTAAATGTTCTATATAAATAAAGCTTGCGTTGCCATGCCACAAACACACACACCAATTAATACAATTATTATCCAGTTGTTGTAATTGCAGAAATAATTGACACATGGCAAATTTTGCAACAGTATATCTTGGGACATAATACATATGAACTCTTATGACATAACACACTAACATTTTTTTTTTTTTGTGTCCACTAATAGTGCCCAGGTGAAGGTGTTTGTAACGGGCCTATTCAGCTTAAACCAGGACATCCCAGCCTTCAAAGAGCACCTCAGGGACTTCCTGGTGCAGATCAAGGTGAGCTACTGTCATGGCACTCCAGGGCTGCAGGGCCTCATCAGTCCACAAGCCAGCAGCTGGACAAACAGTTTATAAGCAGGGAGACTGCAAAACGACCTGGACGCTTTTAGTGTTTCTAAATATGTGAATGTGTGTGTGTGTGTATGTGAGCATGTGTGTGTGTAAGTGTGTGTGCGTTTTTCCTCCTGTAAATACAGTGTATCCTGTAAGTACAGTGTGGCTTGGGGGTTTCCCATGGGTTGCATTATTAGAGAATTTGTGAGTGTGGGATTTACAGGGTGCACAAGTTGCTTGCAAGGAGGAGGAGGAGGGCTCTGTGTGTGTGTGTGTGTGTGTGTGTGTTGGGCACTGGGTACAGATTTACTGTCAGGGAGAGTGCAGTGGGACAGGGTTTTTAGTGGGACAGAAGTCATGCTGTGTGTGTGTGTGCTCAGGTTTATGGGGTCCGCTATGTAATCCTGCCTGTGTGTGTTGAGAGGGGTAGAGCAGAGGATTAAGTGTGTAATTCTGCCTGGGTGTGTATCTGCGTGTTTGCCAGTGTGGAGGGGGGAGCTGACAGGTCTCTGGCATACAGGACACAGAACCGGAGCCTCCGACATACCTCTGCTATAAGCTAGGGCAGCCCAGTCCCTCCACTTTTTCTTTCTCTCTCTCTCTCTGTCTCTCTCTCTCTCTCTCCCCCTCCCTATCTCTCTCTCTCTCTCTCTCTCTCTCTCTGTCCCACGCTCTCACTCACTCTCTCTTACGCTGGTGATCCATTAAAAACTGTTGTGAACTCGGCACCTCCGCTTCACTGCCTTCCTCTAGGACGCGTGGGAGAAAGGCGTTCCCTTTTTCAAATTCAAATGTTTAAACAGTTAAACCACAGATCTTAGATCCTCCCTCAACACACTGTGGTTAAACAGTTTAACAGTTAAACACGTTAGTTCTGTAAATTCATAACACCCACCATTGACACTAACAGTTTTTGACACTCTCCTCCTGCATCGTTACACATCAAAGTATTGACACAAGTGTATGGTCATGGAAACAGGCAGTTCTGCTATTGGATACTCGCCTTGCGTTGGACAAATTAATTTGCATTAAGTTGGGTATTGCTGAACGTGACGGAACCATCTATTTGGTCATACTGCATACCCAAAATGTTTTGCAGAGGCAGAATTACCGGTCAGATGCGTCCCATAGAAATTAATATCCCTCCCTCCCTCTTTCACTCTCTCTATCCCTCCTCCCACCTTCACATTTTCTGTCTCTCCCACTTTCACTTTCCTATTCCTCCACCTGCCTTCACCCGTCTGTCCGTCTTCCCGCCACCCTATGTCTGTCTACCTACCTCCTACTTTCACTCTCTATCCCTCCCTCTTTTCATCTGTTCTTCCCTTTCACTTTTCCATCCCTCCCTCTTTCCCTCCTCCCTTTACGATTTCCACCCCCCCCTTTACTCTTTCTATCCCTCCCCTTTTTCACTTTTGCCCCTCCCCCCTTTCACTTTTGATATCTCTCCTCCAATCCCCCTGTGTCTGTTTTCCCTCTCTCTTTCTCTCCCTCTCCCCTTAACTCTTTCCACCCCTCCCTCTTTCACTTTATCTACCTCTCCCACCTTGACTAATGTGTCCCTCTCCTCTCCTCTCCTCTCCTCTCCGCCCCCCTGCAGGAGTTTGCGGGTGAGGACACGACAGACCTGTTCCTGGAGGAGCGGGAGGCATCTCTGCGGCAGGCCCAGGAGGAGAAGCACAAGCTCCAGATGTCCGTACCCGGCATCCTCAACCCCCACGAGATCCCCGAGGAGATGTGCGACTGAGCCCTCACACACCCACCCACTCACTCACTCACACACACATGGAAAACACAGTCTCTCTCTCTCTCTTACTCTCTCTCTCTCTCACACTCTTACACACACACACTCTCACATGCACACACACCTTACATGCACACCTACATCTGTACATAAGGACACAAAAGCTAGAATACACACAACCGAGCTGAGTGCTGAGGAAACATGCCTTCCCTGGGCTGTGTGTGTGTGTATGTATATGCGTACATGCTCTTGAACGGTTGTGAGTGTTTAGTATGTGTGTGCGTGTGTGTGTGTGTGTGTGTGTGTGTGGTTAGCCTGTCTTGCGTGAGGAGAGGTGAGGTGAAGCACTCGGGTGGTTGTTGACCAAAACAATGCCAATATGTAAATGCTACTCACTCAGTGGCCCTTTTTACATAGTGTGTGTTTTATATGGAGACCTCTGTGTGTAATATCTTTGCATTGTTCATTCAAGCATACAGGTGGACATACCTTATCTATGAGAGCTGCATGAGGTTGTAAGAATTAGACATTTTAAACTTTTGGTTTTTGTTTGGATTTGTTTGCCCTAACAACTCACTGCCCTCTTCCCTTTATTTGTATTTGTTATATATATTATATATATGAGGCAGCAAAACATTTCTTGTTGTTTTGTTTTGTTTTTCTTTCCTTTTTGTTTTTTGTTTGTTTGTTTTTTGCGCAAAAACTGTGTCTCCAGTCATCCGCAGAATTCCCCCCTCCCTCAGTCTCATGACGTTGCCCACAGGAAGTGATGTCAGTATTTTTGGAGGGCGTGAGCCCTTAAGCCGGTCCAGGGTGGGGGGGGGTGTAGCCGCCTGCTGGCCAAGAGAATGTGATTATGAATGAAGGTCTGGAAGACACTGCTTGTTCTTCCCTCTCCGTGTTCCCTTCCTCTCCTCTCTTCTCCTCCCTCCTCTCTCCCTTTCTCTCTCCTGTGTGGTCTTTCTCCTCCTTGGTGGTGTCAGGGTTGTGTTTAGTTGCGCTTCCTCCCCAACCCCCCTCTTTGCCGAGGTTGAAGGAAGAGGCGTGTTTTTGGATTATGTGCATATCATCCCAATTGTACAGCATCTCTCATACCATGGGAACATAAGGTTATTGTCCTCTTTTTTTGTTTTCTTTTCCCCCCCTTCTTTGGTGGGTGTGTGCGTGTGTGCTGTCGCTTTGCCGACATCAAGTTTCTGTTCTCCTCAATGAGGATTGTTGCTCATGTGTGAGCCTTCATTAAATCGAAGTATAAGAAAGTGGTTCAGAAATATTTATGGGTTAATGTAGGTTGCATCTTTATATAACGCCTCATGTTGACTCAGCTATTTTCAGAATGACTTGTACTAATTTTCATTGTTTACCATGCTGTAGTGCTTCAAGACACTACTTAGAGCAAAATAAAAAAAAAACTCGGTTTACATTTAATTTTGTATTTTTGCATTTTCATTTTTACCTTTCAATTCTGTTCGAATAAAACAAAATGCTTTTATCCAGAGAGGAAAAAAAAGAAGTTAATTGCCAACAATCTAATTAGGCAAAGAATGTATAAAATCAAACTCCAATGGCTAGTGGCAGTCCCCTTCTCTAAGTGTTGCATTTGTTGTGAGACTTTTTGAACTGATTAAAGTTGAAAGAATTTTATAATCACGTCTCTGGATTACTTTATTTCACAGTGGGCACTTTGTGTTAGAGGAAACCATTGCGTCAACCTTATGGTTGCTTTTTGCAGGGAACGTGCAAAGCACAGTGCTGTGAAATGGGCCCCAGTAGATTTTGTTTTTTTCAAGGGGCTGACAGAATTGCTACTGGTTTGGTAGGATTTTTGTTTTGCTCATCGCCAACAGAGCTAGGCAGCAGAGAGACTATTTTGCATCTTTTTCAAATGTTCATTAGTTACTTGAAGTGGGTTAAAGGAATGTATGTGTGCATATAGTTTAGTTATAGTTTTAGGTAGCTTATCTAATATATTATTTAGTTTTCTGTTGGATGTCAGGTTAGTACATTTGTTAGTACATTTGTACAAAATGGTCATACAAGATGACTGTCATGGTTGCAACTTATGATTCAAAGCAACAAGACTTGAATTTGTCAGTTGTGACTCAGTTCCTCACACAGCAAAAGAAGCTCTGAGTGTCACCATGTGTCTGTCCGTTGAGCTTGTGTGGTATGGCCATGGGCTTCTCCCTGCCTGAACAGAGAGAGGTCATGTGCCTGAACAGAGAGAGGTCATGTCTGTCATTCTGTGGCAAGACAGAGCCTCTAATCTTAAGATGCATATCTCATAACCACCTGTCACCAAATATTAGATCTGAATTTGTGTTCAGGTGAGGATATGCCGGTGCATTACAGATAACATAAAAGAGAACACGAAGGCGATAAAATAAACAGTCAAGCTACAGAAAACTAAATGGAAATAGAAATGATCTTCAACCCAGAAATTCAAATGGGTTGGCCAGAAGTATATCAATTTTAATCATATTTTAAATTAATATTAGATTTCATATTGTAAACTAAAATACCAAATATCTGGGGGTGATGATAACATGGAGCAACATTTTGAGCAATGTTTCTGGGCAACATGAACTGGACACTTCTCATCTTTTTTGTTTCTTTAACTGCCTGTTGATGAAGTGACAAATGCTTGAGGGCAACAGAGACATGCCATGCATCTTCAACCAGTCAACAGATGAGCGATGGTAACCTTCAGTACGCGTTAGACCTCCTAGCCTATAGTACATCTGAGATGTCCTCAAAAGGCCACAGCTGGGCCAAGCGAGGGGGCGCACCCCACCTACTGAGAGCCACAGAATTTGGCCTTGGGGTGACACATGGGGGAACTTTTCCAGCAGTGTTACCAGGCAACCATATAACCGGTTCCATTTCTTCTGGTTGGCCGATCATGATCATTATCATTTGCCTACAGATGCTTAAAGTTCTTTAGAACTAAAGCAAAACAAATGATGGCCAATAGGAACCTGCCAGAGCAACAGTGCTTAGGAACATTATCCTGCAAAATTTGTCAGGAAAGTTGCCTTGTGCTTGCATCACCAACTTGTAACTATTGAAGCTTGTTGCACTTACACTTGCACTTGAGTAAAAAATATCATGTTATCTCATAATTATGAGGTAATTACCTCATAATAGACAAAAGATCCTCAGCATAGATCCTATCCTTATCTCATAATGGTGAGATAATTATCTCATAATTGTGAGATAGTTTATGTTATTATCAGATAATTATATGGTAATTATTAACTATTAATAACTATTAGTAACTATTTAATAATTATGAGATCATTGTCCCATAACTATGAGATAGTTATCTCGTTATCTCATTATCTAGTACTTACAATCTAAAAACTATTAAATTATTATTAAATATTATCTCATGATTACGAGATAATGATCTCATAACTATGAGATATCTTGTATGAGATAACATGATTTTTTTTACTTATGTAAATGCAATGAGCTTCTGTATTTAAGTGTGGATGAACAAGTATAGTGATTGATTGAATGCATTTGTATGAAAAAGAGTGTGTGTGCACATGCGTGTGCATGTGCATGCCATGCCATCTGTGGCCAACAGTACAATAGTCTCTTTTGCCTTTTCCACAAGCATACTATCATTTTACAAAGTTTGCCATGACTTTGATGAGGGTGGCGTGTTGATCAATCCACCCATGGAAAACAAGAGTTGTACTGGAGTAGAGAATGGATGTGTGTGGCTGTGTTAGGCCTGCTCCTCACTATAGGGGATGCATGATCATGGGACACTGTCCCAAAGACACTGCCTCTCACCTTTAACCCCCAGAGTAATACAATAACTCCAGCTTTGCCCTGATCTACACATTGCTCACCTTACACCGGATCTTTCTGAAACTAACTAGTCTTGTTAGGCTACAAGAAGCCTGGGCTAATCCTTAACTTGATACCTTCAGAGGCTACATTCAAAGTTTTATGATTTTTCTGGTTTTACCAAAAATGTTTTAACAAAATACAAACCATTTTTTCCATCTCAATGAAATACAAATTGCAAAATAATATGTTGAAATTTGCAAAATAATATGCAAAACAATGTTGAACTTGAAATACATAGCCCAATTGACATGCATGTGTTCATTCATGCAGCCTATTTGCGTGCACTGAGAGGTGTAACTACAGGGCACGGGTAAGGAAGTTGGTTTGTCTACAGCTGGTGTCTGTTTCAGCGCCTCCCTTCGTTTCACATGCCTTGGTTATTCCTGTGGCAACGATCCATTTCCGCTCACTGTGGCACGACTCGCAGTAAAATAATACCTCACAGCTACTAATCATTGATAACTAGTTGGCATTTGATTAAGGCCGAAGAATGATTGTCTGGCATGCAACCAGCATATACTGTTTCTTACTCGGTACAGTATCCTTGAATAGGTCTGAGGTCCGCTCAGGTTCTGGTAACCTATATTTCGCATACTCTTAAAGGAAACAAAACGGATTAGACATGGGGAATGGGCTATCACTAGAACAGGACTGCTTTTAAGGACTGGGGTGATGTTGGGATGGGAGGTGTTGGTGGGGGTAAAATTGTCATTGATCTCTCCACGCCCCCGATCCCATCGAGGGACGCGCCTCCTGGGAAACATGAGATGCGCGTCCTGACTCCTGACCCACTTTGGGGAAGCCATCCGGGGCCGGGGGTGCAGTTGAGTCGCTTGCAGAAACGCTGGTGGCCGGCCAGTTTGGCCGTCACTGCCCTGCTCCTATTCATATTCCTATTCCGCATTCCCATTTAAAAATACATCGCCAAAGCACCATAAAGGATGTGGGCAGTTTATGAACGTGTGACCCTGCTGCAGAGAAAGACTGACTCGTAGGACATAAATGGTATCCACAAATTGCCCATTCATATACCAATAAACCACTGCAGAAACACGAGACTATGCAAAATGCAGGTGTATTTTTCTGTATTAAAACTATACATTTATGTCAATGTCAAATAAAAATGACAGTGTACGCTGGGAAGCTTGATGTTCCACATTGTGCTTGAAGTTTACCCGACAACAGCTGTTTGTCATTCCACTGTGTCGCCACTGCCACCTAATGGAGATTCTATGTTATGCATTATTAGTTTTTTCATAGGCTCCTGGACATACTGTGAGTTTCACTTACAGTCAGTAGGTCTGCACTGCATATACAATTAAAAGTCTATTTATTTATTGTGACTAATTTGGAGGATATCCATATTCCAACAGCACGACCGCCTGTGCGGTATCAGTTGGTGAGTGTGTGCTTATCGACAACACTATTCAAATCAGATCAATCTTTATTTAAGGTGACCGAGGCACTATTAGCCAAAATACCTTTGGCTTTTTGCAGTCGTGAGGAGGAGCTTTAAGGAAAAGTACCATGCCAGAGATCTAAATGTTGACCTTTAACTGAACACACAGGTGGAAAATGTGTCAACCTAAAGTAGCAAAATGTATTTATTTCTGTCTTATGATCCAATCAATTGTCTTTATAGAAGTACAGTAGATTTGTGTAACACTATTGGCATGTAAAAAGATTTACTTATGACAGGGTCTTCCTCTGATCAGTACTATCTGCAATCATGGCACACATGGCACTGTTGAATCTGCCCCTCTCACTAATGTACGTTAATGTTAATGGTAATTGATCACAGTGTTAAAACCTACAGGGTGCATTTTGTACCTGTAGCGGCTCCAAGCCTTGGCTTTCACACATCTAACAATAACAGCTATGGTCTGACTTTGCCCTCTTGCTGCAAGCAGAGCCTCTGGAGTCCCATCCCAGCAGGCTGAGAGCGCTCTGGCTGTTAGTGAGGGCAAACACAGCTGGCCGTGTCAGCCCGCGGCTGGCCATCTCACAGTGCCATAACTTACCCCAGTCTCATTACAGGCCCTTCACGGGAGCTCTTTGCTCATACCCCCTCCATCACTGTCACGGACCCCTAATGTCTGTTGGCTGCTGCTGCTGGTGCAGCGAAGTGAGAATGGGCACCAGCTCGCTCCCTTGGAGATATCACAGGGTCTGGTGTCATTACACTCAAGCATGTGCTCAACATGTGGTAATGAGTTTGTATGTGAGGAGCAGCTCTCCTAAGTTTGATCCTGCCTAATGATTTATTCTGCCTAATAAAGATTTAGGAAAACACCACCTCCTCTATTCACTGTATGCTCTCATTGGTAGCACCATGTGACATTGGTAGCACCATGCCATTTGTCTCTGCCTTATGTGATGCTGCCATTTCTCTCTATCTTGTCTCATTGTTCTTTACTCCACTGAAATATGGTCTTGAGTGCCATTCGAGTGTGCAGTAAAGTGTCACAGCCTCATAAGCTGCCAACCTGGGCCTTGTCATCCATCCTTTTCATGGCCGAAATTCAGAGTGAACAATGGGCCACATCAAGGGGAAAAACAGTAAAATATACAACATTTTGGAACATGTCTTCTGTTTTATATTTAATCCATGAAAAACTGAGGGGCCTTTGTCTGATTCCGTTTATTCATCTCCCTTTGCGTCCAGCAAAGACGAAAGACGAGCAATGAGCACAACCCGGGGGAGAGGCACGCGGGTAAAGAGGAGGTCGAGTGTGCGCGCACTCAGCGTTCCAGGCAACCTCTAGGCAACTGGCCATAAATATGCTGTCTGAGACACAGGTCAAGGTAGCCGTAGATGTGACGCAAAAGGGTCCGCTCCCACAGCAGAACCGCCCATTAAATTATTCTGTTTATGAATTGTTGAATTGTTCACGGAAGAACAGAAATATTACATGGTTCTTCAGAGTCGTTGTGTTCTTTCAAGTCTTCCTAAAAAAAGAAGAGTAATGCATTTGGTAGTATTTTGTGATCACAACGCATCAGATTTTCTTGTGTTTCCAGCACTTTCAGATTACTATTCGTAACGTTTTTAAAACATTACATCGACAGGGTAGCCTCTGGGATATGGTTTTCGCTCTGGTAACAATGGATATAAAAGTATGGTCTGTGAGTGTTCACATGTCAGAATTCGGTGGGGGGTGCGTGGCTTGAAACCCAGCCTACGTCAAGGTGCGGACCGGGAGCTCATTCACTTGTTAGCGATGAACAACTGTCGTAAGATGCTTGCAGATGTGATTTCGCCGACTCCCAGGCTTCAACCCTTTCCAGCTCTAACATTTATTTCTTATGGTTTTCAAAGTAAGACGCTGTTTTCAAAACGCTCACACGTGTTCCATTGGAGGTGAAGTTTTCATTCATAGTGTTCAGACTCTTCCAAGTTGAAGAAAGTTTCCAGTTGATGAAGGTCTGCCACAGAGTTGTGTGCCTGTATCGTAGCCTGCATTTGATTGAAACAGGTGAGTCGCCTAAATCTTATGTAATATGCCTATTTCAAACTTTATGATAAAACTCTTGCCAAAGTCGTGTGTCTTAACCATAACCCTTTTTTATGCAGTTGACCTTCTTTGCGTATTTGGGTAGTCTGTGCCTACCTGATGTGATGAAAAAAGAATATCCGCTCGCCTGTCATGGACAGAGGGTCTGAGTTGAGTTGTTTTATTTAATACTTAAATGACAAGCTTGAAATTAATACGCTTAGCAAATATATTGTCTCGTTGATGCACAGCACACAATACATCAGGGAGCTGTGCGGAAAGTCTTTGTAATACACATGTTCATTATCTTTTGCCTACAGACACAAAGACAAGTTCGCAGAGGGCGCAAAAAGGAACTTTCGAGTGTCCATTCGATTGTGTCCACAGCGACAGTTGGACCCCCAAACAGGTCACATTTACTCACCTTTACATTTTTTTCTCAGATGTGGCCTTACAGAGTTGCGTTGTCCTAGAGCGTTTAGGCATCTTATTTTATTGATGTAAAAGATCGGCAGTGTCATGCTAGTGGTGATTCAGTCATATCACAAATTCCTGTGCGTAAATAATGATGGATGTTAATTATGTATTGGATATAATCAGATACATCTCAGGAATGCTAGTTTCTGGCTTGAAATCAGAGTTTGTAATAAAGTGTAATATGTTGCAGACAGTGAAAATAAATAACAGCTAACCTTTCGTTGTAAATTCCTCCAGAGGAGGCAAGATGCTCTATTAAAGTGGTTGAACCGAACAGGATTGTTGTTGACACTGGCCGGGTAAGTGTTTATGTAGCCCAAGTCAAAACAACTGTTTTAATTAAAACAGTGACCTCAAATAGCATCAAAGTATGCAGTGATGGCGTGGTGTACCCACGTAACATAACTCCGAATGAGTTCCGATCTAAAGTGTTATTCACTATTTTATCATCCTGCATTTTAGGGTCACCAGCCCCATTCTCTACTCTTTGACGCTGTGTACGACGACAGTGCTAGCCAGAAGGACATTTACGAATCGACAACAGGGGTAAATATTGAAATACTGAAGGCAGCACACCATATGTAAAGTGTTGTTAAGATTTGTGTAGTCACGATTGATTTTGGCAGTCACGCGCCACACTCACCGGTGCTGTCTGGAAATCTGGAGAGAAAAATGTCACTGAATTACGAAATATGGGTTAGTGGTTTGTGAGGTCGGGAAGGAACGGTGACTCAGGTCTAACGTGAAGTCCTTCTCCTCAGCCGCTGGTGGGGTCCTTGATGCAGGGCTACAACGCGTGTGTCATCGCGTACGGCTCCCCCTGCAGTGGAAAGAGTTACACAATGCTTGGCGGGAGTTTGACGGGCAAGCAGCGAGGCATCCTCAGCCGTGCAGTGGAAGACATTTTTAACTGTATCCTTTCACTGCTGCAGTTTAAACCTCTGCTCACTGTGTTAAGGTAAAGCAGGGCACCACGTATAGGAGGAAGCATATTATGGGCTTTCTGGCAGGGCCTTAGAAAGGCAATGTGAAAGAAGTGTCTGTTTTGTAAACTCTACGAGTGTGTGTGCAGTAGTAGTTCACTCCATTATTAAATGTATTAAATTGAGAAATGTCATAGGAGGAAGGTTTTGAATGAGCTGTTTTGTCAACTGAAAAAAGATGTTTGTTCCCTTCACACACTGTCTTCAGCACCTGAGGCATCCACCTGCAGCATCAGAGTCTCCTTCTATCACATTTCTAACGAGAAGATTTTTGATTTGCTGGTAAGTTGTTGAATTTTGTATTTCTGTGTGTGTGTGTGTGTGTGTGTGTGTGTTTGTGAGCTCATGTATTTCCATTCTGACTGCCATCAGTGACTCAAGGCCATCATCCATTTGTTGTTTTGGACCATGTACTGCATTTTTGTTTTGGACCATCTACTCGCCATGAGAGATGTAAATCAATTGCATGACAAAAACCTGTAATGCAACAAACACTTTGGGAACAACTGCCTTTCGGAAGAAGAGTTCTGGCAGCTATACCACAAAGGTAATTAAGTGTAAAAAGTGGTTTATTCAACCCAGATGACATCATAAACCTGATAGAAGAGTAGTCTGTTGGCATTTGTTTAGATAAGAGAATGAAGACCTGGGCTCTGGGCAAGGGCGTAGCCAGAAATCATTAAATGGTGGGCCCAGAAAAAATTAGATGGGCCTATCCCAAAGCATAGAGGTTACTATTATTACTTAAACAGTCAATCAAACAAACAGAGCCTTCTGATTGGGGTCGGTGAGGGGGGTGGATTGACAAGTGGGTCGATACAGGCCCACCCCAGCTCACCTGTGCTTACGCCTGTGCCTCTGGGTTATGTAAACCAGGTGTATCACTTAATCACCTTTGTAGAGTACCCCTCTAAACTCACCCCCCTGGACACTTGCCTATGACACACACACACACACACACATCTCTGCCCTTCAGGACAACCAGCCCTCCGAGGTGACCCGCATCCATGAGGGGGAGGACACAGTGGTGCTGGAGGGCCTGAAGGAGGTGGAGATCAGCTCCCCACAGCACCTCCTGCAGGTGTACCGGCGCGGCGCCACCAACAGGCAAACAGGTATAAGCACATGTGCCACACACACACAAGATGTCACGCCCACTTAATAATAATAATAATAATAATAATAATAATAATAATAACCTTTACTTGTATAGCACAGTTCATACATACAAGATGCAGCTCAAAGTGCTTTACAGTTTGGCATAGTCACAACAAGACAGCATTTCTTGCAGTCCAATGAAATGGCGTAGTGACATAATGACGCAATGACCCGTTAATGCGGGCTCTTGCGCGACACAACAACTTAAAGGTAAACACACTTGCTTATACCCAGTGGGTGGGCAAAAAGTATGCCTTATTATTATTAGTAGTAGTAGTATCATTAGTAGTATTAGTATTAATATTAACAACTGATACACTTACCCTGCAATCTCCTATGTTATTAGAGTTAGATTGTTTTCCTCAACTGTTAGTCCCTTATAATGCATGTAATGTAATAATGATATAATAATCATAATCATATGAGAACACATACGCTTGTCTTTTGTGTTGGTGCAATAGCTCCCTGTCTCTGTTTAAACCATGGAGAATGTATTCGAAATTACTCCCATCACTTAAGTATGGTAGTTGTTCTACAACACCTTTGGGACATGCTTTTGGTTCTGACAGCAGAAGTTACCAATTTTCTAAATGTGCCCCATGCCCTTTCTAAACGTCACTGTAACACGGACTGACGCATGAACATACGTCAGTCCATCCATGAACAACGTCCATGAACAGCATGAAATATTTGGGCTTGTATCATGCTATGGCTTATATTGTTAATTATGGTTATGGAGTTGCACAACATGGCTGTGTGCAGTCATTAAAAAATGCCATTTCATGTTGCCCTATGGACTTGCCAAAAACAAGTTTGGCCTTGAAGGTTCTCTTCTGTATTTTTCTTTTTTAGTGGCATCAGATATTTTCTTTCAGACATGTATTTTGTGTTGTAGGCACCTCAAAGGGTGAGTTTGCCAACAAGAGTCACTCTGTATTCAACATTATGGTGATCAACACAAAGCCAAGCTTTGGTAAGCCAAATATTTCACAACCTACTTTCAACAACTTAGTATTTTTCCAAAAAAGCTCTAAACATATAGTATCTTCACCCACAAAACCAATGCAGAAAATACGGATCAAATGAAATGAGAAAGTGTGAGTGTTTTGTCCATGCGCACTCAAACAGCTGTCATCAGCGGAGAAGGTTAACTGAAAGCAGTGTGATAACATTGAGCGTGGCTCTCCCTCATAACTTCATTACTGGAATTCTCCTCTGTCAATAACAAGATAAAAAAACATGGATCACGTGCCTGCACTGGAATTTTATCCCCCTTGTGTCTCTTAGTATGTGTGTGTTGATGTGTGTGTGTGTATGTGTGGGGGTGTGTGTATGTATGTATGTATGTGTGTGTGTCTGCTCTGCGTGTATGTGTGTGTGTGTGTGTGTGTGTGTGCGTGCATATATGCTTGTGTGCCCGTGTGTTTCGAAATTGTGTGCCTTCAGAGAGCTGATATGCTATGCATGCATGCAAGTATGTATGTATGTATGTGCATAGCTAAATTCCATTAGGTTCCACTTTCGGGTTTGTTTTTTCTTTTTCCTACAAATATGGCATGACGTGGCAGGGCTGGATTGTATTAGGCACATTGACACGGGCTAATCCTGTGTCCTCATGTGTGTGTTTTAGCACAGGGGGGAGTCCTGACAGCCAGCAAGCTCACTCTGGTAAGCGTCTAATCAGCCTCTTGATAAACGGCTGGAAGTGTTGCATAGTTGTGGACACCCAGGCATGGTGGCGTAAGACGCAGCATGTGGGATTGCAGCATGTGTGTGTTTGTGTGTGTGTTCATATGTGTTTGTGTGTGGGTGTATGTGTGTGTGAGTGTGTTCATGTGATTGTGTGTGCGTGTGTTTGTGGGATTGCAGTGTGTGTGTGTGTGTGTGTAAATTTACTCACAGTCAGGCTGTCCTCAAACATTTGTTAATGTTTCTTGCTCTCTTTGTGTGTCTGTCTGTTTGTGTTTGAATGTGTGTGTGTGTGTGTGTGTGTGTGTGTTTCTCTCTGTTGCTTCTCTCCCTCATAGGTAGATCTTGCCAGCTCAGGGAAAGTAAGTCCCATTGCCATTTCCCAATCCCTCTGTACACACACACACACACACACACACACACACACACACACACACACACACACACTCATAGAGGGGGTTTTGCCATCATACTCACTACAGCTCTCAGACAGACAGCTACACACACACACACACACACACACACATACACTCATAGAGTGGGTTTTGCCATTACACTCACTTTAGCTCTCAGACAGCCAGCTACACACTACACACACACACACACACACAGCAATACACACACAGAGATGCAATACACATATTCACAATTAAACACACACATACACACACACAAAAGAAACAAGCAAAGCAAGCGCAGTTACTGGAGCGATAACAGGAGGTCTAAGTGATTTCCTCAGACGTAGCTTGTGTGTGTGTCAGCGTAGCCTGAGTGAGTACAGGTCTTTAACACACACACCGCAGTGATGTAATGCTGATTGACAGGAATGTACTGTTCCTCTTGGCCCGGTGACATGAGTGTGTGTGTGTGTGACGCTCTGGTGTCCAATCCCAAAAGGCCCGGCGTCGCAGTACCACAGCGCTGGAAGTCAAGAGGTGTTTCCAAACAGTTCCGGAAAACCCACAGGAGGCCAAAACTCTCAAGCGGTCCCTCACAATATTTGGAAATGTGAGTCACATTTCTCTCGTGTTTTTGCAAAACTCCCCTTGTTTTGATTGAAACATCCACCCTCCCCTGCGCTATTTGCTAATCGGAGGTTATGGCACGTTCACCCGAAAAAACCAGTGTGCGCGCACACACACACACACACACACACACACACTCTTCTGCCGGTGTTGCAGGGAGAGGATAATCACATGCAGCTTTCTGCTTCAAACCACACACATGCTGCACACACACACACACACACACACACACACACACACTGTACTCTCTCAGAAAAGAATGTACAGAATTGTACTTTTACTTGTCAGACCGGCAGTACCTTCAAAAGCACATAATTGTACCACTGTTTTACAACTAGTTTGTACCTTCTGCAGAGTTGAATAGGTACACCTCAGTACCTTAAGGTCCAAATATTATTCTTTGGGGGTACGTTATTGCTGATTGTACCTTAAGATACAGATTTGTACCCCTACTGCCCCTTTATGTCTGTACAAACTAGTTGTAAAACAGTGGTTAAAATACAATTATGTGCCTTTGAGGGTACTGCCACTGTGACAAGTAAAAATACAATACTGTATCTTCTTTTCTGAGAGTGTACATACACACACACACACACACACACACACACACACACACACGCACACACACACACACACACACACACACACACACACACACACGCACACACACACACATACATACACCACATATACACACGTCAAGATTCGTACTGTTGTCTAGTGTCATTTTAGACCCCCAAGTCTTCTAACTCCCCACACCCACTTCCACCCTTTCTTGCCCACAGAGGAAATGATGTAAAGGGTTAAACATCTCCGATCTGGAGAGGGACGCAGCAAGGCCAACAAAAAAAGTAAAAAATTATTTAAGGAGGATATTGGACCCATCTCCATGGCAACGCACAGATAAGAGGGGGAGGCCCATTCTTTCCCCTGTGGAATGTCTCTTTGAGTGTAACGAGCAGGGCAGAACACAATGAGGGCTCCCCACTTGAGTGAATGAGGCTTATGCTGAAAAGGGGATAAGGCGAGAGAAAGAGCGAGAGAGAGACAGAGAGAGAGAGAGAGAGAGAGAAGAATTTTGGTTGACCCCCCCCCCCCCCCCCAAACTCCCTCACCCCACCTGCCCTCTATTTTTCCTTTTTAAAGTAATTCCACCACAGATTTACTGGACTCCGCTCAATAAGCATTGGGGAAGAGCCCCATATGGAGTTTGTAGATATAACGAGGTTTTGACATTTGTGTTGAATTGCGAGGAGTGTTTTAAATCATAAACCTTGAGCATTTGTCGAATTTAATCCTTTTCCTGCACTGTAAACCCGCATAAGTTAATACAACTCAAAACTTTTGATGTAACTGATTACGTCAATAGTTTTGAGTACATTAACTAAATATTTTAATTAAATTAATTTGAAAAGTTTAAGTACATGAATTTTGTACTTAAACTTTTAAATTAACTTTAATTAAAATATATAGTTAATGTACTCAAAACTATTGACGTAATCAGTTACATCAAAAGTTTTGACTTGTATTGACAACCCGGGTTTACAGTGTGGATGATATGCTACGTTTGTGCATCTGTTGGACAGTGGCTTGCGTGACTTTTCTGATTCCACTTTGTTTTGTTTTTTTTTTTTTTTTTACGATGCTGCGTTTGAGCAGGCAATATGAAGATCATTGAAGTTCACTTGTTTCATTCGTATCATGGCAGGTCATCTTCGCTCTCAGCATGGCTGGCTGTCACCATGTTCCCTACAGAGAGTCCAAGCTCACCAGAGTCCTGAGGGACTGGTAAGAAACAGACAATCATCTATCATCTATGTCTCTCATTGCAGTAATCCTCACTCACTAACACTCTATTTTAAGGGTTTCTTTACAGTGTATCTACATCTACATATAACAACCGTATCATTATGTACTTACACTGTACATGCCTAACACCAGTGGTTAAATTGGCTTTTGTAAGAAGGAGGAGCCCTTCTTTACTCACAGAGGTTAATATCTCCCTGTACTGTATTACTATAAATGCTGTAGCAGAGGGAGCTCAGCTCCGGCTGGCTGTATTGCCGAGGGGAGGAGGGAGAGCTGAGCTCTGGAGTGCTCCAGCTCAATTTAAACTTTGGCTAACAACACTTACCCTCAACCTAACCCTAACCCTAAGATACAGTGTAAGTGCATAATGTTACATGTTCTTACATGTACACTGGGTCCAGTGATGTAGATATTGTAACATTGTAACAGGGACTGTAAAACCCAGGGACCTGTTTGTAAGTCGGTTTGGATAAAAGTGTCTGCTAAGTGTAATGTAATGTAAAAAAAAAAAGTAAAATGAAGTGTAAGTGCTCATCTGTTCACTTGGTTTTAAGACATGGAAATGGTATGCTACATAATCCATTGTCTTTATTCACTTCATGTATGTTGAATTCCTCATCAGCCATTGTGGAAAGTTGTACTGACGTACTGTGTTATATGACTCAAGCTCCTGACGTATTGGACTCTTTAACACCATGGCCTTTGGTGGCGCCTGACTCGCATACGTCATGGGCTTTTGTGTGTTGTTTTAATGTGTTCTTACGCAGTTTGGGAGGTAACTGCCGCATGTCTTTGATCGTCACTGTGTCTCCTCACTTGTCCTCCGTCACCGAGACCCTCAGCAGCCTGCAGTTTGCGTCCCGTGCCATGGCCATCCCCGGGAGACCAGTGCACCGCTCTCAGCTGCACTGCAACCCCCCACAGGTACGCTGTACACCCCCCCATCCACACACACTCTCAGCTGCACTATAACCCCCCACAGGTACACTGTACACCCCCCCACACACACACACACACACCCTCAGCTGCACTGCAACCCCCCCACTGTACACTGGCCGACACCCGTACATGCCCTCCAACCCTCAGCTACACCGCATGTGTGTCCCCCCCTCCCGCAGAGGTAGGCTGGACTGCACATGCCCCTCCACACACCCTCAGCTACACTGCATCCCCCACAGGTACAGTGCACCAGAGTGTGAATTACTCCACCATAATTGGGGGGTACTACCTTTTAACCTTTTATGTTTTACATGAATTACATTAATGTGTCTGTACCCCCCAAACCTTGCTATCCTTGTCTCTTTGAGGGGTACTTGGTCTCCATCAGGGGGTACCGTAGCCCCTGTAATTCGAACTATGCAGTACATTGCTCATAGCCATACTGTCCTGTGGGGGAGGAGGAGCTGGATGATGGAATCAAAACAGAAACTTGAAGAATCCTGTTTTTTTCACTTGTTTTTTTTTTTCAACTAAGTTAACTTGTAATGTATTTCTGTAAATGCCTCTCAGGCAGACAGAGTGCAGGTCAAAGACCAGGGAAACTATATGTGCATGTATGTGCGTCATGTAAAATATATTTTTTTCACATTGTAATGGTGCTGCGAATCCACTCCAAGTGCATTTCCCACAAACACACAGCTGCTCATAGGTGGTGTGCTCAGGTGTCAGTCCTGTGCCTTATTTCAGCGCATTTCCCTGCTGCAGTTATGCTGAGGCACTGTCTTGCTTTATGAGCTCCCCATCGCATTCACTGCAATATGAGGACAGCATGCTGTTCATGCAGACCTGCAGTATTATGGATATGGGGCTAGGGATTTGTGTGTGTGTGTGTGTGTGTGTGTGTGTGTGTGTGTGTGTGCAAGGCAGCTTTCTGCCTTACACAGGTGCAGGGTGCGGTGAGGGAGAGGAGTGTACCCACTGTGAACAGACAGCACACACACACACACACACACACACACACACACACACACACACACACACACACACACACACACACACACACACACACTTCAGTGGGAACAAAAGGGAGCATGCTGTAGACAGCTCGAACAGTTAAAACCCAGTTTGTCCTCTCAAGTCTTCACACGCACACACGTACACACACACACACACACACACACACACACACTGGGGGCTCATAAACCTTAATGTGGGGACCCCCCGCCAGGCCCCGGCGTGTCAGACCCCTCCAGTACGCTCACAGCGGCTTTTTTATGTGAATGCTTTAGCCTCCCATGGCCATTTCCCAAAGCTACAGGCCTTTTTACTCACACACACACACACACACACACACACACACACTCACACACGCACACACGCACACACACACTCACACACACACTTCCATAAACCAGCCCCCCCCCCCCACACACACACACAGTCATACACACACACACACACACACACACACACACACACACACACACACACTTCCATAAACCAGCCCCCCCCCCCACACACACAGTCATACACACACACACACACACACACACACACACACACACACACACAGGCCTTTCACCTATAACGACAGGGACAGCACAGAGGATCATAAACATCGAGGCGAGAGGAGAGGAGAGGCAGGAAGACGTTAGTCGCTATAACTGCTGGGAGATGAGGACAGAGACGAAACAGGTGTGCTGAAGGAGCAAGGACCACAGTCTCGCATCGCCCAAAATAGGCCTGGACAACCCAGTGACATATTTATTTTAGAGTAAAGTAGAGTAGGTTTATTTGCCACACACACACACTGTAAAACCGAATTGTCAATACAACTCAAAACTTTTGATGTAACTGATTACGTCAATAGTTTTGAGTACATTAACTATATATTTTAATTAAAGTTAACTTTAAAAGTTTAAGTACAAATTCATGTATTTAAACTTTTAAAGTTAACTTTAATTAAAATATATAGTTAATGTACTCAAAACTATTGACGTAATCAGTTACATCAAAAGTTTTGAGTTGTATTGACTTATCCGGGTTTACAGTGCAGTTATAACATCTCAAAGTGAAATGTAGACTGGTTCACTCCATAACTGTACAGAAAGAAAAGATAGATTTAAGGAATACTAATATTAATAACTAAATTAATGCATGAGCTATTATTAATTAGACACTGTTAAAAATACACATATGCTATACTGTTAATTGTTCATAGTTGAGCAGAGAAGAATAACCGGCTGAGGCTATGTAGCTTTTAACTGGCAGCTGTTTATGAAGTGTAGTATGGTCCTCAGGGCATTCCGTACCTGGGGATTGTATGATTGTGTACGTTGCTATGGAAACAGTTCAGTAAATATGCCTGCCGGCGAAAGACAAGCCATTGTCTAAATCTGTGTTATTACCTAATAATACATAAAGCGCATTTGAAAAAATAACAAAGGGCTTTACTCTTTTGTTTGCTGATTGTAAACCTCTTTTTTCCTCAGATAAAGGTATTATATTTGAGGCAATATTACAGTTTTATTTCAACACATATTTCCAGAGTGAGCACTTTAGTTAGGCAAGATTCAGACAGAATAAGAATGAGTCAACATTATGCACTGTGTGAGAAAGCAGAGAACCATGGTTAGTGGGCTGACTGGGTGGTGTGGTATGAATTGCACAACACTTTGTTCTGGTCAAACATTTTTTGCTATCCTCTGGTTGATATGTTCCCTGGCTCTTTGACTTAAGCTGGTGTGTGGTGAGTGTTCTGTCGCATAAAGGCTGCTGTCCGTCACCCAGGTGGGTGCTAAGCTGGGCTTAGTGAGGCCCTCCCCACACTGCATAGAGCTTTGGGTGCTTTGAGAAGCGCTGTATAAATGTAAGTAAGGTATTCAAGTGGTGCAGTGGTGAACACAAAGGTGGGTAAACTGTATGCACAGTAGCAGTAAAAATGGTGGATGAATTATTCATGTCTTTAACATTAGCGATCATAAAAACGGCAAGTAAACACTATTTTGTAGTTTTAAGAGGGTGCATAAATGGGATTTATGTGCATTTTACCCCCCACTACACCGTTGATGTGGTGTTGTGTGATGATTGGATGAAAGGCATTCCACCAGTAGTAATATCCCCCGGCAACCTCACTGGAGCTCTTCACAAGTAGGGCCTATGACTGAATTACAGTCATGATGATATCCTTTATCAACCCTCTCTGTATTGTTATATTGCTGAATCGTGTCATCTCGGAGGCATTCAGAAAGCAGGTGTAGTCACAAACCTGGGTATGTTAACTTGAACAAATGCTAAACGTCTTACATAATAGAGTGGTCTTAGGACTTAATTATCCCAGTAAAACAAATAACAATGTAATAATAATCTTTATTTGTAAAGCACATTTCATATAAAGGATGTAGCTTAAAGTGCTTCAACAGTTTGGCAAAGAAACACAGGACAGAGATACACATGGCAAGCTTTGCTATAGTCCAGTAGCGCTGGGGAAATCTGCCAAAGCTCCACTAATGTCCCCTGTGGTTCCCCGTGGCTTCCAACCGTAGGGCTGGTAGAGGGAAAGTCTCTGACTGTTTGAGAAGGGGAGTCCCTCTGTTGGGGTGGGTAAGGGGAAGGTCAGTGAGTGTCTGAAAGTCTTTGAGCACGACAGTTAAGTGTAGGTGAAAGACAAAGACAAAGACATATGGCTTTCCTATTAGGAGGTGTACCACTTTTTAGAGTCAGAACCAGAGTCAGAATCTGGGTCAGTCAGTAAAGCATGTACTTGAAATACCCTCCTGCTTTTGTCCCATATGCTCTTACTATTCCTCTTGTTTAGCTCACAGCTCAGACCTGCCTGCCACCCGATCGCATCCGGGCCCCTCCTCTCCCCCTCTGCGCTCTGGCCACAGGCACGGCGATGACCCCGAGCACAAAGCCTTCCTGCCCCACCTGGACAAGCAGAGCCAGTTCGAGGACAGCTGCGGGGGCAGCCATTTTGGATTTCCTGCAGGAGGAAGAGGAGCCTGCCCGACGGAGGAGCGGGTGGGAGGAGGAAGGAGCTTGGAGAGTCGAGTGTCTCGCGTGCTCTCAGCCTGCCCACGCTCCTATGCCAGCACCCTCTCCGGGCCACTCTCTCTGGCCCAAGATGGAGGAGGAGGAGGAGGAGGAGCAGTCGGGGGAGGCTTGGGGAGGGAGAGGGTGGTTTACCCTTCCCCACGGCCGCTCAGTCACCACCTCAGCCACCTCCTCCTCCTCCTCCTCCTCATCCTCCATAGTCCCATGTGCTCCCGTGACCCTCTCCGGCACCCCTGGACCTCCTGCAGAGTGCCCCAACTGCAAGAGGGAGAGAAAGATCCGGGAGGAGTACGACAAGTTCATCGTCCAGGCGCGGAGGGACAGGGACTCCCTGAACCAGAGGGTGGCAGAGCTGGAGGCCAGGCTGCTACGGAGCGGAGAGGAGGGAGAGACGGAGGAGAGGAACGAGAAGGAAGAGGAGGAGGAGGAACAGGAAGAGGAGGAGGAGGAGGAGGACCACCAGGAGAGAGGTGCTGACGAGGGCATGGAGATCTCCAGATGTAACACAGCTGAGTTACCAGCCAACACAGAGGTAGCTGTGCCAGCCATTTTGTAACACTTTTATTGTAACGATAACTCTGTGCAAAGACCTAGTGTTTGAATACGTTAAGAAATAGTTGTAATTCTTGTAACATTTATTAACATTCTAATAAAAACACTATAAACCTATAAAAAAGTTCTCATAAAAAGAATGCCTGACCTTTTTTGTGCTTGGGTAGGAGCAGACTCCCGTTCCTGCTGAAAGCCCAGAGAATGTGGAGCCTCTGAGGGGAGACACAGACTCTCAGGAAGCTTACTCTGCAATCACCAGCAGCCAGCTCCTCCAACTGGAGAGGGAGAACAACCAGCTCAAAGGACAGATTGTGAGTTGATAAAGAAGCCCTAGTCACCACACAAACATAATCATGCTAATTGCTTCCATTTTTGCTATTGCTGGACACTCTTCTTTGTGTTTAGTTTTCCATTCTTTCTGTCCTTTTGTTGTTTCTTCTAGCTTTTTTTAACTCCTGTGTCTGTTGATTCTTCATGGCAAATCTTAAGGGTTATTTAGTTATCTGCTCCTCACAGATAGATGTGTGTTTATATGGCTGTGTGCCAACCATAGCTGTGGAATTGTGTTCTTTTTGTGTTTTCATCTGTCTGTCTGTTAAATTCTGGTGAACACTCAACACTGTATAGAAAAAAAATGTTTCAATTTTATACGAGCATTCTCCTTCGCTGAAAGATGAAAAGATTAGAGTTTGGTGATGATGAAAGGTCAAGGTCGCAATGAACTCATGTGTGGCCCACTCAAGTATAACATCTCAAAAAGGCTATGAAGGATTTTCTTTTAAATTTGGTGCAAAATTTCAACTTGGATTCTAAAGATAAAATTGCTTTAATTTGGTTCTCAAGAGTCAGTTTCACTGTGACCTTATATGCACCCAATCGCAAAAAAACATGTGGAGGGTTTTTTTTTTTTTTTCAAATTTTATACAAACATTCTCTTGAACTCTGTGACAAACTAATTAGACTTTAGTTGCCAAGGGTTACTGTGACCCCACATTCTTGTCAATAAGATATGTCAAGAATGCCTTGAGGGTATTTCTTCAAATTTAGCACATTCTCTCGGACACAGAGGTGAAAAGATTAGAGTTGTTGGTGGTCAAAGGGTCTTATGGGTTGCCGTGGCCTCACAAAAACGCATTCCTTTCCTCATGAACTAACTCAAGAACACCTTCAGGGCATCTTTTTTTAAATTTGGCACAATATTCACCTGGACTCATAGATGAACCGATTACAAACTGAATAGATTGGTGATGACAAACTTTGATCAGTCTTCAATGTGTTCTGTGTTCTGTGTTCTCTATTATTAAATCAATAATTATGCATGTCAGTATATGTGTCATACAGTACATTTTACCAAAAATATACCTAATGTCTTTCATTTAATTCCTTTATACTCACAAATGCATATTGACATTAATGAAAGACTGAAAGTGAACTGTTAAATAAAACTGAACTAAACACTAATTAGTGTTATTTCACTGTATGTGTTTTTGTTGTGTAGTGGCAGTTATTCTAGTCCCTTTTTCATATATACACTCACTTTAATAAAAGTGAAACTGTAAAATGAAACTGAACTCATACATAAAAAATAGTTTAAAAAAAAGGCAGTAATTCTAGTCTCTCCGCCTTCCTTTCTTTATATCCATACTGACTTTAATGAAGTGACACACACATAACCCAGGGCATTAATTCCAGTCTGTCTCTCTCTATTCCACTGTCTCCATAGCTGACCATGCAGCAGGAGTTGGGAGCATCGCGTGAGCAGCAGGATCAGAGCGCAGGGAGAGAGAAGGCCCTGAGCGACCTCCTGCATGCTGAGCGGTCCCGGGCGACCCAGGAGATACAGGAGCTCCGAGCACAGCTGGCCCAGGCCACACTGCAGCAAGGCAGCCTGGGAGAGCAGACGGTAGGCTCCAGAGCTCCAGGAAATGCCTTAATCACAGCAACAAGATTAGGGCCTTCACAACAACGCCGGAAGACCATGAGGAGGAGGAGGCAGACACTGCACTCAGCCAAAAGTCATTTGACACTGTTGTTTTTGCTTTCTCTTCAGACCAAAGTATGTTAGCAGAAGCAGTACCCACACGGAGAGAGTTAGATCCTTAACAAATAAAAGCAATGTGGTGTGGTGTGGTGTGGTGTGGTGCGCCGAATGTGTTGTCTGAGATGTTTCCTGTCTCTCTACACCTTTAAGAGGCTGTTATCAGAGCTGCAGAGTTCCAGAGTGGAGCACGAGACTTTTAAAGGGAATGTTGCCCTGACTGTGGCTCAGCTTCAGAAAGATAAGGTGCCCAGTCTGTCTTTCAGTGTCATATCAGCCCTGCTTTTAATATACTGTTTGCATTACTCAGGCATGTGACTCTGTGTCAATATTCACTCTGTGTGTGTGTGTGTGTGTGTGTGTGTGTGTGTGTGTGTGTGTCTGTGCGTGTGTCTGTGTGTGTCTGTGCGTGTGTGTGTCTGTGTCTGTGTGTGTCTGTGTCTGTGTCTGTGTTTTAAAGGATGATTTGATGTCCCATCTTGACGAGATAAGAGAATGTTATGAGAAGGTAAGCTGCATGAAATATTGGGTGGTACCATGAACTCTATTTCTTTGTGTAGCACTTTATATAAACACTGGGAGTGATTAAGCTCAGATTCATACAAACACTGTAAAGGCTTGGCTGTAACTACAAGTGAATAAACAGTGGTTACATCCCCCATGGCACGAGAATAAGGACACTTGCTGTAGACCAGGTCGACTCTGACACAAAGAGTATTTGCTGCCCCCTACAGGTCAAAGCTGAGAATGCACTTCTCAGTGAGAGAGTGGAGACTTTGAGGAGGGAGGTGAACCACGGTCTCCATGGCAACTCCGGGTCCTCCCATGTCCACACAGTCACGACCAACACAGAAATGCTGGTGGTGTCCCATCATGTGTCCCAGCAGTGCTCAGGGGACATTAATCCAGGCAGGAACAGCACACAGACAGACAGACACACACACACACACACACATACACACGCATATACTGACACGCTTTACACATATAGATAACACATGTATATTTTTCATTTGGTTATAACACTAACATATTTTAGGTATTCAGTGTTATAAGTAAGTGTTACTTGATATTACACAATTCAGCATTGTGCTATAAATGTAAGCAGAGATCTGATCTTTAGTTGGATGGTGTTGTTTTACTGTGTGCAGACAGCAAATGTTGCTACAGCACCTGCAGTGCATTTCAGGAGAGGGCCGCTCCCCCACCCCCACCCACAGACAAACCAGCAGAGGAGCCAGAGAACCGGGCCGAGCAGGAACCAAGGCTACGCAAGACCAGAGACGTCCTCAAGCAGCTGTGAGTGATGCACTGCCCCTGGGTCGGGTCATCAATTAGAACAAATCACTCTTCCTCAAGACATTACCCCCAGTTGAAATCCAGTTATAAGTCATATGGCGCCCACCTTCCATCCCTCAGCCTATCTAGTGGTCATCTGTCTTGACGTCCATGCTGTGATGTACTGCAGCATTCAGAACCAAGATTACATGTAGTGTTGTTTACCGCTGTGTCATATACCTACATGTTGTTTCCTTATTCTGTTTCTTTGCCTGTTGTTGAGACACACAAACAGGAGAACACATATGAGGGCTAATGTGATTTTACTGAAACAAAGATTGTATTCAAAAGTGCCCAAAGAAATGTTTAGGCCGAAATTTGAAAACAAAGAACTGATGAACAAACGTTTCAGGCTCAGTCTACCATTAGCGTTCCCAGTTCAGTCTAAATGCCCCAAACACTCCTGCCTCAGTCCTTTGTTTACTCCTGGCCTATCCTGACATAAACTACATAGGAGAAGAGGTGCAGATGCCACCCCAAACATTACCCTTCACTAAAATCGTTTTACAAATCAGTCTAGCAATCTCTCTTCACATCCATGCAGCATGCTGCAACATTTAGCACCAACATAGCATTTATCCGTACTACTGTTACCGTTTACCTATAAATGTACTGCCTGATATTCCTTTGTTTCTGTTTTCATGTTGTTTATTTGTTTCTGTTTTCATGTTTCATGTCTCCTATTGTAACTCGCTTTGGATAAAAGCATCTGCCAAATGCAATGTAATGTAATGTAATGTTGTTTGTTTGTGTGTTTGTGTTGTGGAGCAGGCGGAGGGAGCACAGCCTGCTGCTGGACGTGATGCTGGTGCTGTACCGGAGGGAGTGGTTCACGCGGGAGGCCATGCCCTACGTCAGACGCACCCTCAGCAAGTGCGGCATGAGGATGGACGACATGGACTGAGTCTGTCACACAGGAAACAAACAACAACAACAAACAAACAAACAGCAGCCACTTGGCATTGTGACTGCACACCACCACATGGCACATCACCCAGTGTACACAACAAAATTTGACTGTGTGTTTAACCCATCACACATGTGAGCAGGGGGGCAGCCATGACAATGGCGCCCGGGAAGCAGTGCCTGGGGATGGGACCGTGGTCGGGGTACCTCATGGCACTACTGGCAGCTGGTGGATTTGAACCTGCAATCCTGTGGTCACAAGGCCACAAGGTCACCTTAACCTCCAGGACATTGTTGCCCTGGAAGTGGTTGAAGGGCATGGGAACCAGGGAGAAAAAACAGAACTTGAATAAGGAACTGAGCTACATAAGGCAGTGCTTCACTCATCAGAGTACAATGGGGCCCACTGTATCGATTAAGCCCAAAAAGGAACCTAAGCAACTGATAAACTCTATAAAGTTTTTTTAATGAGTGTAGTTTGTTAACATGAATTGCAGAGGGCCTTTATCAGTCATGTAAATAAGAGGACCTCGAAACTGACACACTGCTACAAACAGAGCGTGACAGCTTTAATCATAAATTGAGCTCGCTTCTGTCAGAAGCTTTTCTTTTTCTCTGCTGGTGTGGATGACTGCCTTGTAAAATACTGTTAACTGAGAGAGTACTGAGTGGCATCACAACACATTTGTTTGTGAAAAGCTACCCCTAGTTTGTTAACAAAGTTGTTATTACACATATTGTATATTAAATGCTGAACTTTAATTTGTACAAGGAAAACAAAGTCGAGTGCCTTTCTAGAATCAAACTCCGGAAAAAACCAAACTAAGATTTTTAAATGTCTGCGTAAAACATTGTTTTGCTTTAAATAATGCCTCCTAACATTGATCGCAGTTTTAAACCAGCTTGTTGGATCAATTGTCAGCCTTGTTAGCTGAATGTAGTGAAAGCTGTATGTGCATAACTACTACACTCAGTGCTGCCATCCTGATGGCCCAGCTGGCTGTCACACACTGCTGTAGTCCCTCTTGTCGGTTGGTGGCCTCTCCTGGGTGAGGGGGCAGGTGGCCTCTCCTGGCTTACCGGGTGAGGGTGGGGGGCAGGGTTAGGGGCCATTCACACTCGAACGCCTTTTTCTTCGCCAGGTGCTTGAATTTAACCGTCTTCCTACAGAACAATGCAGATGACAAGCGATTGTGACCCACCTCACTGATTTTTCTGACTGCACTTCGCTCAAAAAACAGAGAGGCTTCTAAAAAAACTGCAAGGCACGCAAAGTTAAAATCTGTTCAACTTTTGGAATGCTACTTTTTCTACAGTTTCCAAGCTACATTGACTAGTGGACAGCTGAGGTTTAAATATCAACGGTAAAAAAATGAAGGACCCCATGTAGCTCAGCAACAGTAAACGACCCTTGACATTTCCAGCAAGCGCTTATTAAGCATTTGGGTTTTGGAACACTAGCGACGCTTCTCGCATTTTGGAGGCAGAAAAAGCGTCGCAGTGTGAACGGCCTCTTAGATGATGCTGGAGTGGTGGTCTGGGTGAAGGAAGGACCCATCCCTCTCCATGCTCTTCTGCCCGTCCTTTGGCTGCCTGAGAGTGCTTCCTGTCTGCCTCCAGATGCTGCTGTCCAGTGCAGGTGTGTTCTCTCAGGACCTCCCCTTGAGAGTAGTAGTCCTGGATGAAGTGGGTTTGTGTGTGTGCCCAGTGAACCATCTGCACTGCAGAGTGGATAGAGGCCAGGACTCACTGCCCTCAAAGTCCTATAGAGTCAAGGGGAAACAGAAGGACACCGTGAAAACTTAAAGCTAGTGATGCCATGGGAGAGAGACACATGCTCAATGTCAAGCTTCAGTATCTCATTTTGTTGTCAAACATTCAAAAAAAAATGGTGCTGACTTACAACAATGATATAATGATGGAAAAGTGTATAAAAATCATTTGAAATAATACGTATTCAGTTCAAATTTTAAAGTATTGTTCTCCACGCAAAGCCTAACTGCACCTCCAGTAGATGTGTCCTATCTTGGGTAAACTAATGGAATAAATATACTGCTGATGATCATAACATATTCAAAAACATGTGCAACTACAACAACACCCCTGGGTGTTGGCTAACTGCAAAAGCACCACTTCCTGTGTCAAGTCAGCCACGATCTCTCCCCCCTTCCTCCTGCTCCTCATTCTCATCACCAAGGCAATGATCCAGCTCACCTACGTACAGGGCCCACACCTCACTCGCCTCTAGCTTGGACAGCCGCATCACGATCGACATCTCCAGCTCATTGAATCAACCAACCACCAGGCAGAGACATAGCTAGCCAACTGGCAACTGATTTGAGCACCCAAGCCACTAAAAAAGGTCCTTAAAGAGAGCTTTAAACTTCAAACGACAGTGATAGCAATGCCGTTTTCAATAAAAGTGGTGGGTTTTGCTTGAGGCCCCCAATGGAGTCTAGAATCACCGCTGACACCAGGGACATGCGCCAACTAATGCTCTCTCCGAAGCTGTCACGCTCCATAGCGGAGCAGGTGATATGGAACCTGACAGGCAGCTTGATCGCAAGCACACTGCACTGATGCACAAATCGCCAGAGTGCTGCTCCGTGTGGGATTATGCCACTGCCCCCTCCTGTGCACAACGCCAGCGTGTGGTTTTCTTTCCTTCATACTACCGCTTTACTGTCAAACAGGGACATAAGTAGGCTGCAGCCTGCGGCAGCAAACCTCCATATGCTTTCCTCTGGCTCTAGGGGTCATATCAAGCCAGCAGACATGATTTGAAATAAGATGTCCTGTTACAGTTCATAAGGTTTAATCAGCTTTGGAGATTACATCCTGTTAATTACAGCGTGTGTATGTGCGCACTGTTGATCTCAGTGAACTTGGTCATTCCATTATAGTGAATTATATTATAGGCTACTTACATCACTGCTCCACACAAAACATAAACAGAGTCTATCCTTTGGCTTCCTGTTATTGTTTTTAGAGATCATTACAGATGCATTTCACTTGCTGGCACATGTACTGTACATCTAGTGGTCATGTTTTGCTGAAACGAGACAATGAGGAATGATATGTTATTGTACTTTGCGGAAGCGTATGTGAAACCAGACTATCGTCCTGTGTGTCCCCACAAAGAGGTCTGGGCCCTCTGGGCCCTCTTCACCAAGAGCAGGAATCTGGGGAAAATCTATGTTGGCAAAGATTAAGGATCCTGTGTCAAGATAAAATGTAGACTTGGATACATTTTCAGGTCATAAACTGTCATACATTGTTCGAGATTCATTGTACAAGAAAATCAAATAACAGACTGTTAAGATAATACATCTTCTCAACAGAGAAGCAGGAAAGTTTTATACAGCTACAACAGATGTAGCCTAGTCTACTGAACAGCACTGCATAATGTGTATGTAAACGTTTTACATGATTTTTCATTTTTTATACAGAGACAACTTGACCTTTTTGTGTGCTTGTTGTTCACACAGCTAATATAATATGTGAATTCCTTAGAATCTCTCTTCTCAGCTTAGGTGTTGGTAAATTAATTGACTGTCACAACCAAGGTCACACACATTGGGTTTGTTACCATAACACCTGACTTTTGCAGCGCTGATGGATTTACAGCCATATGTCACAGTGATATAAACATCAGCGAGGTCTGGTCTGAACGGCCGCCACTGATGCAGCCTGCTTCAGTTCAGTCTGTGCATCCAGTTTGATATCTCAAACGGGGACCACACTTTGGGTCAACCATCTGTTTGTGTCTGCGCCACACAATCTTATGATCCATCTGCCTATTCGCTTCATTGCTTCACTGTACATTTCCAAAGTCAAAAGTGGAAGATGCAGAGTACCAAAAATTCAAGGCAAGTGTAAACTACTGCCAAACACAACAGAAAAATAACAATTTAAAACATCTAATTTTATGCTCTTGCAATTGTGGATTAGGCCTATATTTTAAATTACTATATAATTCTACAATGTGTAACTGTCTGCCACTTTGAAAACATCAAGACATTTTTGCAACTTTTATTTCTTTATTTATTTTCGTCTTGACATGTTCTTACCATCTTTGCTTTCATCTTCTAGCCTACAGATAAGCAACGTCAGTGTGCACAAACGATGGTCATGAGCAAATTCCTTTTGCGTGTTTAAGTGCTTGGCCTTACATGAACTGCTTCTGTCATGACGAGTAATACTCAAAGGGTGGCGCCACTGTTGAGAGTAGGCTTCTCTTTTAGTTTATTTTACAGCGCGGCTGAAACTGTCCACACAGACGGTTAACAATGTCAGCCACAAAAAAAAAAGTGGCAGTTAGTGATTTTGTAATTGGTCACGTCTGTCCCCACAGACAATGCTCTACACACTATCCATTTGTTACCTCATCTTCTGTCTTGTGGGTAGCAAGACTGAAAACAACTTAATCTTTTCTTGTTCTTTTTCTTTTTCTTCTTCTTCTTCTTATTCTTATTCTTATGTTATTATTATTATGATGATGATGATGATGATGATGATGATTATTATTATTATTATTATTATTATTATTATTGATTTGTACACATGTAGTTTTACAAAGCAAATGTCACAGGTAATTTCTCACATACAACTGATCTCATAAACTAGTCCATCCACAACCTTCATTTCTATACTATACATAACGTCATGTGTAACAACGTGAAATGGCAGGGAAACAAGTTTTGAAAACAGAGCAAGAAACTAGCATTAAACTATGGAGAGAAAAGGCAGACAGCCACCGGTAATCTATAAGTAGTTTAAAGGTAATTCTACCTCCTATATGTGTTTGTGTACAATAAGCCTGGTTAATACAGAGTAAACAAGGATGTATGGATACAGATCTTAACCTCCTGGAGATATGACGTCATATTATACCAACCTGCAACACAAGGCCAAACAGAATGACTAACGACTGTATCAAACAGCCAAACATTCAGTACAGTTAGCTATATTTGAATAGCATTGAACAAGCCATCTGAAAGGGACAGTTGAATTGGGAAGATATAACATTTTGGGTTACAAATCAAGTGTGGTTCAGTTGTTTGGCTACACTGGTCCAGTATATTGCAATTCATCCTGCGTAATTTAAGTCGTGTCAAATAGTGTAGGCCTATTCATGTCTAATTGAGCCATGATTTCTTGAGTGGCGATATCCCATGACATGGCCAACCACAGTCCTTCCGGCTGATTCACTCCGTGAGGCCTATCAACCGCACTCTCACTCGTATCAAATTACCCACATTGAAAAGATTGCGATCAACTTTACAATATTTTCCCGCTTTATTTTTTGTAATTCACTTTTTATTAAAGCCTTTTGGGAAACAAACATAGATAACAACAACATAGAAACACTGATCATCATTACCAAGTAACAATACAAGGGGAAACATACACAATACCTGAGGCCAGCAAGAGACTTTTAAAGAAAAGTTCTGACACTTGCAGGTGAAATGCATGACAGTCACCCATACAGCCTATACTATCCTTAGTAAAAAAAAACTGTAGCCCCTTGATCTTACTGCAAGTTTGTTGAGAAAATTGTGTTGAATGTGATTTCCTTTTGTCAAGTCCACAGTTTGGCACATGCTTGCCACATGAATGATGAAAACCACAAGCTGTGTTGTTTCATAGGTTTCATGTTCATTATGAAATTAACTTCCTATTTCTTAGTTAGGGAATATGTGTTCCCTTCACTTCTTCAAAAATGAAACTGCACAGCTTGTGATCATCATATGCCTTTCATGTGACAAACTTTAACCAAAATTGATCAATCATCGGTTTTAATTCCCCACCAAACGAAAAATAATTTGTCTTAAACTACTTAGAACAGCCAGAGTATAGAAATTGGCTCAGATTCTGCAGGTTCTGTTTGGTAGCCCATCTGAAGCAAGTGTGTGCATGTGTTCTGTATCTGAAACCCGCTTGGTTTCCTGTACATGATCGTCTATCTGAACACCACTACCTGTGCCTGTCAGAACACAGCCCTGTTTAGAGTGCTTGTAGATCTGCACAGCACAAACTCATTCAGGCTATGTTATGTTCTGGCCTGTTGTTTGATCATCTTGGTAGGTTTTTTTTTTGTACAAATACAGGAAATTACTCCAATCAATATACAAAAAGTATGAATGGAGAAAAGAAAGTCTTGTTGACGACTGGGAAAATGTCATAATGAGCAACAGCTGAATGTAACAATTTTTTTCACGTCTGTGTTATTTTATACGGTTTTAATCCACGTGTTAGACACCAACCATCACTCTGTGTACATAATGTGCTGTAGCCCAGACATCTTGCTGGTTATATTATGTTGTGTCATTTCTGACTGTTGGCTCATAAACGAACACTTCTTGTTTTCTTCCCCCTGCTGAATGATGCCTGTGTTCTCTTACAGTTTGTTTGTTCCTCTAGCGAGGCCCTGACTTCACCCAGCCGTCTTGACTGTGGGTCACATGTCTGGAGAGGAGACCAGCGATGTGGTGGTAGACCATGTGCACAGCCTTGCACTCACTCTTGCACGCAGCACAGTAGTGCAGTAACGCCCATGTAGTTTGTATATGCAAGTGGAAAGTGTGATTGTCTGATTGATTATGAGTTGGCAAAGGTGGCTTTGCTGAAACAAACCCTACAACAACGCTTTTATGAGTCAAGATCTCCCTGTGCTGCCCCACCCACATGCAAGTGCTAGACAGCTTACTTCATTCCACGTACGCTAAACAGATGGCCAATGGTGTCATTTTTTTTTTCCTGTCAAAATACACGACAGTACGAGACGTAACTGTTGTAACACAATGCCAACGCGATACGGTCTGGTAATATCATATCTGTAATGCTTGTTGTGCCAAAAGGAAGACGTGTGGCTTCAACTGTTTACTTAGTTTGACTGTTAGAAGCAGACAGGTCCTCTGAAATATGCTCATGAAGTCTCATATGTCACTGTGACTGTTTCAGGAACCAGAAGCGTTCGCATCTAACACCACAGAACAGGATAATGATGTCAGCTTGCGTGAATAAGCCGGGGCCTGTATAAATAGTGGGCCAAAGGTGTAAATGTGCAAGATAGCAAATAGTCTACAACACTGACTGTCTGACTGCACTCTTTTCTATTCCAGTCGTGTTTCAGTGACCAGTCATTGGGACTTCACTGAAACAATTACATTTAGCTCAGAGCACGGCAGACAGCAGAGGGGAAAAGATGTTCTCTTTTTAATCTAGACGCTAGACACAAAAAAAGTCAGATTTTCAGTGCACGACCAATGGCTTTATCTTTATCCTCTGTGTTATTAAATTCAGATCGGTAAAAAAAAAACAGTGTTTGTGTTTCAGTTTGGGAGTTGGCAGGCCCATCCCCCATCCATCCGCCCATCGTCTCAAGTGAGCCTGTGTTTTTCCCCCACTTTATCTTGAAACACTGTGGGTAAAGCTAATGGTGTTTTTCACATGCACAGCACCTATTTTTAAACCAAGGCAGATCCTTTTTAAAGACCCACTGCTGCCAGTGCTTTCGCAGGCATCATCAGCAAAGAGGTTCATGCCCTGCGTGCTTTCCACATGTGGTCGGCTGTGTCAGTAACAAAATGCTGTGGCTCAACTTGAGCTTTTTTCAGCTAAAAAAAAAGAAAAGAAAAAACGCTTTTGACTACATGTGCCAGTATGTTACAAACAAAGGCAATAAAAAAACAATTTGTCTGTGTTACTTTAGACACAGGCTCTCATTTCGATTTATAGTGTTCCACAACAAACCGAAGTCACACAACATATTTATTGCTTATTTCCTAACAGAAGCATTTCAGGTCTTGTTGAGTTTATGTAAAGTCTGTGGCCATTACTCTGACCTTTTCCAGTGAAATGAGGCCCTCCCTTTTTTCCCTTTGTTTCGGTGGCCAAGGCTGCTTCAGGACGGCCCCTGACCTCAGTGTGGCAGTCACTCCAGAGGGCACAGGGCTCTCCACATTTAGAACCGAACATGACAACACCCTGGGGGCACTGTGTGAGTGGTGTGCAAAATATTAGCCTTATATGTACACACACACACACACACATATATGCACACCCATATACACATGCACACACGTGTGTTTGCACGCACGCACGCGCACACACACACACACACACACACACACACACACACACACACACACACACACACACACTCTCTCTCTCTGCATCTGTGTTTGACATGTCCCTGTCAACGCTCGCTGCTCCACAGAGCAGCCCTCCGCCTCTTCCACCATAATGGCTCTCTGCTGGAGGAGGCATGCATGTCTCTTTTGTTTTGGTTTCCTGGGAAGACACGGATGAAGAGCACTGCCTTTTATAGCCAAGTCAGTCCTCGGAGAGGGAGAGGGTTAGTGAGTGAGTGATTCTACATTCACTGGAACCACTTCTCATTTCCTCTACCCAGCCTCTCCTCTCACTCAGGCCTCTTCCCAGACCTCACTGGCTGTTTACATATTTGAGGGCTCTCAGACGACCGTCCCCAGGGGCATGTATTAGTTAGCCAATATAATACGAGTGGGAGTGAGTCAGGTTGTCCGTGGATATCCTCACGGGTGGGGTTCGGCTGCAGGCACGTTATATTGCTATGCGTTATATTGAGTGTTCTATTGCTTTTACAACAGTTCCGTTGTCAACACAATTAGTCTGTAGACACAGTTCTTAAATTTGTTTTTAAGGTTTTATTTAATTGTTTTTTAGTTCAAATTAGATGGAATGGGATGTTAGCGGTTACATTGTATCTTTGGTGTGGTAAAAACAAAATGGATCTTGCCAGTTGCTGTGACTAGCTACAGGACTGCCTGTGTCTCATGCAGACATGTACCAGGAAAAAACAGCGCCCCCTATAGGAGACTACAGTTGTAAATTAGCCTTAGGCCAACTCTGGTACAATGCATCAAATGATAACATTTTAATGTTTAAAATTGTACATGGTACCTAATAAAATTATACATAGTCTCTAGTCAACAAAGTAAATTAAAATGAAAAACATTTGACAACCAGATGCTACTGTCCGTTTGGCCGTTTGTTTGGTCACTGTGCTGCAGGCCTCTGCCCTCAGCCTTTACACCTTTCTCTGGAACCTTGAGTATTTTATCGCCCTGATTACAGCCACTCAAATTGCTCGAAATGCCTGATTGTTCCCAAATGGCCAGGCTGGTGATTGTCACTGAGATTACTTCTCTTTGATTGGTTGAATTCCATAGCCACATGGATCAAAAGACAACATTTGTGATGTGAGGGAGATTATGAAATAATTTAGGACATACGATAATTTAGGACATAAGAATGAGATGACAGGGGTGTGTCTCTGTTTAAAATGATAATGTAGACACTGATACATGTTTGTCATATATGTGCTGCCGTGTGCAGTATGTGCTAAGTAACATGATCCAGCCCCTTGGCGTTTCCATGTACATTTGCTGTGTTTTGAATCCGAGTGAAAAGCGAAAACTACCCGCCCTCTATTCACCCACAGTTGACTCAGCATTGCAACGCACACTTTCACTCATGCAAGTAAACCACACCCTGTTAATGTCTCTTTTACCCTAACTCTCAGACCAGTTCTACGGTCAGTCCCCAGCAGTGAAAGTTGTCTAATAAAGTCTGTTGCTCTTGGCAAGTATAGGATTTAATGGGATTGTATTTATGAAGCTTTATTTTTAGGGAAAACAAGGAGTGTCATGTTAGTCCAATGAAAACTCAGCACTGGTTCTTCAGAGTGATACCATAGAAAAAACATTTTCAGTGCTTTAAAGAACCATCAAGGCAACAGTTCTTTCAAGAACCATTTGACACTGATATGACATAATGTAGTATAGCCCATTAGGATCTAAGGCTCTGAAGAACCATTTCTAATGTGAAGAATCTTTCACATAATGTAATGGTTCGACACAGTTTTCACTTTCAATGGAACAATCCAGAGATTTAAAGAACCATTTAAGCACCTTTATTTTTTAAAGTGTACGTGCTCACTCAGGTATGCAGGGCAGGGACATATGGGAGAACACGTGCTGAAGGCCTGGATGACGGAGACAGGTTTGGGAAGCCCTTTGCTAACACAATGAGGCATTATGTGGCTAGCACACAGCCACACAGTGGAAACTGACACTAGAGACACTGTTTGTTCACCTCCTTGTTGGCATTGTCTGTGTCTCTAGAAAACTGAAACGACACATTTTTTCTCCACCAGGTCCATGTCCACCTGTGGAATGATTTGTGTGTTTCATACTGAAATGGCCCTTAATTTAGTCATAATCAGATCTTTTTTTTCTTTTTCATTCTACAGCATGCTGGAGCATATACTTTCCATTTGTATGCTTTGCATACTAAGGTGCATTCTGTTTTTACCTGTAAAGATCTCAGAATACCTCAGGATGTATTACTGATATCACACTGTCGTAAAGTACAACCCATTCAACATTATTTGTAAGAGTCTGCGTTATATTTTCATGTGACCTTCACTGCCTTTGAAATATCCAAACGATAGAGAAAACCTCCATCTTACATAGATCACATGAATTTGCTGTTGACTGCTTTTCATAGGACATAGCTGAATACTGTAATTCAAGATTTAATTTCAGTCCCTACATCTCTCTTGCAGTTGTTTTGGAAAAAGAGGTCACACAGATTTATACAAAGATGTCAAAGATGTTATTTCTCTGCACTAAAAAGTTGGCTCTGTGTTTGGCTCAGTATTCTAACACAGGCAGGAATCAACCATGGATATTATACTATTATAACATTGTGTCTAATTTCCCCATGTTGTAAGAGAGGGGAAAAATAACTTCATATCCTTTGTCATGGCTCTTTATACCCTCTGAAAAGGCAAGCTGCCATTTGTCCTCTCCTATTCACTGTTTGGTAAAGGCTTATCTGTTATTTAATCAATGCCTGCGGCTTTGTTAGTGTTCTACTGGTGTGTGACTTGCTGATCGCTGAATATTGCCCTTTTATACCTTAGAACACATTTTAAAGACAAAAAATGACAGCGAAAGTAAATAGTAAGAAACGTACCACAACCATAACACGGATGCAAACTAATGCTTTAGGAAATGCCTACCAAAGGGTGTAGGCTACTGCTCAGGAAGAGAAGAAAAACAACTGTTGTAGCATGTGGTGACAAACTACCTTCAATAGTTTTGCTAAGGTTGTGTTTCAAACATTTTAGTGTGATCAACATCCTTCTCAGGAAACAAGCATTTGCTGGATGTGTGTGGTCATGCACTGACCTAAGACAAGGTCAAGGCAACGTCCTGCCTGTGGTCATATGGCACATAGTCTGTGGTGAAATGTTCGGAGCTGGCGAGGCCATACTTGTCTTCTAGATCGATGTATACTTCAGGTCTTCTTTGCAGGATGTCGTGAGAATCTAACTTCAGTTTGACATGCTTCCTCAACCAATCTCTGTAGACCTAACCACACGCAGGCTCCTCTGCTGAATGACGCATCCTCCCAAAAAAACCTTACAAGCCAGACTTCCTTTACTGTGACCTGTGCAGCCTCACAGAGAACAGAACTTGAAAGTTTGCGTCTGCCTTTTTTTTTTTGCAAGTTTGAGAAAGAGCACGAGTCCCATGCCTTCCCTCCTGCTGTTTGCTATAGGATCTATATAGCTCCCAACAAGCTGTTTAGAGTTTCAAAGATCATTTAGAGTTTAGAGTTTCAAAAAAATCATTTTTCTATTGTGCAACAATAACAGGTACATGAGAACAGAGAGAGAAAAAAAAGAAAAAAAGAGGATGGGCATTAAAACCCAAAGTGCATGTACTTAACTGGAAAAAGTAAAGCATAGAGCCAACTTGAAAATAAAGGAAATGCCCTGCTTGGATCTTTTTTACCATGCTTTAACTTAATAATGGCATGGATATTTATTATGTAAAAAGTAAGTAACGTAAAAAGGTCCACGCAGCAGTTCTTTTTTTAAGTTGGTTTAATGCCCTACTTTTTGCAGTGTTATTTACAGTACCACAGCACCTGAGGCACTAAAACAGGGACAGGACACAATATAGACGGTCAACTATGTGGATGAATATACGTAAATAGCATACAAAATGTTAATTGTTATCTTTGGGGATGCCTTATTTCCTTTTTCTAAATGTGAAAAAACTGAGATTGTGGTCCAGTTAGTCCTCCAGTTCCAAAATCTGTCCATCGCTACTAAAAATAAGAACAGTATGTGTTCAGAGCTCAGAGACTGTGCCTGTTACAGTATGTCTTTGAATGTTTTTTGTTTTTTTTTCTGCTTTCTGAGAGTAGCTGGTGAAAACACACCTTATCTTTCCATCATCTCATTAAGGACACATTCAGCAATACTGGCAGAGGTTGAGTTTGTGTATGTTTCTGTTTTTTTGGCAGGGTTTAGATTGGGCTGTAGGCCTGCAGACCTCAGCACTTTCTGCTCACCTTGGCAGTACAGCCAGCCAGAGATGAGCTCCCTCTGCTACAGTATTTATAGTGATACAACAGAGTGAGATATTGGCCACTGTGAGGAAGGAAGGACTCCCCCTCCTTACAACAGTCAATTTAAGCCACTGCATTTCAGTAACACTTTATTTTATAGTTCCTTTCTTTTAATGTATCTATATGTAACAACATATGATATTATATATTTACACTGTGAATACCTAACATCAACCCTAATGCTATGACACAGTGTAAGTACAAAATGTTACATATTCTTTACACTGTATTACACCATACCTAACAGGGGCAGTAAAATAAAGTGTAACCTACATTTCTTAGCAGATGCCATTGTCCAACAACATTATAGTGGCACATTTGAACAATGGGCCCAACTAAAATATGCAAGAGAAGTAGCTTTTACCTTCAGTGCTCTACAAGAAAGAGGAGGCTTCTCCCATGTTGTTTTTTCTAGTTCATGAAATCTAGGCTGCGTAAGAACAAATATACTTTTTACAGCATACTAGGGGAATGGAAAGTGGATCATGAGGAACTATAAACTCAATGTTATTAAAAAAGTGCTATGTGTTTATTTCAAAAAACACTTGAAATGACTGAATGTACCATCAAGTGACACTGTATTGTGTTAGTATCTGATGAATGAGTCAAATAGTTTATCCAGCATTCTGCTTAATGTGTTTTTCATCATCTTTACAGGATCAAATACTCATTCCCCTGCACAGGAAACGTGATATTTTGTGGACATTGCAAACAGTGCAGAGAAATTATACTTATTTCTGAAACTGAAGCTTCTGTTATACCATTGTTCATGTACAGTAGTTCCACTTCAATCTCACAAGTCACCTTGGCATCAGTTGCTGTGCAGGCTATAGTGTTCTAGAAGACCACATGATCTCAGCAGGGCAGGATGGTATCGGGCACACACAGGAAGTTAGTGGGGAGGAGGAGACAAAAGCCCCTCCCATCTGAGGTCTGCTGACCCCGGTGGCAGAATACAGCAGGATGCCTGTCAGCTCGACCGAGTGTCGTTCACAGCTTGGGGTCACCTGCTCCTGACAGGCCTGTCCAATGACTGTATACAAGATGGATAATTGTATACAGTCAATGGACCTGTCTGTCACCCACATAGACCCCAACCCCCACCAGACCATGCAGAATACTGACCCCCCACCCCACCCCCAGTCCCCTGCCCCTCCATCGGCTCCTTAATGTAATTCAGTAGGCCCACCCCCTGCTCAGCTGAGTGGGTATGCGGTAACGCCACAATCTCACCTTCAGTTTACAGCCTCACGGTCACCTGCTGGGTTGGCCGCAGTTTCCGTAGCAACGTGCAGAAACAAGGCTGTGAATCAATGGGAGCCTGGGGGCACAGTGATGGGCATAGAAGAGCCGAGTGCATAATTGATAAGCGATGACAAGGCCAGGGTGCAGGAACATGACAGACGTTTCGCTCCGCTGCCATGGCACTGCAAGTAACCCGACCCACACTTCCTGTGGCCCAGGTTGCTCAGCATTACCGGTCAGGGCTGACTTCCTGCTAAAAGCCTGTAATTGTGCTCCGGCTATTGTCCTGTCCATCATTTGCTCCCAGGTGAGTCGATCTCGGGCAGGGCTGGAACCAATTAGCAAACAGCTTTCTTCCCTGCTTATTTTGGGGTTTGGTGCTGGCAAGAGCAGATTTGGTTTTCTTTTTTATGTTTCACGAGAAACAGACCTTGTCAGATTTATTGATATGAGGAGCATTACAAGGCAGCGATCCTTTAATGCTTCATTAGATTAGCTCCTCAGCGTCCTCACAGATGCAGGCAGCCTCCTCCAGGAAATCATGAGCATTTACATTAAAGCGATCTGCAATCAAATCAGGATGATTGATCTAATGGCGTGAGATGGCAACAGCACAACTCGCTCGCCACTCAGTGCATGGTCTCCAGCGCGTCCTGGGCACCCTAATGGAAATTTACCCAGATGCTCCACGGTTGAAGCCAGTTAAAGGAACATTTCACTCTTTTGGGACATAGGCTCATTTTCCAACTCTGTTGGAATTAAACCCGTTTTTGAATCCCATCAGCCTGTCTCCGGATCTGGCTGTGGGATCTCTGAATCTGGCAGTAACACTTCAGCTATTAGCTTAGCATAAATCATTAAATCAGATTGGATCAGTTAGCATGCTATTTCCAAAAAAAATGAATGTTTCTTTGAAGTGACAGGGCCCTGGAGCAGTGGTGGAGAGTAGGGAGCTGTACTTGTGGGACTGGTGTGTGTGCTACTGCTGCTGCTGCTGAGGGCTTACGTGTTCATCTCCTTCAGAGCCCGTGAAAAGACAGCTGTATCTCTATCAGAACCAACACAACAAATGTACTGTGGACAAAAACTCTGTGCAGAGCCGGTGTGCAGAGGCTATTTCAGAGGGCTGTACAGTATAGGCCTGGTCATGATTTAAAATGGGCCTTCAAAAAAGGCTAACATGCAAGTCAAGTTAGGAGAAAACCAAAGTTCACAGGCTTGAGGGTTTATTTCACCTCCTTTTGTTTTTGAGTGCTCACTGCTCGCCCCTCCTCCTTTGGTCACCATGGAAATAGACTGCCTTGAGGATGAAACATTGACTTGGGCAATTGAAAAGTAAACGCATATCAGCACAGCACTAAACAGAGTGATAACATATTGACTAAAAATACTTATGGGGTATGGTGGTTGTGGTGATGGTAGTAGAGTGGGGTGGGCAGGTCACCTTCATGGACTTTAACACAGTGTTTAAAATTCCTACAAAACACAGAAAATATGAGCTATGTATTGTGAAAGACACATAACAATGAAATATCTAGAAATGGATAAAAAAACACAAAAGTTTCATGAAAGTTCTGTTCGTCCCAGTTTGCCATAAAATAACAGAAAGTGCTGTTTTCTTCAGAAACTGAGACGGAAATGTAATGGTACATGTGAATGCAATGCCATGAAGTCATTTCACTCACAATGAAGGGTCCATCTTTTTTTTTTTGTTATTTCTTTTGAAATTCAAAAGCTGTGCTATTTCCCTGAACTAAAAGTCCTGTATCTCTCCCAAATATTGTATTACCATCCTGTGTAATACAATAATACCGTTGTATTTTAACACCTTTTCCTGAGAATCGCACCAGTCCAGGTTTCCTTTTCCTGTCACATTATGGGCCCCCTCAGTATTCTGTGTTGTGCATAACCCACTTTTCTTTGTTACAGTCATTTTCAAAATCTGCCTTTGTTGAATGCGGATGTGACTGGGACATTTTAGGGACCTGAAAGAAGCAATCAACTTTTGAAAGACAGATGACTTAAAGGTGCTATGTGTATGATTTTTTACATTAGTAAAATCCCCAAATGACCTGTCAACATTAAAAGAATGAATAAAAGTAAGTGTAGTCATGTCTCAGAAATAATGACTATGTATTGGGCTGCTGAGATATTTATCCGAGTTAGCACGCTAAATAACTAGCTTCAGTCCGTCCAGTGTCATAATACCAGTTTCTACGACTTTGTGGTGGTAGTGTCAAACACAGCAGCCCACAACCTTGGCAACTTCTTTGTGTTGTTCTATTGTACTGAAATTTCGCTGGCCACTGTGTTGTTTGCTACCGCCACAAAGTAGCAGAACCTGAGAATATTTTAACCTAAAAATCGTGCACATAGCTCCTGTGAAAAAGCTATGCTAGCCTGCTGATCTGAGTTCAGCAAAAGCATTCAGGGGTGTTCACAGAACCACGACAACAGATACTATGGAAAAGCACATGTTGAGTAATTGTTTTACTGCATCCAACCCAAAACTGGAGGGCCACAGTCTTAAAGAGGGGGGTTGAGGGGGCTATGGGGTGGGGTTAATGGGTGGGTGGGGTGTGTATAATGCGCACCACGGCTAAAGGTCACTACCTTTGCACTGCATCTGTCTAAATGTCTAAGTGCGCATACACTTCTCTTAGCTCAAACAGAGGGCCAAGGGCCAGATATAGACACGTTACATGACAACCTTCTTTTTTATTTGATCAAAGCCATGTTAGTCAACGTTCATAAAATAAAGGAGAGGCTAATTTTATCAGTTTGACAAACTCACCAAAGCAGTGAACTCAAAGCCAGTGCATATGTATAGAGGCACATGACTATGAGAAAAGAGGAAGTAGGGATGTCACATGATATAGAAATGAGAACTGTTTGGTAACAATATCCTGCCCAAAGCCTCCATCATTGCCCACCAACAACATGCTCCCATCGTTTTCATATTTTCTGGTAGATTCGTTGTACCTAGGACACTTAGAAAATTGCATCTCAGTGAACAGAATGTTACACACTCAAGTACTTTATCAAAACTGTACTTTGTAAGGGGCTGATAAAGACTGATTAACTAGCTTTCGAAACCGTGGACAGATACAGAGAGATATTGAGATGAAGGCCAGCCTAGCCCCCATCTCACAGCAAACACAAAGCCCACCATCCAGAACCTGACTTAGCTAGGAACCGATACTAAATGAAGGGGACCACCATAGGGCAAGGATTACATGTTGGAACCAGACCAGTTGAGGGATACTGAAGTGGATAGATATGAAAATAGTATTTGACACACAGTGGTACAAACAGCTCATGTATGAGTGCTTTGGTGGAGATATTGCAACACGGCATGAGCTATTGATTACCTCACAGTTAGCTCTGGGTTGGTTTTGAGAGTGTCTGAGTGACGACACTGTGCTCGGGCACAGTTTGTACAGATTGAATGATTACTTTCCCACTAGTTACTTTTTGCTCTTTTTTTCGTCTCTGCCTGATACACATTTCTGTGGGGCCGGCTGGGAGGTTGCGTCTTATCAGACCAGAATTCCCATTGTGACTAATTTGTCACTACCCTTCACAAGCTCAAGGTCATTTAATTCACAGCAGACAAGCTAAGTAAAATGAGAATGCTACGCTTCCAAGGGAGACAACGTAAGAATTTCCCTTTAGTGAAACTTTTTGTTTAAGAGGGTGTTTTACTGCTGTCTGTCTTTGTTACTAGAGCCCCTGAAGAAAACCTGAGCTCTGAAAAACCCGACCTTTAAAATACTATTGTGGTTCCCATTTGTTTCAAACCTCTCCAGGGTGGCTGTAGATTACTATCCTAAAAGAAGAAAGAATTACTGAAGCACACCATACTCTCACTCCTATCACCACTGCAAAACCACACGTAATCAGTTTGTGGTCACCTTCATGAAAAGCACATTGTGTGGATAGGTATTTTTAGCTATGAGTTAATGTCAAATATTTCAACATTCATACTTTATATCTAATAATAGAAAAAAAGATAAGTCTAAAAATGTTGCCTAACTCTTTTTAAGCATGTGATCAATGACAAAGGGTTGAGATCAAAGATTTTCAAAAACACTTCACAGTCTACATGCTCTACATTGTTTGGATGTTGATGTTTACTCACAAATTATCTTGTTAAAGCAATACCAATCTTATTTCAGACACAGTGTAGATTTGCGCTCCAGTGGGAGATCTAGTAAGAAACATTTATTTGCTGTAAGTATTTTCACACTCTGTGTAACATAATAGAACTTGTTAAACATGGGCAGAAGGATGTTTGTGAGCTAATACAAAGCCTCCATACACCTTATATATGTATTGTCTGTTCAAACTATCTTCCTGTGAACCAGCAGAGACCAGTCCGCTTGGCTGCCTAAAGGCTGTCAAAGTTCAAAGGTTAAAGGTCATACCATGAGCATTGTGTAATAATGTATGTGTTAATGTATCTGTTATGGAAAATACAAGGAATGTAAATTAGATGTGTTGCTACAGTAGAGATGAAAACTAAAAAAACACTGCTGCGGTTACTTGTTTTAGGCACACCTTGTACTCACAGAACTTTACACGACTACATGAACACCTTCATTCCTGTGCCGTCTTACTGCTACTTTACCATCATATTACACTGAGTGTTTTTACAAAATCAATATAGCATTTTCCACACACATCTGACTAATGGAATATGTCTGTCAAGGTTATTAACACTAAATAACACACAGCAGGGATTTTGCCCTGACACCAAGGCAACAAATCCACATAACACTGACTTTTTTCTGAGCCCCCCCCCCCCAACCTGAGTAATATTAAAATAGAAAGTCTCTCAGTGTGGCCTAAGATAAAAGAAAAACTTAAAAGGCTGCTGGGTTACTGCTCAGTTGGAGGAGCTTAACAGATCGCCCATGCCTGCCTGAAGCCAATCCCATCACCACAAGCCCTCATCGGAGAGCCAGAGAGTGATTAATCAGCCGGTTCACTTTAATCATTCACCTTATAGAACAATTAGACAGCGTCCCTCTGAAAACAGGGACACTGGCTTCTGTTGGTATTAGTCAGGCAATGAAGCGGAAATGCTTGTAAACATTTACCTAGAGTGTGTGTGTATGTGAGAGAGAGAGAGAGAGAGAGAGAGAGAGAGAGTGCATGACATAAAGACACATTCCTGTTTTTTTTCCTCCACAGTCTGTAGACCTCAACATTTTGCAAAGCAAACACAAGGCAAATACAAGGAATGTAAATGAGATGTGTGGCTACTGTAGCAAATGGAAAAGAAAGCTGCTCTGTTTTTCCACTCCGATAGTCTGCCCCAGCAGTGAAGCCGGCCATGTTTTTTTTCCTGCTGTCTTACACTCTCTCTCAGAGAGTATCGGCTATCCTGCAGGAGCCCCCGTTGCATCTCTTATATTGAATCATACATCGGTGGGCGGACCTTTATAGTTGCCTGGAACTAGTCTAAGTGCTGTCTGATGGGTCTATGTATGGCAACTCATCTCTCCGCATGGAAAAAGAACATGGCTCCTGTTACACTGGGCACCAGGGCAATATGAAAACACACAATAAACAAACAGGGGCTCCTGTAACCAGGTAACTAAGTAGGTCTTTCAGCTCCTCACATGCATACGTTCCTGGCGAAAAGCATACATCTAATTACAACAACATCTCTCCAGTTTCTTTCCAGTGCGTAGGCTACCATACCAGAAGCAGCTCAATGATAACGTCCTTGATAGTTTCTCACAGAGGCAATTTTAGAGTCTGTTGAAGGCCCAGGAAAAAAAAAAAAAAACCGAAACCCACAACTTCCCCTGATAACCCATTTCAGCGGCAATTTCCCTCAGTCTAGTACTGGGCCGAAGGGACACCGGAGATCCCTGTGGCTCTGAGCATGTCTTATCACACCCCCGATGTGCTCCTTGTTTGTTCCTCTGAGGTTGGGTTTCAGTCTAGGGGCACGGCTGCCAAGCACACATTATCACCTCACTGAGGTTGATCAAAGTGTTACCTGAGGAATGCCAGCTGATCCCCACCTCGATCTGGTTTGCAACGGACAGCTTAGAAACACCATTTGGTTTAGTTAAAGTTAACAATATGCCTACTCATAAGCTTCAGTGTCTGAGCAGAGAGCAGAGACAGAACACTGGATAAAATGGTGTATTTTTTTCCTTTCCTAAATGGACAACTACATAGACTGGACAACCATTTTGAAGGCCTCATATCTGACTGGTTCCCCTAACCGCAACAGGCAGATAAAAGCGCAAAATCAAAAGCCAGTATGAAGAACATTTCTTCATGTTTGAATTTCCCTGCCCCCTAGCTGGAAAAGCCTAGTGGACTGAAATAAATACCATTGGGCTACTTGTAGATTTTGCTGAGAAATAGCCCACAGATAAGCTGCATCCATAAACAGACTGGAATTTGCACATGCAAGTGTCAATAAGTGCTGATTTCATTAGTCAATCATACAGCTAAAAACTAGGCTTAGGTTTAGGCTCCTAGGTTTTCTGCCATTCACAGATGCTGATAGTAACTTTGATACTAGGTGGCAACTTTACGATTGATACACTGCATTGAGTAAACCAATAAAACAATCAGTTTTATGACTCAATGGGTCTGCATCTAATTAGCATGAGACTACCTACTAAATTAAAGAGATTCGCTGAATGTTTTTCATAGCCTTAAATTTAAATTAATTTTGCTTAACGTCACAACACTCCACCCACGGAGGTATGGATGGAGTAGTCACACCCATGAGAATCGAAACCAGTCAGCAAACGTCATGACCTCAGAAATACGTGTGTCTCTATATCAGTCTATGGTATTTCTCCTCTAGACCAGTTCGGGTTTGAGCCACAGTGTTCCTGGCTGTTTTTTGCCATCGGGAGTTGGTCCAGTTCAGCGGTTATTCACTGGCAACGAAGTTACGTTTGAAGTGGATGTTTCTGTGATTTCGCTTGAGGTACAGTGTTTTTTTTATTTGTACGTGAACTACAGGGCGAGTGATTACACGTGTGGTTTTTTAGAACGGACGATGGTTGAAGTAGGTTACACTGGTGATTAGCTAACCTGTGGTACTGAAACCTAGGCTTGACAGACGATATTAAGTTTATGAGCAGTTTGATATTTTCCCGAAAGAAAATACAGAGATTCGCGAGATGCTGAACAAAGAGAACTTTATCTAACGATTCTTAATCAGCGAGCAAGCATTGTAAGTTAAGCTCAACTGTGCAACGTTTGTATGTCTTTGTTGTACACACCTGTGGAGGTAACGTTGTTTTATCTATTTTCCGCATCGCTAATGTTAACTAATTTGATTTGACGTCTCAGCTATCGCTAGCAAGCTGCTTAAGCTGAAACGACTGCTTTTACCGTGGCTAGCTCACCGTCTTCACGGTCGAAATCTCAGGCAGTTTTGAACCTTCAGAGAATAAGGTCACGTGAAAAAGTTCTTAAAGTAATGTTCATTGGCAAAGAATGAGTAAAATGTGAACTATGATAACACAAGTTAACGTTAGCGATATTTTTGCTAACCGAAGTTACCTTGGACAACTTTCTTACTGTTACCTTGGTTTATCCAAGTTAGTTGGACATTAACAGTTGAAGTAAAAGTGTTGCCTTCCAACATCATTTCTTAACTTATGTTAAGAGGTTGGATTGTCTATCGTCGTTCCATGTTCATGGGAAGAATGAAGTTGAGTATCTGTTAACGTGAAAGACTTCTTGCATACCTAAAACATTAACATTTAAATTGCGTAGCCTACGCTAACCTGCACTGCAAGTATCATCATAGGCGGTTTGTAAAGAAACTGTAGGTTCTCTTTGTTTTTTCCTGCCCCACCGTCAAGTAATTTCTTTCCAGTGAGTTATTTTAATTAAGACTTTTCCAACTTTAGTGTCCTGATACGCGTTCTGATACGAGAGTAGGTGAACAGGGATTTCATTGACGTATTGATCCTATAGGCTATGACTCCATGGTGACACTTTCCAAAAGGAAAAACTCACTCCTCGTTCAAACAACCGGCTAGATTCAAAGCGGGATTGGTAATGACGCTGGCCCTATGTACGGGAAATGAAGTGTTAATGTGATGGAAGACGGAAGCTCACCCCTTTCTAACGGTGTCTCTGTGCTAGGTCATGTTTGCTGCACTCCCCTGAGCACCGTCAAAACTGGTGTTGTAGAAAAAATGTGCAATGCTCACTGGATCTATGAGGTCAAAAAGTTCTCCGAAGGGTGGACCGATGCCATCGGCACCCCTGTGCTTTTTCCCCATGGTCCTGCTACACCGCCCGTGCCACTTGGGCGCAGAATGTTTGCCCTGTGCGATTGTCACCTTACTGGAATGCCTGCCTCTGAAGGCCAGGCGTATGTGAAGTTGTGGAAGCGGCTAGATGCTTATTAAAACTGCATATATCGGCTGTTTGGAATAGCTTGCTCTGGCATGGGGGGGGGTCAAAAGAAACGTACCTGAGCCATTCTTTACATGTTTGTATGGCTGGGACGGAAAAGAAGGAAGCGCCCTGGGATGCCCTTCCCTCATTTTCTGAGGTTCCCTCTCTGGTGCTTGCATGCCTCATGTTAAGGTCACAGAACAGGAAATGGAATAGCCTGTGTGGGGGTCAGAAGACCAAATCTAAACAAATGGGTGTAGGTGTTTTTTGTCTGTATGTGTATGTATTTTTTAAACCATATTCAATAATAAACAGCATGATTAACAGCATTATTACTGAAGTTGTACACATATCATGGCTTTGTCTGTCAACAAGGAGCATTGTTCTTTGTGTTATCCTGTGTATTTCGGCCTGACTTGCCCAGGCAGCCCTTTCTGTTCAATCTTACTGCCAATAGCAATGTGCTCAGTCAATTGTTGCAAGATCAAGGCTAGTTCAAGTTGAGGTCGAATCCACTGAACACAGCCTGTAAGAAAATAAGTTGTGGTAAACATTTCCAGAGCCGTTTCCTGAGTGCCTGTTCAGGAGGCTTTCCTGCTGTTTTGGTGCGTGCTCTGATTATGAGCTTTTGGCCCGTGGCCTGCTGTTTGATGCTCACTTTGTTATGATCAAGACTTGGCCACACACCAGGCATGAAAATTGTCATTTTCTGAAGTTTTCAGGCAGCTCTCGGTCATTGTGTGTGTGTGTGTGTGTGTGTGTGAGTGAGGGAGATGGAGACTTGTGTGATACAGATATTTATGCTGTGTAAATCATGAAGCATATTTAGTAAAGCATGTGTACATTCATAGACCATCACATATTGTCTGTTCTGAAACTGAAATCACTCACGCCTACGCTCGTAAAAGACTTGATGCATTTCCCCCTCTGCAGCCAATGTGCTGTTAGTCCTAACCCCACCCCACGCGTAATTAAAGAGCTCTTCACAGCACTCTCGGATGAGCCCGGCTCATTTCCTGTGCTGTGGAAGTTCTGACTGTCCACACAGGCTTTCCTCTCTTCCTCTGAATTCTTTTTGGGTGTCTGGGTGTCATTTTGGAGTTCTTGGAGTTGTGCACTTGGCTTTCCTGTCCTCATGAGTTGTTTGCATGCTGTCTCAGGCTCACTTGAGGGACCCTGTCATCTGGCTGCAGGAATTTTAGTGTGCTGACTCAAACACTGGTTCACAACCGGTATGAGTCACTTGTGTTATTTTAAGACCCTTTTCTTTGTATTGCTCTTTTTTTTCTTTCTTCTTATTCTTTCTTTTTGTCTGCCCCTCCTTTTCCTGTCATTCGTCCTGCCCCGTTCCAGCCACCCGCTGGGGTCTTGGTGTCTGCCTGTCTCTGGCTAGGCCTAGTGAGCCCTCATATGCCCCCACTAAAGGCCAGACAAGGTGAGGGATTCCCACATAGCCTACCAGCAGCTGTTATCGTCAGTGGTTAAATTGGCTTTTGTAAGGAGGGGGAGCCCTTCTTTACTCATAGTGGTCAATATGCCACTCTGTTGTGTTGCTATATTGTAGCAGAGGGAGCTCGGCTCCTGCTGGCTGTACTGCCGAGGAGAGGAGGTGGAGCTGAGCTCTGGAGGTTTCCAGGCCCCACCTTAAACTCTGGTTATCGTGCCCTGAGAGAAGGACCAGCATGCCATGCCATGCCACTCTGGCAAGTAGCAGGCATCAAGTTGCCCCACTCAGAGAAGTGGGCATTGAGTTGCCCCACTTCACCTCACCTGTTCCTTCTCTGATATTCACCCCGCCCCCAGTCTTCTCCCCTCTTTGCCTTTGACCTTCTCCCTGTTCTCTTCTGTGTCTTCCTTTCCCTCACTAGATATTAGAAAAACTGTTGTCATGAATTGTTCTGAACAAAAATGTTGTGGTGATGGTGTGGTGATGTGACTTGTGATAAACAAACATGCAGTTTTAATGTCTTGTATCTTTGTATTTACCACTAGACTGTAAACAGTGAGCAGCCTATGCTACAGGGTTGGGCATTAGGAACAGCAGGCACCCGTCTGATCAGATATTTTGACATGTGGAGCATGAAATCATGGCTTATTGAAATGTATCACGTACTGCAACAATGCCATGTTTTTTGAAATGCAGCCTTACAATACAATACAATGTTGTGGTGCTACAAATATTCCAACATACAATACTATAATGATCTATATTGTGCAGTCTCTTTCCTCGCCCCCACTGGTAGAAGTGTCTGTGTAGCCTGCTGGTCTTGCTGCACAAGTCGCCTTGTGTCACCATGGCTCTGTGGTGCCAGTCAGTCTGTCATCAGTGCACACCATGCCCTCACCAGCATGCAAGTGGCTCTTCAATTGCTCTCCAGCAGCTGGACTCTGTCTGTGTGTGTATGCCTGTGTGTGTGTGTGTGTGTGTGTGTGTGTATGCCTGTGTGTATGCCTGTGTGTATGCCTGTGTGTATGCCTGTGTGTGTGTGTGTGTGTGTGTGTGTGTGTGTGTGTGCATGCACGCGTGTGTGTCTGTGTCTGTGTATGTGTATGCTTGTGTGTGTGTCGGTGTGTTTCTGTGTGTGTGTGTGTGTGTGTGTGTGTGTGTGTGTTTCTGTGTCTTTGCGTGGGCAATGACAAGGTTGGCAACTGTCTGTGTGATTTGCCTAGAAAGCCATTGTCTGCTAAATAGTTGTTTTTCATTCTTGTCAAAGGGTCATTTTGCCGGGTGCTTTGCGAGACAGCTAGGACTGCGTGAGTCATTTTTCCATGGGCAAACCACACGTGCTGGCAGACACTGAAAAGACTTGACATTGTTTTCACGGTTCTTGTTTTTTTTTTGTCAATTGTTCTAGTCTAATAATAATTAAACCAGCCAGAGGGGTTCAATCCATTCAGCCCTGTGAGCAGATCAACAGATCTGACACCTGTCTGTTTGAAGAGACATTTTTGGCTTTTTGATGTTTGTATGGGAGGGCCAGCGGTGTAATGATTTACAGATGCCAGACAGCAGCCAGGGACGTGAGAGACACGCATGGCACATGTTACTTAACGTGAGTCACAGGCACACACACTGCTGCCGTGGTGCAGGATTTGCAAATGATGTGGGAAAGCCTGTATCTTTGTCCGTGTTTACCTTTTAGACAAGAGGATCGTAAACAATCGAATGCATTAAATGACAGGATCCACTTGTGCTTTTTTCCCAAAGAGCTAGACCACCCATGTGGTTTGAGTTTTTTGGTTTCTTGAGTTGTCAGGGCCTGAAGAACCATCTCAAACACAGAGGGAGAGTCAGTCAGACAGACACGTGATTTCCATCTGGTGTTTTCAGATGCTTTGAGTGTGCTAGGCCTAATTATTATCCTGTCAGCCTTGACTGGCAAGGAAATAATGGACACCCCTGTGCAAAACTGCATGTGTTTGTTTTGTGTGTGTGCCTTTTATTGACCGTGTGCTTGTAGCTCTTTTAGTCATTGTCAGAGGGTGTTTCATGTTTTTTTGCATAGTACAGTCTCATTTGAGTTGAGCAAGTAGTTTGTTACAACCTTAAAATAATGTTTCCAAAATTGCTGCTGTGGTTCATCAACTCATAACAGGGTGAACAACACTTCTGAATTTACTTTGCGGCGCTCCATGGACTGTAATTGCACTATGCAAGTTTGCAAAAGCGGGTTGCTGATCTGTAGTTTGATGGAGACATAACGACAATTCTGCTTCCAACCTGTATGGTAACCAAAGTGTTGCTTTAAAATAAAAAGATGAAGGACAAAACAGTTAGCCAGCCAACCGATCATCCCCTCAGCATGAAAGGTGGATGAGGCAAAAAAACCAAAAAAAAAAACGCCATATACGTAGATCTCCGTCCCCTTTAAAATATAAAGCAATTTCTAACCATGGAGTATTTATTTAATTAATTTTTAATGGCCCTAGTAGGCCGTGAGCCAGGACCCCAAAATGGACCCCCCGCAATCGAACGGGTGGGCAATTTCTAATCTGTTTTTTTGACTTCTTGGACATCTCAAGTAAACATTTTGGCATGATAACCATTGCAAACAGGTAGCTTAGTGGTAGTGATCATGCATTGAAATGGTGGACCAGTAAAATGGAAACGTAAAACCTATGCATTGTGGTTCTTTGTTATTATGCAGTTTGGTGACCACACAGGGTCCTTAAATTACCTCAGGGATGTTTTTCCTTCCATCAAGACCCCACAGGGGTTGTTAGACCACACTAATAGGCCTAATAGAATCACCTCAGCAATAGGTGAATGACAAAATGTGATAAAAATGAGAACATATGAAATCCGTTTTTTTTTTTTTTTTTTTTTTACTTTTCCTGCAACAAGAAGAACAAACATCATGAACAAATACACATTAGCATGTGATAACAATACACATTAACATGTGATAACCATACACATTAACATGGCATGATAACCATTGCAAACAGGTAGCTTAGTGGTAGCTATTATGTATTGAAATGGTGGACCAGTAAAATGGAAACGTGAAAACTATGTATTGTGGTTCTTTATTATTATGCAGTTCGGTGACCACACAGGGTGCTTAAATTACCTAAGGAATGTTTTCCCTTCCATCAATACCCTACAGGGGTTGTTAGACCACACTAATAGGCCTGATCTGTTGTGTAGGGCTAGGTGTTGATATCCCAGTAGATACCTAAGGCACAGACGAGACACTGTGGCCATCAAGTGAGTGATGGCATCCTTTGGGTTCTCAAGTGGGTGCCCTCCTTCGTGGGTGTTTCGCTGATAGGCCCACAAAATAAGACTCATGAGATGTAAGTGAGTTGAATTTAAATAGGTTTATTTACAAACATTTGAGACAGAGTGCACTGACTACAATTGAAATTTAAAGGTAAACTGTGTAGGAGGTCCACTCAGGCCAGAGTAGGTATTACAGCCAAAGATGTGTATGATGTGTATGACTGGTAATTCAAAATGTCACATGTACATGGAGAGTCTTCCCCCTTTTCATGTATATAAAAATTGAATTTCTAAGCCAAAAGGAATACTTAGAATTGATGATAATAGTAAATATTCATGAAAAGTCTAATTTGTAAATGAGCAGCATGAATTTTGATAACGAACTACTAAAAAAACTACACAGTGCATCTTTAAGTGTTTGTATCGTATCAATAACATTAACATTTACAGCATTACGTCAGACAAACAGGAAATATGCATGAATATACATGAAAGAATACTTTTCCAGTTGGGCGTTTGTTGGTTGCTGGGGCTTTAAGTGTGTCCACTCAGCAACATTTGATGAGAGGCTGCACTTTTTTGTTGAGGCTGTTGAGACAGATCTGTTGTGTAGGGCTAGGTGTTGATATCCCAGTAGATACCTAAGGCACAGACGAGACACTGTGGCCATCAAGTGAGTGATGGCATCCTTTGGGTTCTCAAGTGGGTGCCCTCCTTCTTGGGTGTTTCGCTGATAGGCCCACCTCCAGAGGGTTCAGCAGTGAATCCCAGCGTCCCAGGTTCACTCCCATCAACCACCACACACTTGGAGCCCCAGGTCAGGTCTTTCCTCCTGCTCCACAGCCACTGGCTCCCTTTCTCAGCAGCCTCGGAAAGATCCTTGATTGCCCGCCTGTGGGCCTTCGCTCGTACCCCCATCTCCCTGAGTAGCCTAGATGTTGAGGTGGCTATGAATCCCCTGCAGCCTACTTCCACCGGCCGTACCCTCACGTTCCAGCCTTGTTGTTGGGCGTCTGCTACGAGATCGGTGTATCTCAGCTTCTTCCGCTCGTAGGCTTCCTCTACTGCACCCTCCCATGGTACCGTGAGCTCAATGATGTACACGACCTTGAGTGAGAAAGACCACAAAACAAGGTCTGGGCAAAGGTTGGTGGATGCGATTTCCGGTGAAAAGCACAGCTTTTTGTCCAGGTCTGCCAGCATTTTCCAGTCCTGTGCTCTATCCAGCTACCCAATGTCAGCCCTGCTGGTGATGGTGAAGCTGGCTTGACCCTCCCGGACAAAGAGTGCTGGCTGCCGGTGGGATGGCGGGGGGCGAAGTGCATTTGCGCTCACCCGCTGGCATTCCAGCACTGCCGCAAGACATCTTAGCACCTGGTTGTGTCGCCAGGTGTAGCGACCTTGGGTGAGGGTAGTCTTGCAGCCCACTAAGATGTGCTTTAGTGTTGCTGGGCTTGGGCACAAGGCACATGCGGGGTCGTCGCCATACGATTGGCTTAGGTTTGCGGGGGAAAGTAAAACATCGTATACAGCCCTGATGGTGAAGCTTGCCCTGAATGCCTCCATCTCCCATAGAACTTTCCAAGAGAGACTCTTCTCTACCCCTTCCCACGCCATCCACTGCCCTTGCTTTGCTTGGGTGTGCCTTGCTGCTTCCTCTTCCCGACGTACCTCTTGGACCACCAGCTTGCGTCTCTGAGCTGGATTGGCCTTGCTCCAAGTCGGTCTGCTAGTACCAAGGCCAAGACCGCTCCTCCCCTCCTGAACATGTCCCACAATGTCACGGTGTCGGAGTGCTGCCTTTGCCTGCTCTGTTGCAGCCAGCGGGGTCCACTTCCTTCCAGTGGCCAGGATGGGTGCTGCTTGGGCCACAAATGGGTCATGTGGCCAGGCTGGTGATGGGAAGTTCCAGCATGCCTCTGCCATAAAGCCCAATGCTACTGCGGCAAGCCATTTCCTGGCATAGGAATTGACCAGCCTCTCCAGTTTTGAAAAATATCAGTTATTATAATTTCAGCCAGCAACAAAGCAAAATTTGCTTGGGGTAACGCAAATAGGGCAACCACAGCGAATTTCCCAAGGGCAAAGCTAGCTGGGCGATCAGATTGAATTTCAGTTAGTTTTAATTCAAGTTAAAAATCTGTTATCCTTATTTGCTTGTTATTATTCTTATGAATTTGTTTATTGCCTGTTTGATTGAGTTGATCCCTGATCCCTGAGTTGATTTGAAATAATAAAAGATTATCCTAATAATGTTAAGTCCGCAACAAAGCAAAATTCCCTTGGGGCCAAGCTAACTGGGGAACCACAGCGACTTTGCAGAGACAAGCAAGCTGGGTCACAATAATGAATAAAAATAAGGGAAATTTATTATTATTATTAGTTTTTATAGTTTCAGCCAACAAACATAGCAAAATTAGTTTGGGGGGATGCAAACGGGATGACCACAGCGAATTTCCGAAGGGCAAAGCTAGCAAGCAAGCTAGGTTACAATAATGAATAAAAATTATGGGCAATTTATTATTATTATTATTATTATTATTATGTATTCGTTTATTATTAGTTTTTATAATTTCAAAGCAAACATACAAAATTAGCTTGGGGTGATGCAAACTGTATGACCGACCACAGCGAATTTCTGAAGCTAACTAGGCAACCCGATGGAATTTCAGATGTTAAAAGTCAGTTATCTTTTAGGTAAAGACCTATGGCATGGTTCAGTGAAAAACAAGGTTTTTATTTTCTTCAAAAAATTGCAGAAGAGCCAGAGTTGTTCTGTCATTAGCTAAATCAAAATGCAAAGTCAATGTATACACAAAAGAGATATGTCAACTGTAATGTTAAATTCGATTTCCCTCCTTGCTCACTCTGCACCAGTAGTTTGTGCCAATTCCTCTTGGTTAATAACAACTTATATACAGTACAGGGACTTAAAAAACTGTAACAGAGATATTAATCATCAGTAGAACTACCTAAATTGCTATATGTGCAACATCTAAGAATGGGCACTATTGCCGTGTGGAATGCATATGGTTCAAATAAGAAATGCATGACAAATATGATAAAGCTACTGTTCTGCCAAGGTTATCATACCATTCCATAATCTGGACATATATAGCAATAATAAAATACCAACAAGAATTTGCCCACCCTTTTGATTGCGAACGGTGGTCTGGCTCATGGCCTATAGGAGCTCAGTTGGGAAACAGCTAGACCTAAAACGTACAGGAAGGGCCGATTAACAGGAATTGTAAAATGGGAGGGGTGGTGGAGACCAATATAGGGAAGTGTGGTCAGTGACAGACGTGAGTGTCTGTCACTGCCCTGGAGGTCACTGAACTGCAGCGTGGTTAATGTCACAATTTAGGGCTTCTCATAACGGTTTTGCAGAACACAGAGTTCTTCCTGGTGGTGGTGGGATGAGGGACGTGCTTAAAATTGGTGAGTGTGTATGTAATTGGCCCTGTTTAGTCAGACCATTCATAAGTTATCAGCTTAGGATCAGTGATGTGTCATGGTGATATGTTTCAATTTAGAAAACAGTCACTTTTTTTTTAAGGGGAAGTAGGTCACAAGTTGATTATTATTTATTTATTGTAAGAACTTTAAAGACTTGATTTTTTTTTTTCTAAACATAAGACCTCTCTCTGAAATAATATGTTTAAACTTTAAGCACCACCGTGCTGCCCCCTTTAACATCACACAGCCTGTCTGTCGAGGTTCAGCAGGCTCAGGTGTCCATCCTGTGTTATGACTGACACAGCATTTCCTGGGGTCTACATGAGACCAGTATTGCAGTTGTGATTTAATGCAAGATAAACCTTTTATTGTCCACTCGGTGGAAATTTTGTTTTCGCAGCCAATTCAGTGCAATGCAGGCCTCGCAAGCATACACATGGGTACAAAGAACACACATTAATCCCAGCTACTCTTGCCCAACATACACATTATAAGTACATAGAACACACACTTATCCCACCTACCCCTACCCAACATGTACATGACGTACACAATCATTAACACCAACACCATAACAAACAACCCCCAGTCCAAATGTGTTTTGTAATTTTGGAAGTTCAAACTTCAGTTCAGGGTTTTGATCCAAGTATCCCAAGTTTGGCTTTTAAGTTGGCCTTTGTCTACATGGTGACCGTGACAAGTAGCCTAGCTGCTCCTGCCCAGCGCTTCTGATGGCTGAGTCAGTCTCGCCGTGTGTGTTGCACAGGAAGGATCACAAATGGTGTCAAACTCAGAGATGCCGCGACAAGATAAAGCAGTGGATCAGAGTTGCAGGCTGGCTAGCTGCACATTCGATTGAGCAGTGTTTGCGATTAAGCTAATTGCCTTTGGTTTAAATTGCGGTTTCAATGAAATATTAATTATGTGCAGGCCGAGCACTCACTGACTGATTGCAGAGGGCCCTCTGTGGACACAGCTTTGCACCAAACAGACATGGCTTCTCACTGATTTTCAAGCAGACCTATTTTGCTGTTGTGCACTTGTCCCTGTGATGGCAGTGGTAGGCTATCTGTTCATTGTGACAATATATACAGCATAAACCATTGTTTTGCTAGATCTGAATAGTTTTTCCTTTTGACCCTCTATGACTTTTGTTAATGTAGTACACATGTAGTTTTTTAAGTCACTTGCCTTAAAATGCCATTATTGGTAGCTCGTAGGCTAATCTAATCAAGCTAGTTTGCTCCATGATATTGAGGGAATTAGTGTTGTGAGCCTGTGTCCTATAGTTTGAATCACAGGGAGTATGTCTCTATATGCACGCGCATATAGAGACTATTGAAAATATGCGTTGTCCCCCAGGTTGCCTGGTATGAAAAGTGCCTGCTGAAGGAATTTGGAAAGTAAATAGATTTCATATTCTCACGAGCAGGAGCTTGAAAACATGCGTGCACATCCGCCGCCAGTGTGCTCCGTCTGGTCTGCGTGGACACGGCCTGGCTCCTGCATGGACAAGTGCACACAGGCCGTGCGCACCATGAAATTTGCATCACCTGCGCTCTGCGGAGGCTTTGTCCACAGAAGTACACCTGGGGCTTTTGTTTGTCTCTCTTTATCGCCATTGACACATCAAACTGTCACAGCAAACGCATTCACAAAAGGCTGAAATGTGATCAGGAAGGGGGAAATCCTTTTATTTGTGGGTCCTACAATTACACAGAGTGAATGAAAAATTGGGAATTTGGGTTAAACGAAATTGTGTCTCCATTCATGCTTACCATACATGTCAATAGCAGTAGTCCTCCCAGGGTTGTTGTGAGTGTCCTGTTTTTGGTGGTTTAGAAGAAGCAGGTGTAATTCCAGGCAAAGAGTGTGAAAGCCTATTTGGCTCTTCTAACGAAGTCTGAAAAACACCTGACACAGTTTCCACATCACTGCACTCCCCTTACTGCTAAAGGTGAGATAAGACAGATCTGTCCGAGTCAACATGCGGTCGTTACACACGTGTTTTATTCACATGGCAGTTGTGTAATGTAATAGAAAATAAAACCAGTTTCAGCTCTTTGTCTCACAATGAATGAATCCAGCTCACAAGCATATGCGCTGAGTATTACCTCGGAAGTATGTATATAATGTATGGCTCGCTGTTCAGTGTAGACATACATTTGAATGTGGACAGCCAGAGACTTTTTTTCTTCCGCTAGTGAGCTGTGTTGGCTCTGAACACGTTTGGCCTACTTGTCATGTATGCTTGCACTAACAGGCACACCATCAGCAGTGTGTTCCTCATCTGTGACCACACACACACACACACACACAATGTTGTAAGACTATGGGGAAGAGCATAGAGTCCACCTTTTTAACTGAAATCAAAATCAGGCACGTTAGCTGTTTTGACCAACTGTTAGAAATTGTTGAGCTTAGTTAACTGAGGTATGCTATAGTTATGTCCTATTTAAAGCAGTGCTTTGTTTTACCTGAGTTGGCATATACAGAATGTTCAGAAGCATATTTTTGATATTCATAAAAGCTGCTTCAATGTTTTATGTAGCCTGTTCATAGTTTGCAGTCTATGATGGTAGTGTACTTCTTTTAGGCGGAAAAATGTAGGACGTTGCTAATGTTGACGTTGAAATGTTTGGCTACTGACAGCAGGTTACATTACTGTCGTAGTTTTGAACAATGTTATCACCCGTGAGATGTTTCTCCTGTGTTGCGCAGCCCTAGGCTACCCAGTGAGAGTGAGTGCAGGCTCTGGCGTCCTGCGTGCTGCGCGGGGCTAGATGCTGTGCTAATGGCCTGGAGTCAGATCGCTCCTCTCGTGCTGCGCTCGCCGCCGACAGCACAGCAGACACGGCTCAGCTTTTCCTCTGTTTGTTTTAACCAAGATGGCCGAACTCCACGGCAACAGAGTGTACTCGGTCCCCCCATTATTATTTTTTCTCCCCCCCACTTGTGTGTGTGTGTCTCTCTCTCTCTCTCTCTCTCTCCTCTCTTTTTCTCCCTCTCTCTCTCTCTCTCTCTCCTCTCTTTTTCTCCCTCTCTCTCTCTCTCTCTCTCTCTCTCTCTTTTTCTCCCTCTCTCATCCTCTCTTTTCCATGTCGTCTGCTCCAGGTGTCTAGGATTTAGTAAAGGGAGAGAAGCTGTAGTTCCCACAAGCCTTGTTTTTCTTTGTCTTTCTGCCTCCCTCCCTCCCCCTCCCTCCTGTATCTCTTTGCTCCAAAGCGTCTTCATCTCCGTAGACTTGTGATCTTGCTCGTTGCCTGTCTAAGTGATGAAGCTTGTTGATCTTTTCTCTCCACTGTCTCTCCCGGGACCAAATAAATGTCCAAGGCAAGAGATGAGTGTGACTTGCTGAGTGTGTTTGTTTTGTGAGTGCAGGTGTGGGCCTCCATTTGTACTGAGCATTGCTTGCTTCCCAGCCAGACTTCTCCTCCGTTAGCTTCATGCTGACAAACAGCCCCAGTGCTTCTGTTGACACCATGGGCGTGTTATATTAAAAGAGATGAAGTCCTGACCCTATTTATTTCAATGAGAAAATGCTAGGCTAGTGAATTCAGCCAAAATTGAACGAATTTTTCAAGTTTAAAGGTGGGTTATTCTTGCCACCATTGTACTTAGCCAATGAAGTGGCACATTGCTGATTGCTAAGCTATATGGAGGAATTGGATGTTCAAAAATGGACAGTGACATAGTTTGGGCACACCCCGTGGATGCGCTAAGAGTGAAGCACCCACCAATCACCATGGGGCAAACGGGGGGGCAGATATGATGCAATTTTTGGAAAATGGCGACAAGGAAGTGTCTTGATTTGGCTGATTAACTTCAGCCAATTAGCATGACCCCCTGGTTGATGCACACAAACTCACCCTCTGCTTACTTTCCACAGGTTGCCTCTCCAGATCCACAGACCTCCCCCCCTGTCCTGGTTCTCAAGCAAGCACACGCCTTCTCGTCCTCACACAGCCTTTTCCTCCTCCACTGCCAACCCGACCCCACCACCCACCCCTACCAACCACCATCCTCCTCCACCCCTCCCAGCCCTGGCTGCATCCGATTCCTCTTGAACGCAGAGCCTCAGGATGGGGTAAAGACCAGAGCTGCATACTTGACTAAACCAGAGGAGGAGACCGAATAGGAGGAGCTGAACATTGCTGGTGGCCAGGTAAAGCAGCAGTGTTTTTTTGTGTGTTTTTTTTTTTTATTCATTTATTTTTTTATATACACACACACACACACACACACACACACCCCTACCCCTATTCCCAAGTGTTATAAGTGGCATGAAGCAATGTCGTATCTCTCATCTGCCTGTCTGCCCCTATTTCATTATTGATACTGTTCATATTTATATTGTCCAGCATATTGTTTGGATGATGGCCAAACTTTTAGGGTTTGTGTTTATATCTTCCAGTCATCTTAGACTGTGTGTGTGTGTGTGTGTGTGTGTGTGTGTGTGTGTGTTACAACCACTGCCCCACACCCCACCCCACCCCACCGCCTCTGAAAACTGAGATGGAAGCCATTAGAGGCATGCCTGTTGCTAGGAGGCAGCGGAAATGAAACAAAGGATGTTTAGATGAGGGGCACGTAGGAAAAAAAAGACCAAGGACGGGGAGGGAGGGAGGGAGGGAGAGAGGGAGAGGGGGAGAGAGATTGGCCAGTAGATTAGGAACTCTCTGAGAAGTGAAAGTGAAGCGAGCGGAGCAGCAGAGCTGTCATGTTGAGGCAGGTGTGACGGCAGTTGGGGAAAATCAGAGGTTTTGCCAGAAGCCCCTAAAAATGAGGAAGGATGGTTGCAGAGGATGTTGAGTGTGCACAGTTGCGTTTTACGTAACTCGGCCACGTTCTCAATGTTTGAAAGGTTTTAATATCCATTTTTGAATTTCTTTTTCCTCTTGAAAGCAGATGTGTAACTTTTAAATTTGCTCTCTCTATGTCTATTTAAAGCCTTACACAAGTTTCAGCCGGAGTGTCCATAATGTCAAGACATGTTAGTCAAGCAGTGTCTGCATGTTGCCTAAAGTTGGCGAGTTGGAGCTAAAAAAAAAGGGGGGAAAGGGGTGAGGCTTTATCTCCGACGTCCTCAGAGGGGTCCCAGGGGCCGGGAGTGGAGCGCTCTGTTCTTTCCACTTGTTTGTGATCTTCAGGTGTTGCCCTTGTTTTTCTTTCTTTTTTTTTCGCCCTTTTTAAAAGGTGTATTCAAGACAGGCTGGGGCTGTCCACTGTCAAAATGCCATCAGCAGTGTAGTCTCCCTTTGAGGTCGGGGGTGGGGGTGGGGGATTTGCTATTTTTCCCTCGTTTTTTTTCTAGAGAAGCTGTTCAGAGGAAAGTTTTGTGAGACCATTGCCTTGTCAGCGTCAAATAAAGAACAGTCTTCACCTTGCTACAGCACACTATTGTTCTCGTTTTGCCAGTTAGGGTTTTTTTTTTTCTTTTTCCGAGAGCGAGAGGAAGTGAGTGTGTGTCACACCACAAGTGTGTAGCTTTGCAAGTGTGGTCTTTGTGTGTAAATTGACAGACTTTAGAAGGGGTTGGGGGTCTGATCATGGGCCCACACACACATACACACACACACACACACACACACACACTCACTCACACTCGCACAAGCCGACCTTTATCATAAGATACCCTTTAGAAATGGGGCCATCCCAGAGCTTCACACTCGCCAGTGGCTGTTTTTTTTTTTTTTTTTTTTTCTCCTTGTGGTTCCCCATCCTAGCCGGTGAGTAAGCGGTGTGTATAACTTCTGTGTGGTATTTCACATTAGGCCCATATTAGCCTAGGTGAGCAGAGCTGAGCAGGGCTACGCACATGTGCATTAGGCTGTGTGGTGCAGGGGAGGGAAAGCCTTTTTAATGTCTCTGCTGCTTCTGCGGGCTAATGCAGCATCATGAAGTGCGATTGGAGTCACAAGGGCGGACAAATTGAGCTCACATGAGACCCCTCTTCCTGCATTAACACGCATCAATAACAACAAGATTAAAAAAAGTATGCTGCACTCAGTCACTTAGGGACAATCAGTACAGCCTCCATCTTGTACAGGGTGTCCCCTAAAGTCTGGGCAGGACATGAGCAGAATGCTTATTTGAAATTGAGAAATATTAAGATTATGCTTAATTGAAATATTAAATAACAGCTTTGGTGTGATTTCTACCATTTGTACTGCAAGGTTTGACAGATGTATATGAAGAAAAAAGGTTATCTGCAATGACACAGGTGATGACTGTCCAGACTTTAGGGACATCCTGTAGAACTACTTGGAAGAGAAATTTCTTTCTAAATACTTTAACAATTAGGACCACCATAATATATACAAACAGACTATATGTGAACCATTTTAAAGTATACTTTAAATGTTTGGGTTTGTAATACGAACAAACGAACAATACCATAACCACAGTCTTGAATGGCAAAGAAATCTGACCATCAGTTCTCCCCTCCCACTTCCACACTGTGGGTCTCTCCCAAACCTTTCATTTTCAAACTGCCTTTCTTTCCTATTCCACCCTGGAGATCATTACGAAGATCAGGTTTGACTTGTGGAGAATTTGCTTTACATAAGTTGTGTAACCACCAGCAAAAGGGCCGTGCTCAAGTTATGTGAACAAAGGCCCAGTTTCTTGTCCTTTTGGCCGTGTTTTAAGTACACAAACACTTAATCTGTTAGCCTTTCCCCCAGACGTCCGAGCAGGGCCCTCATTCAGGGAGGTTAAGCCAGTTAGGACGGGACACTTCTGCCATTCACAGGTCAGAGCCTCTCCCAGGCCTCGGGACCGGGCCTGAAAAGGGCTTCAGTCCTCCGAGAGCTGGAAACCTCAGGGCACACGGTGGAGGGAGAGACACAGAGAAAGAGAGAGCGAGAGAGAGACAGACAGAGAAGGGACATGGCGTCTGAGAGGAAAAGGAGAAGGAGGAAGATGGAGGAGGTTGGTGTATTCATCGGATGGCGCTAGGGCTGGGCGATATATCGGTATTATCGTAATATCGATACATATTTGAAGGACATGCGTAACTGAGACACTATTGCCACACTGGTACAGTTTTGGTGCTGCAGTACCACTTTATCAATGCCACTTACTCTTCTGCACCCAACCCATTTAGACAGCCACAGCTTTCTGGCATTGCTCAACTGCGCACCTTTACCTGTTTACATTTTTTATTTGCACAGCTCCGTTCAAGCAGTCTTAAACCTGTTGAGTGAAAACAAAAGTGTTTGCTCATTCTGTTTAAAATATTGCAATACATCATGTCGGCAGTTGGCCCAAATATATCAGGATCTCAGTTCTGTCCATATCGCCCAGCCCTTAGATGGCACTCTGATGAGTGGGTCTCTTTGACCCCCTTAGATAAGGTGTTCAGATGCATAGTTACTTCAAATAATCTCAGGTGTATTTTGAAGTTTGAAGTTTCCGTTCTCAAAAAGTCTTTCTGGTGGTGTTGTAGAGCAGTGTTCCCCGATCACCAGGCCACGGACTGGTACCAGTGCCGTGGATCATGTGGTACCGGGCCACGAAGAAAGGATACACTAAATCGAGATGGAGCACTCCACGCATCAATCCTTAAAATCGGCAGCATGGGGTGCTTCTCAGTAAGACTGAGGACATAACAAAGGGGGCTAGACTAGAACACACTGCACAAATAAAAGGACTGCAATATTGATCAAACAAAGGACAGTGAGAATAAACCTGTGTTCTATCTTCTGTACATTTTAATTTCAAGAAATTGACACTTCTGCCCTCACTGTGCCTCTGCATGTGACACGGTGCATCAAGCTCAGACATCACAAGTCTGTCGGAAGCTCCGGTATACCACCATATTGAAATATAAAATTGTCTGGCATGAAACTGGTCCGTGGTACTAAACGGTTGGGGATCACTGTTATGAAGCTTACTCTGTGTTCCTTTACACCTCTGTCAGCTTATGTCCTCCTTTTTGTAAGTCGCTTTGGATAAAAGCATCTGCCTAATGTAATGTAAAGAAGCCCTTTCTGATTAGTGTGTGTGGGTGTGTGTATGTGTGTGTGTGTCCAGGTGAGGAGAAGCGCAGCGATGCACGGGTCCCGGCGGAAGGTGAAGGTGGTGGGCGTCCTGGCCATGCTGAACATCTTCCTGTTCATCGTGCTGTCGCGCAGCGGCGGCCAGAGCAAGGGCGGCGACAGCAAGGTGCAGGTGCCCTCCAAGCGCTTCTGGGCCAAGATGGCGCCGAGCAGCGGCTTCTGGAACCGCGAGCAGCAGAAACTGGACCTCCTCAACAACCCGGTGGTGACCAACTCCAGCACCGGACCCGACCTCTCGGCGGGGCCCCTGCCCTTCGAGCGGCTGCCCGACTGGCTCAACGACACGGTGGACATGGAGTCGTGCGAGCCGGACCCCGCGGGTGGCCGCCCAGATCAAGGACTTCGAGCAGCTGCCGCAGCGCTTCAAGGACTTCCTGACGTACATGCGCTGCCGGACCTACCGCATGGTGGTGGACCAGCCGCACGTCTGCCAGGACGGCGGGCCCTTCCTGCTGCTGGCCATCAAGTCGCTGGCGCCCCACTTCGACCGCCGGCAGGCCATCCGCGAGTCGTGGGGGCGGGTGGGCCAGCTGGCCAACCGCACGGTGGCCACGGTCTTCCTGCTGGGCGGGGCCACGCCGGCGGACCACTTCCCCGACCTGTCGGCCATGCTGCGCTACGAGAACCAGCAGCACGGCGACCTGCTGCAGTGGGACTACCGCGACACCTTCTTCAACCTGACCGTCAAGGAGGTGCTGTTCCTGGACTGGCTCAACACACGCTGCCCCAGCGCCAGCTTCATCTTCAAGGGCGACGACGATGTTTTCGTCAACACGCCGCGCATCCTGGACTTCCTCAAGGGGCTGCCGGCCTGACAAGGCCCGCGACCTGTTCGTGGGCGATGTCATCACCAACGCCGGGCCGCACCGCGACAAGCGGGTCAAGTACTTCATCCCCGAGACCATGTTCGTGGGCATGTACCCGGCGTACGCGGGCGGGGGAGGGTACCTGTACTCGGGGGACCTGGCGCGGAGGCTGCTCGCCGCCTCGCGACGGGTGGCGCTGTACCCCATAGACGACGTGTACACGGGCATGTGCCTGCGCAAGCTGGGCCTGGCGCCAGAGAAGCACAAGGGCTTCAGGACCTTTGACATCGAGGAGAAGCTCCGGAACAATCCGTGCACCTACAGGGCACTCATGCTGGTGCACCCCAGGACCCCCCAGGACATGATCAAGATCTGGGGCTGGATTAACGACCCCAAGGTGAACTGCCATTGATTTAGATTTAAACAATTGCCTTTGTGTTTTTTTTTTTTTTTTTTTTGGTCTCTGCTGTACCAACCCTCAGGGTGGGTAAAGGGTCACTCTTTGGCAGCTGTTCTACATATATGAAACTATACTAATTATTTTTTAAAGTTATTATTATTGTTATTACAATTAGTAGTGGTAATAGTAGTATTATCATCGTCAAGCTACTAATGTTACAACAGAAACCTTACAAACCTCCCTGTACGTTTCAGTCCTGGTGTCTGCATGGTTTAGTCTGAAGGTGTTCTTTGTTCCCCAAAAGGGGCTCGGTTATAAGTATTCTTGACAGGTGAACCCATGCACACCTATACTCTCGCCATCTTGTATGTATTTTTGCGCCTTCCAAGATGGTGGTGGTGTCTATGACAGAGCTCAGCTGGCCTGAGCACCTTACGGTGTCTTGACTCTTGAGTCTGATTGGTTCAACCAGCTAGACCCTAATTGGTGGTTGGTTTGGCACATTTTCACAGTGACTTAGATGTTGTGCATGACTTATGTTAAAAAGAGGACAAGAATAACATCAAAGATGGAAACTTGAGAGTGGTTAAAAAAAATGAATCCCCGTTTGGTTGTTACAGTTCAGTGTAATTTATTAAGAGTTGATTTTGTGTAATGTAGTTCACGGAGAGTTGTTTTAGGAGCGCTGGTAGATGTGTTGCAGTCAGACACCGGACAGGAGGCCTCCATTGTAACTAGCTCTTTTGCCTGATCTAAATCTCTGAGAACATGCGCTCCCAGGTCTGCTTTTCATAAAGACACACCTGCAAAGTTGTTTGTGATTTTTTTTTTTCCTGAATTTGCTGTTGTCATGGAGCACAAGATGTCTTCAGTGAACATCATTAGGCACCTACCAGCCTCCTGGTGCAATCAGTAGTGTCAGAGTTGGAAGCCAGCAGACCAAGATTATGTAAGATTGTGTGGCATTATAACACACTTTTTTTTTTAAAAAAGCTTCCCATTTCTCTCAGTGTAGCTGATGCTTGAACGGTTCCCAGTCAAGACTGCTTTTCCTGCCTTTTGCGTAGTGCCTCTACTGGGCCGGGTTTGCACAAATGTTCCGGTCTGGTTACTGTCTCTGATCCGATTTCATGTACTCGCCAGAGACAAGTGGCCCCCTGAAAGACTGATCATTCCTCCCTGTGAGAGGCCTGCTTCCTCTGTACCTGTCCCTTGTTCTTAAAACGCTGGTGGGGAACGAAAGAGGAAGGGGAGGAGGGGAGGGGGTGGGGCGAGATGGAAGAGGGAGCGCGAGAGGAATTTGGTAATGTTACAGGCCAAGGGCGAGCTGATGCGTGTGGAAGGGGGAGGAGGAACAAGAGACCGAGAAGGCGGTACTAACCTTCAGAGCTCAGCCAATGACGAGGCCAGCACAGGCTGCCGTTGCCTTGAGCTGTTAAACACGCGAGACCACGTCCTGGCGCCTGAGTCGAGGCCTGGCGTGTGTCATCTGAGCAGGGCAGTGCTTGCTCGCGGCGCGGCCCACTTATGCCTGCTTTGTTGGTGCACAGGAAGCAGCCTAAATGTTTTCACAGTGCCACCTGCTGGACAGGTTGTGGAAGCACTTATTTACTGCAGTAAAAACAAAGATTAAACACTGGATTTGTCTGGGTCACAGCCTCACCAACAAAAGGACTTTATTGCAAAAAAACACAATGCCTTAGGGGAAGGCTGCTTTTGCTGAAATATGTCAAGGGCAGTTATCCATTTTTTAAAATAAGTAACTTATTTCTTTTTTCTGGTTTCTCAAGAAGTGTCATTGTTGGTCAGTGTTACTATGTAGCCGTGCGTAGGTTAACCTTAAAGCTCATCTGTCATACTGTCTGCTGTTCAGGTGTTGGAGAACGTCCAGAGAATGTTTACATGTGTAAATAAATGATTGAAAATGGCAAAAAAAAGAAAGTAAAGAAAATGTATTTCAAAGCATTCAAGATTCAAGTATATTTTGTCCAGTTCATGATGTATAGTAAGACGGGGCTGGACTAGACATAGGTGTCAGTTTGTTTGTTTTTGTGTTCTTTTGTTTTTTTCCTTGTAAAGAAAAGAAAATGCTGTATAAATGCACATAACTGTTTCAGGTGTAATTTTTGTATGCTGTAAAAAAAAAAAAATGCACAGGACAATGCTGTCACCTAAGTGTAAGGGACGGGTAGTTTCCACTTGAATGCGTATTGGTAGAACTATTTCATGTATTTGTGCAACACCAAAAACCTTACAGTTGGATTGTCATATCTAATCATGGACCAAACAAAAGACGCATCATGTAAAACGATGAGAAATAAGTTGGAGTTTTTTGCTTTAATGTGCTTTGGAGCTTTTAGGACACTTTCAACTATGGTTAAAGAGAATTTTTTTTTTTTTTTTTTTTTGTAGTTGTGTGTGTTTGTGTTTCTGAACAATGCTGTCAATGTCCTGTTGTGCCTTTGAAGAAGCCCAAAGAGTAAATGCTGTTCTAGTTGGTCAACCACAGCAGGCCAGAAGGAGAGACGTTTCTGTTCTGTCTGGTTCTGACCTTGAAGTGCAATTGACATCCCTCGTGTCTTTAACATTTATTTAGTCTCAGACTTGCAGCCTAGTATTTACATGTTCATATGTTCGTCAACATTCCTCTAGCAAAATCGGTCTCTTCGTGTGGTCTATACATTTTACCACATCCTTCTCCCTGTGTCTCATGTAGTCTGTATATTTGACCAGTTCCGTTTTCTTTGTGTCTCTTTAAGTAGTCTGTATATTATCACCAAATCCCTTTTTCCCGGTCTCTTCATGTAGTCTGTGTTGCCACATCCATTTCCTGTGTTTTATCATCATAGTCCGTACCAGTGTCTGTTTGCCTGTCTCTCAATTTATGGGTCCTTGTTACCAAATCCGTTGTCCGATGTCCACATTGTCATGTGTGTTAGATCCTAGCCAAGGAGTGTTTTGTTGTTTTTCTCTGTGCTGCTGTTACCTTTCAGCCAAAATGTGCCTGCCATACCACAAGTGATGTCTGGTCCTTATTGAATGTTGGATTTAATTTATCCTCAAATCCGTACTATTCTGCTTCTTTATTTTATGTTATCTTTATTTTGTCCTTCCTTGTCTATTTAATGCCTGAGGGTTTTTTTTTCTTTTTGTTTTTTGCTCTGATCTCTTTCAATAAAGTATACCTTGATGTTTTTGTAAGCGGTGCTGCCCCCTTGTGGCATGTGTTTGTGTGTGGAGGTGTTATTGGAACACTGAGGTGTTCTATATCTGCATCTTGGTTAGCTGTTCAGTCTTGCCCAGCTCACACTTCCTGTGGCCGATCAAAGTAAAACCCTTTGGTAGGTTTTTACACCCATTTTTACGATATGTCAGGACTATTATGCTTCGTTATAATTAATAAATGTCTGGATATATTAAAATCTGGCTAAATCTTGACACTCATAGTTCAACTGGTTTGGCACAGTAAACCTTATATTTGATGCCAATTAAGCATATCTCCCTTTGTGTTTGTCCTGATATCTGAACTCTAAATACATACCAGTGTATTATGTCGGCTACAATGTCTGCATTGTTTTAGGTGAGTGCAGCTTCTTTCAGTGCAGGAGGTTCTGAATGGGTCATTTGAAGCTCTCTGGGTGTTTGCCACTGCACCTGCACAGTTGCAACATCCAGGCTGCTGAGAGACTTGGGAGGTAGTAATTGGTGACTAAAGACGGAGAAGAGGTTCTGTGAATAAATGCCAAACGGATGACAAATGGCAACCTAGAGCTATGCATTAACTTAGGTTAAGAATCAAGTGCCACTGTGTACATAGTTTGTAAAAGCTGGGGTTGGGGTTCTTTGGTTTTAAGAACTTTGACTCCACCATGACAAAGGTTGGCGCACAGGGGCTGACTTGGCCAATTCCATATGCAAAAGCAGTCCATATGCAGGCAGTTGAGTACCTGAACCATCTGTGAGTGTGTGTGTGTGTGTGTGTTAAAGTAATGCCCAGGAGAAAAAAAAAACCTGGTGACCACAGTCAGTGGTTTCATTTAATTTCTTTTTTCCTTGCTGTTTAAGGTTATTCACACCAACAACCCATTTCAATATCCCACTTCAGCATATCTTCATTGTATACTTACAACATGCTTCGTTGGGGTTCTATGTTGGTGTGTATGTATATAAGTAGTGTTGTAGACCGTTGTACTGGTAGAAATAATTGTACATGGTTGCTAGTAATCACCACAAGGGGGAGCCGTAACCTAAACCTTTACATGACTGTTGAAAGTTTGTACCCTGCTGAAATGGTCAAATGGATTTTAATACACACTGTTGTTAAATAGGCACTCTGCTGCAAACACACATCTTCAGTTATCACTTATCTCCTTCAATAGATTCTTGTTTGAACAGATTCTTTGTGCATACTTTTAAGAATCTACAGTATACATGTGTATGTGCCAATGCCACACACATCTAGTTTCTGACTGAGGTAGAGAAACTTATTTTTCTCCCTGTCCTGCAAAATGTTATTTTCTGTTTAGGTACTAAGCTTTGGTTCAGAGACTCCGCTACATTTGTGCTGAGCATAGAAAGCTGTCCTGAACTGGATGAGGTTGGTATCGGTTTTGTTTTCTTCGGCTCTGACTCACAAATGCCGTAACCCTTGTCAGCGTTTTCTCACTTGAGCGTTTCCTTTTCTGGGCCCCCGCTAACCCAGCAGACGCCAGTCAGGAGCAGAGCGCTGCCCCACCCTTAGCAGCCTGCCTGCCCTCCTTGTTGCCGTGGAGATACCCTAACCTTCTGCTGCTAAAAATGTACCTGAACTGGAGACATACTGTAACACCAGCGTGGCTGTCCTGTGCCGGAGGGACTAGGAGGTGAGAGGGGGGAGGTGAGAGGCCAGAGCCTCCTGCTCCTCTGGCGCGGCCCTAAGGGGGCTCCTTCTCACCCACCCAGCCCTTATCGCCATGGGGACACGGGGCAGACGGATGGAAGGAGGGAGGAGAGGAGAGCGGTTGCCATGGTGACGGAATCTCCCACAGCATGGCAGCCTCCTTCATCTCATTTCCACTAATTGAGTCACAGAGGTCTGTGTCTCCTACGCTCACAGTTGTTGTTGTTGTTGCTTATTGTTCTATTTTGTATGCGTTTTGTTTGTTGGGCAGGTGCAAGTTATCACTGCTCCCTTGGTGTGTGCTAAGTCACTGTAATGAGAAAAGCTTGGAGTGCAGCTTGTACTAAGGAGAAACAGCACTGAAGCAAGCAGAATTGGAAGAGACAGAAGACCAATGAAGTGAGGGGGAGACGTGGTCGATATGAGCAGATCAACCTGCGTTTCATCACGTCTGTTTTTAAGACACTGCATGCGCAGCCGCATATGGGAGAGAAATGCGAAGGATGCTGCTGTGGAGAGAGCCTGTGGAGCCTCTTCCTGCATTGATAAGGGGTTACAAATGTTTTATCTGGAGAGCTGGAGTCTGTCAACAAACTCACAGCAACCATCCAATCAAAACAGTAGGAACTGGTCATGGGAGATGAGGGGGCAACGTGGCTGAAAAAGTTGCCCCGTGTATCATCACCTTATGTGGAAGAGACTCCGAAGCAGAGTTCCCTCCCCCATTCCTTTTCTTTTTTTAATTCCCTAACCAAACCTTTTAAGAACTCCCCATGCTGATGCGCCGCCCGTCCAAGTTTCGTTTAGCTCGGAACATTTGCAGGCAAACCCTCATTATCTCCGTCACTCACGTTCTGCCTCACTTCCTGCTGCTGCCACAGCTGGCTGAGGGGGAGAGCCCGTCTCGTGTCCTTCGGGGGACTGGAGGAGGACGGAGGAAGGGACGGCTCAGATGTTCCATGGAGGGTTGCCCTTCACACAGTAGCTGTGGCCTGCAGGGAGTGAGGGACAGAAGAGCCTCAGTATGACCACTGGGCTTGTGGATTTTCCCCTGCATCACTCTCACCACACACACACTCACCACACACACACACATGCATACACACTCACCACACACACACATGCATACACACTTACAACACAGACACACACACATGCACACATAAACGCTCACCACACACACACACAAGCATACATATTCACAACACAGACACACACACATAAACACCACACACACACATGAACACACACACACATGAACACACACTGTCTCTCTCACACACATACGTCTTTGCACCTACTCTCATACACACACAGATGCGCACACGCACACACACACACACACACACACACACACACACACACACACCACCACCACCCTCCTTGTTTGCTTTCTCTGGCACATTTAGTGACAGGCTGGAATTTTTCCTTGGTGCTGAGCAGTCAGGTCCAAATACAGGCCTGCAGGGTCCCAATCAGCAATGCGCTCATGGCTGTCTGTGTGCTTCTACAATGACTGGAGGCCATCCTGTGGCTAATGCAATAAGACAGAGTGTCGCAATCTGCTATTCATTTAAACATACTGTAGTCACATATAGAAGACTATACTGTGTGTTTAGATGCTAATTTTGAACAGATGTTTAGAGGCGTCTACTTGGTGTGAGAACAGTTTTCTTGATACATTTTCATGCTGTAACAAACCGCAATGTACTGTGTACATGATCTTGGGTTATATGAGTACTGTCTATCAACCAGCCAAACGCTGTTAAAATATGAAAGTGGCTGGTAGATTTCAGACACAAAATAATGACTTGCTATTTTCTGTGGCTGGTAAATTTTTCCCATTTATTTTTAATGGGTGGCAAAGGTTCACAATCGCGAAGCAAAGTATCTCCTCTCAAGGAGGAGGAAGACTCAGGGAGGCATGCGGCGGATGCTCCAATCTAGCCTGAGGTGTTGTGATGAGGCAGGGCCGGGTGGGCAGATGAGGTGAGGAAGGGCCCTCTAGTCCGTCTGTGTGGGACTCACAGCAGGGGAATAAACTCTATAAACAGGATTCACAATGATGCGCAGGAAATGAGAAAGTGATCCCCCCCCCCCCTGTACCCTGTACCCTGTACGTACAGTAACTTTCCAAGACTAAGCATACACACAACACTGTTTAACAATTGGAGATTACTCCAGAGAGAGTATGTTTAGTCATCTACTTCGGTCTTTCAAGTGGTAAACGTCTAAATAGAGGGGTCGTATGGTTTTGGCCTCCTATTAAAAGGTTTACCACTTACTTTGAGTAACTCATCTGGGTCAGTCACTAAACCAGGTACTTGGAATAGCCCCCTGGTCCTGCACTTTCAAAAGCACAATCCTTATAGTAGTTCATCATAATGGATCATGCTAAGGTATTTTTAGTGCTTGTCTATCCTTGGTCATAGCTTTGTGGCCATTTCCCTCATAGGGTTTAATGATGAGCAGTCAGAGGTTTATTGCGGAAGGCACTGCATCCTCAGCCTGTATGCCCATGTGTTTGCTATTGTTTTGACAGATGACCGCTGTAAGGCCGTCCTTGGCACACGGCCAACACATACACACACATATGGTCCCATTCAGAGGTCACAGAAAGTAGAGTTCCTGTTAATCCTTGTGCAAAGTCTGTTGATATAATCGGCAATGAAGCAGGCTTTTAGTGCAATAATAAAGAGGGGGGGAAAAATAAAACAAAAAACTGCATTAAAATTAAGTCTGTTTAAAATGACTCACCTCACTTGCGTGTCAAATTGCTTATTATGAGTGACAAAGTGGGCCGCCTTCTTTATTACAAATGACAAGATGTGAAATCAGATCGGATTTATAATTCTGTAAGCCTGCTTTGCATGAGCTGATTCATCCTGGTGACATCAGTGAGCTGCCAAACAGATTTAAACTGCATTTGTTACAAACCGAATGTGAAGCTGTCATCTCATTTCACACGCTTTCAGGCAGGCAGTGGTAAAAGTTCTACATCTGGTGTGGGTGATTTGAAAGGACCCGAGCCTTATCTGATGGATGGGCACCATTAAGCCACTTTAAGCTAATTCTGCCAGTACACTATGTCCTAGCCTCTGAGTCCTCCCTTCAGTTACAAAAAAAAAGAAAATTTCTCTCTGATGGGGAAAGCAGATACAGCCTGTGGTAGAGATGGAGGCACCAGGGGGGGAAGGATAGATTTGGAGGGTGGGGGATTGGCTGTTGAAAAACTTCTTTTGACACATCCGATGGCACCTCTTCAGCTACAATTGGTCGATTAGCCAAGATAGCACGCTCAGAGAGAGAGTGCTGTTGCTATGGTGTAAGATGGCATCTTCAATCTGAAGCCCTGACAAAAAAATGACTTGAAGACCGGAGACACTAATAGCATTTTCTGGAGAGGTGGACCAGTTGACCTTTCCACTGTTCAGGCAAAGAGCATATTGTAATGATTTTTTTTACTTTTTCACAAAGCAAAACCTCGATCGATGAAGAATGAACCCCTGCTTTCCACTTAACCAACACACAGACACACACACACACACACACACACACACACACACACACACACACACACAAACACAAACACACACACAACGCACACACATGAAGATTGTGAGCTTAGGTAAGCTCTGCTCCGTCTTTCTGACCCATGTTGCTGGGAGTAGGATGTGTTCTCAGCTCATCCATCAGGCAGTAGATGATATCCCATAATAAGGAGCAGTGAGTGCAGAGGCCATCACTCAAAGCCCTTACAACCGATGGCTCACCGTCTCCACATGAGCGTGGATGGAGCTCATCACCGAGCTCTGGTTTCAATAACGCTGCCTAGTGCCCAAGCACACAGATCCAGTGGCTCAAATCACTGACATGTGTATCAGCCCCCTGGGGAGCAATCTTCATAGGCTCTGCGTTTGGTTCTCACCAGATTACCCAGCACAGATGATGTTGTGTTTCTCCAGAGCCAGTCTCACCTGGTCTCATTTGTCACCTGCTTATTAACCCCTGAAGGGTATTGTCCACACTGGTACACAAGAGCAACGTAGCCTACTGACTCCATATGAAAGCTCTCCTGCGATGCCAGTGTAATGTGCCAGTTCCACACTGCCACAATAAAGCAAGCAATGCCCTTAGCGTGTACATGGCTGCTCTCGTGCGATGCCAGTTTGAGCTCGGACATGCCTGCCAGAGTTAAATGTAACCCGTTCTCCATTGTTGCTCTCCAGAAGGGGCCTTTACGAGGTGAGAGTGAGAGGGATAGACTGTGCCTGCCACCTTCGTCCCTTCCCATTCCCAAGCATTTCAGGAAACCGGAGGCAGTGGAATGCTCACTTTTTCCACACTGCCAAAGTGGCTGCAGCTCGGAGAGAGAGAGCTGGAAAGTCACGGCGCTGGAAAATGGCTTTCACTGAGTAAAGCACAGGGAGGAATGTTTGCCTGTGAGGAGTTTTAAAGGATCAGATGAAGTTGTTTGAAATGTTAGGGGAAAAGGCTATTATTTGCCCTGAGAGTCTTTTGTGTGTTTTGAACTGCATAACCTAAGCAGGTTCGAATTCATATGTGAATGATTAGGGATATTTGCGGTAATGTTACATAACATTTGGGAAAGGGGCTCATAGCTTGGTGGTTTGGCAGGGTAGTCTATGCACCTTCTATCAGCAAGCATCAAGCCTACGTATTTCATCTAAACTGACAAAAAACAGCAGAAGCTATTTTCTTTACCTGAGACCCACAGTGCATGTGGCTTTCAGACCCTTTGAAGTTTTGCACATTTTGTTATGTCTCAGACTCATTTTACAATGGATTCAATCCATATTTATTCCTGAACAGTCTAAACACACTGCTCTACAATGACAAAGCAGAAACAGGTTTTGCTGATTTATTTAAAACAAAAGGGCAATGCATTCCATTGAAACACACTCACAAAACTTCATGGATGATAAACTTCATGGATCATTTCATATAAACCTGCTAAAACAGGTGCCCCTCCGCAAGCAATCTAAAACAATGTCGAAAACAATCTACTCAAAACAGAACTTGAGCACACTGATTACTTTTACAGCTTTTACTAGTACAATCACTATTTCAACACCACTATTTTAATCTGACTCTGACAAAGACACAGTGGCACCAAAACATTAGTAAGTAATAGTAGAGACTGCAAATGTAATCAGTGTGTAATCCAGCCTATGTTATGGCTATATAATTATGTCTATATCAGCTCTTGCAATTGATGGTGTATGTCAGAGTCAAAACTAAGCTTTGTGGTTGAGGAGACTGTCTGCAGATTTGCACATTTCTGCAGCACTGAAAGTGCCAGAGAGCACACACTGTCACGGTTGTTCAGTGGGAGATTTAGAACCACCTACTGTCAGATCTGCCTGCAACAGTGAAATGCAGTTAACCTGCACATGAACACAGGTGACCAAGGATGCTATTGTTACTATAGCTACAGCTATAGCTGCCTTTATAAAGATGGAAGAATCTTGCAAAAGGACAACTTTTTGTTCCACTAGTCAGGCCAGATGGAACCTATTCCTCACTAAACGCCACATGACAAGCCGCCAGCAGTTTGTTAAAACGTCCTTTCACAACACTCAGAGCGTAAAAAGCAAGATGCTGTGGTTTTGACGAAACAAACATTGGGCTACTTGGCCACAATCCCCAATGATCCGTGTATGTGGGGGAAATCAGGCCCTGAGCATGGTCTCATTAATACCATCCCCGCAGTCACACACGGTGATGACAGCATCATGCGGTGCGGATCATTTCTGTGACAGGGACTGGGAGACTAATCAGGCTAGCAGGAAAGACTGATGCCAAAAAAATCTACAGCAATCCTGAGAGAAAAACTTTGCCAGAGCTTCGCATTTCAACAAGACAACAGCACAAAACTTGCCACAGAGAAAGCTTTGGGGAAACACAGTCCTTGAGTGGCCTAACCAGGGTCCTGATCTCAATTCAATAAAGCATCTATCAAGAGGCCTAAAAGTAGTGTTTGCCATACAACCTGATTTAGCCTGAATGATTTTGCAAACCAAAATGGAAGAAGACACCAAAACAAAGGCATGTCAAGCTTGGAGTATTATTTCAGAAAACAGCTTTAATCAAGTACTAAGTGACAGACCTGAATACTTATATGAATAGAATGTTGTAATCTTTAAAAAAACATATGTATTAAATATATCAACACACACTGGCATTTTATTACTGTGAAGTATTGTGTGTGATTAGAAAAGAAAATGTAATCCATTTTAAGTGTAATTCATTTTCAAACAGCAAAATGCTGAAAACCTGGAAGGGAGCTTCTGAGAGAGAGAGTAATTGAGAGGCCTGTTTGGCCATCTTTACTTGACGAAGCAGTATGGAAATCCAGAGTTTCTTATCATTGGCAAAGAAATAAAAAATGTCTCTGAAATGAAGCCAGGAGCGGCCGACAGATGCCGTGCACACTAGAGCAGGCTTGGCAGCAGGATGCCTGAGGAGCGGAGAGGACTAAACATCAAGTGCAGGTAGCCGGGGCTAGCTGGGGGATATCGGCGGCTTTTGGTGATGAATGATCGGCCAGAAGTGCAACTGTGCTGAGGGAGATACATGCGGTAAGAAATTACAGTGACTTGTCACGGCAGAAGGAGGAGGGTTGAGAAATATGGAAGAAGGAGTGGAATGTGTCAGCTAAAAACGCTATGAAACACACATTACTACTGCACTCTGTCTCTCTCTCTCTTCGCTTGGCTCGACACACTGTCACACTGTGAACCGCTCTGACAAGGGTGAATGAGGTTTTCTTGCTAAACAGCTTTCCACTCAATCATTTCGATAGCAATGTCCTGGGAGAAGAAGTATGGAGTTGCAAATTTGGTTCATCGGGTTCAAATGTGTCGTTGTTGGTGAGGAGAACGAATGGAAACTGAGACCCTAGAGTACACAGCCAGACAGTTGCAATGATGAGTTCAATAATATACAGTTCTGAGACACATGATAGTTCTCTACACCATATAAGAAAGAAATATCTGTATTGTATGGAGGTAGACAGAGAGAGAGAGAAAGAGAGAGAGAGAGGATGTGGCTGACAAGACATAATAACACTGCTAACATCTGTCTGTATTAGGTCTTAATTGACCTCCACAGAGACACTAGGTGGCTGGTGATGGATGGTACGGTACGGCTCCCTCCCTCTCACTCCAAAGCCGTGTTGCGACAGAGCGACCTCGGGGTCACTTTGACCTGAAATTCCATTAGAAAGAGACATGCGTCCCAGGTGAGAAACAGACCCGGCAATTATCCTGCTCCGGGAGGACGTGTGGTGATTATGGATGTCCGTACCGTGCCCTGAGGCTGTAACACACTGCAGGACCCAAAAAAATGCAACAGCCATCCGCATCTCTATAATTGGTATGCAGTGTTTGTAGACAAAGCCTAACCTCTCCTAGGCACGGCATTAAAATGAGATGATTACGACTAAACGATTAGCCTTATCTAGCCTCTATTACCAGGCAAATAAAGCTGCAGAATTAAATCAGAATCAGGTGGTTATCTGGGGGATCTAAGCACACAGAAACACCATTAAACGCTATTTAACAATGTTTTTTTTCTCCGATATTAGCACCTTCAGGAATATTCACGAGACTTATCCTGCAAAGTCTCCCTGTCGGCCTGATCCCCTCTCGCGTGGATTAGGGCTTTTACACCTTGTCAGTGTCCTCCGAGACCTGTGATGTTCTCATAGCATGCACTGTCACACACCCCACCAGCAAATCCGCCACAGAGAATTTAGTTCCCACACGACTCTTTGCTCACTTTAGTTCTCTATTTCTCTCTCTGTTTTTCTCTCTCTTTCTCTCTCTCTCTCTCTCTCTCTCTCTAATGACGCTGGTTTCTGTTCTTTTCTCTCAGTGCAGTGGGACCTGACAGCGAGATCAGGGTGGAGAAAAGTAACTATCCTGAGGGCAGCCACTGAATGCTCCACAGAGATAAGAGCCGCTGTGTTGTTTTTCTTGCCCTGTGGCGCTGCATTGCACACATGCCTCCCCATGCACATGTGCGGGTCCACCATGCTTTCTCTTCCTGTCACCAGTCAGTAGTCATGCGCCTCCCTCACCCACATGCGCACACTCCAAAGTGCTGCAGCACGTATGCTGTATGTTGTTTTTTTTGTTACATAGGTCTGCACTATCTGTTGCACATAGTGTTGTGGGTGGAAACATGTTTTTTTTGCCATGTGATGATTTATGTCTGCTGTGGGATGCTGTCATTTTTAAACAAAGGATCAGCCATGCAGACAGTCAGACACCGCACAGCACAACACCCCTTCCTGATGCTGAAAATGAGAAAAGCCGTGGGTAGATAGTTATCCACCATCTTTAATTACATTATCCTCAGATATACAGTTGAGTCAGACAGTATAATAAATTCTTCCCCCTCGTCCCCACACATGTGTGCAGTCAGTGGAGCCAGGCTCTAAGGGGTTAATGGGCCTACAGGCTGGATTTCCCTGCATTCATTTCCGCCTTCCTCTCTTCGTCTCCATAGTGTTCGAGGCAGAGACAGGTCCAAAAGCTACAAGTGTCCAAAAGCTACAAGGGCATATTTTCCCTCTTTCTGCCTCCTCTCTCTCTCTTTCTCTCGCTCCCTCTATCCCTTCTCTCTCTCTCACAAACACATCTATCTATCTATCTATCTATCTATCTATCTATCTATCTATCTATCTATCTATCTATCTATCTATCTATCTATGTTCTCTCACATTCTCTCTCTTTTCTCTCTGTCTTTCTTTCACTGTCATCTTTCCCAGCACATTGTAAATCAATCCTGGGACCCCTGGAGCAGCCAATATTATTTCACCTGCAAGCGATGAAGGCACCATCTTTGCCACCCTCTAAATCCTCACAGAGGGGATCATTAGTGTTCTCTTACCCCTCCCTCTTTTCCCTCCCTCTCTTGTTTTCTTTTTCGTATTCCTCTGTTTTTTCTTCCTTTTCACTTCTTTCTTTCAAACACATTCCCCTTCTACATTTTTTCTCTCTCTGTCTCTGTCTTTCGTTCTCTTTTTTTCCTGTCTCATACACAGACAGACAGACAGACAGACAGACAGACACACACACACACACACACACACACACACACACATGCGCGCACACACACACACACCCCTGTGGAGCCCCAGCTCATGCCTCTCTTATCATTTCGTGTAGCCCTGTGGTTCTTGTAAACTGCCGCAGATTTGCTGCCAAAACAAGTAAAACTCTTCTGGCCCTCTGTCTCTGTACCGCTTTATGTGTTTGGATAGGAATTCAAAGAGAAGAGTCCTGATAATACACTCAACACCACACTGATTGTGTTTCCCTTTGATTTCTTCCAAAGACATTTTCAGCATGCTTTACACCTACATTATGTGGTCGGTCAGTGCAGCAGAACAGCTCAATAAAAGTCTGTTTATCTGGAGAGATGTTTTCCCCCAATATATGCGGCAAGATATTTTACTTTTTTATGTATACATCGACTCCATGAGATGGCTTGTACAACAAGGTTAAGGCCCCTGAAAGAACAAATTCTATACTTTGAGACAATCTTTCAAAATCCCTTACTGAGAAAATAGACTGTTTCAGGTTAAGGCAATGCACCACCAACAGACAGGATCAGAATAAACTCCACTACCATAAACTCCATCCAGTCATTGGCTACTATGCACCACTATACTACACACACACACACACACACACACACACACACACACACACACACACACACACACACACACACACACACACACACACACACACACACCACTGTGGACACACAACATTGTTCTCTTTAGATTCAGATCAGCCCACATTCCCAGGAAAATAAAACAGAAAGCCATGACTGGAAAGATGTGATGAGATTCCAGCAAACTGGGTGTGACCGTGCCACGTCTGGGCCCTAAGTGGCAGAATAGGCTGATGTGCATCTCTGAGGGTTTTTTTTTCCTCCAGGAAGTCTTCTTGAGTGCATCTCTGTGTTTCCTCCTCTGCTCTGCAGGAATGCTGAGAGTGGGCTAAGGCCTGCCGATGAACAAGCATTCCCCAATTTTTTTCTCTCTGTCTCTCTCTCTCTCTCCTTCTCTGCTCTGTTGTTGTCTTTGACAAAATCTCATCTCTTTAATCAATTCACACAGTATTTTTTTTGTGGGTATTTTTCTGAACCTCCTTTTGTTAAGCGGCCAATGCAGCATGAGGGGAAAAAAAAGAGAAAAACTCTTTTGTTGTTGTTTTGTTCTGTTTGTGCTGTTTTGTTACATACAATTTTTATAACACCACAGGCCATTTTGTAGTTCCTTTCTGCTGACCGCATGTTTTACATTATTGGAGGAGGAAGAAGTAGGTATCAGAAGAAGCATACACGAGTGTCTCAAGCTTCTCTAGAAACATACCCAACTGCTAAACTCACTTATTCTTTTGGACATTTCTCATTAACAACATATCATCAGATAACCAGCGAGAAATTAAGCAATCTCTCTCTCTCTCTCGCTGTCTCTCTCTCTCTCTCTTTCTCTCTCTCCACCCCCCCCCCCCAAATACACACACACACATACACACACACACACACACACACACACACACACACACACACACACACACACACACACACACACACACACATACACATGCACACACACACACACACACAGGACTATGGCCCCTTCTGGAGGATCTAGAAGTGTGTAAAGATGAATCACCCTTCAGGTTGCAGTGCCTCCGGTTCTCAGCTGGTTGCCTGGCCGTGTGACTCACAGCGCTCCAAAGCAGACATTTCCATAAACTGTGAAAGATTAAGATCTGTAGTAGAAACCCACCACATGAGATTGGAAGGGATATTGCACATCTAATAGTTTAAACTTTTATTCAGTAATCTTTAAGATCCCTTAATTTCCCTAAACTTCAACTGCATTGATCACAATCTCGGTCAGATTGCAATCACTAACAAGGCTGGCGTAGGAGGGCCCCTGATGAAATGTGTTTGTAGATAACTGTAACGTCATCAGTTGCCCTGAGAGACGCAGTTGTTTGGGAACTAAAGAGGAAGTAATTGAAGTTGATTGAAGTCACTTCACAATATCAAAGCTTGCATGTTGAGTGCAACTCTAATTTAACCTGAGAGAATGCTCTTTTTCGCCTTAATTAGTTCCTCCAATCAGTCGTTCTCTTTTCAAGCAGAGCTTTGATTACTTTCTCATAAATGTGACTGTTGTCACATTAGGAAAATTGCCAGACTTCTAAAGTCTCTTTACTTTAATCTGCTCTCCCCTGGGAGTTTTACTAGAAACCCCACAGCATTTATTTGGTGTTTATTGAGTCTTTGTGAGGGAGAGGCCAGACCTCTGTTGCTGTAGTCTGCAAAATGTCAATCACAATATTAAGCTGCATACTGGAGTTACTATGTAAATATGAGCAGGCTTTTAAAGTTTGCCTTTACGAACCAGACCTTTTTTTAACTTGTATTTTTCTTGAAGGATGACGTTAGCAACATGTGTAAGTTGATCTGTTGTTTGATTAAATGTGTGTAGCTTATTTAACCCTGTACTGAATGACAACATAAGATAAGCAAAAGTATATATTTACTTTTATTGGACACTAAGACAAAACATGAAAAAAAACAGGTGATTCAGATAAAAGAAATGCATCTCAAATCACCATTTTTCAGGGCACAATATGATTCAAAGAAGGCCTTTTTTTTTTTTTTTTTTACAAATCTTCTACTTTTGAGAGCCGTCCAAAATAAGGTTAGCCAAAGTTTATTTACAGGAAATCCTATATTTTACCTATATTGGTTGTGAGCCAGAAAGAGAGAACCTGTGCCCGTCTTCACATTAAAATGAAGACATGATACACCCCTCCTTCCTGAGTGCATGGGCTGAGGGCTACTGGCCAATAAACTAGCGTCGGTCAGGACTCAACATGAGTCAGGGTGGCATCACTTACTGGAAGGATGCTTATCTCATGGCGGGGATTCATTCTCAGATATCCTCTGGGAGACCAACAGGAAACGTCATGCTGTTACCAGGGCTCATATAATACAATCTGCTGGAGAGATGGCACATCTAAAATCACAGCCAGCTACTCGCGCTCTATGATACATTAGACGCCACAGTGATATCACTCTAAGATGCATTTAAGTAGATAAACAAATTTACTGGTTACGGAAGAACATTGTGCAGATAATTTTTAATCTCTTTTTACATTTACAGTGCTATACAAATTTCTTCATCTGTGCAGGAAATGATTATTTTGGCCTCAGGCTTGGCCTGGGGCTGGGCCACTTGGCCATTGTGTCATACCTTTTGGCACCTCTGCACCCACTGCCCAGGAACACTTCTGACACGTAGGTCTCAAGGGCTTTGCACTTGTTAACAGTTCATCCTAAGTGCTGCTGGCAGCTTGTACACTGAGCCTTTGGCTCAAGAGTGGCTCTCAGATGGCAGAGCCAGTATTGGGTCATTTTAGTGTGGGGATTAGGAAAGCTCTCAATCCTGCTGTGTTCACTCCTTTGCCTGCATTAGGAAAGACATCTCTGGTGTGCGCGTGCACACACACACACACACACACACACACACACACACACACACACACACACACACACACACACACACACACACACACACACACACACACACACTTCTCTCTCTCTCTCTCTCACACACACATAAACACATAGGAGAGAGACAGGCAGACAGACACAAACACACCCACATAAATACACACACACACACACACACACACAGACACACACATTTGAGATCCAGTGATCATGAGCAGTCTCAGACAGACAGTGGGACTCCTGGCCTTGGCCCTTGCTCTCATGCTGGTGCCATGCGTATAGCAGCACCCTTCACACCCACACAGGCAAAGCTGTGTTTTCCAGCATCGTTTGTCACATCAAAGCATTCCTTGACACATCGCAAGGCTCCCTCTAATCTACACACTACTCTGCCAAACAACGGACGTCAAGGAGCTCAGGTCACCCCCCCCCCCCTCCACACACACACACACACACACACACACACACACACACACACTGTCACTAGATTCTGGATTGACAGTCAGATATGCTGGTGAGAAAAAAATGGTGTCAACAAGTGCCACTTGAAGTATTAGTGTCAGATTTCTGTTAGATTCTCGAGTCGTAAAAGGACAAAAGGACAAGTCGTGTCTGAACAGCTCAAGATGAGAAAGGACTGAAACCACAACAGACCTAGCCTGACCCAAACTTGCAACTATGCATTCCACTGATGCCAGATAGACAGACACAGACACACACACACACACACAAAGACACACACTCACACACACACACACACACACAGTCTCACACACACACACACACATACACACACACACACACACACACACACACACACACACACACACACACACACACAAAGACGCACACACACACACTCACACACACACATACACACACACACACACACACACACACACTCACCTCCCAGAAAATGATAAAAATGACCTTGGATAAACAGAAAGGTGTCAGAAAGTTTGTAAAACCATATGCAACCTTGTTGCTCCTCCCGTGGGTAAATTCAGAGGGCACAGTGATATTTACCACTGCAGAGGGATTTTATGTTTTGAATAGCCTATACTAGGAGGCTGTTGCTGTGGAGCACTGAGTCAACCCATTTAATTTATGTGACATCATGGAGAAATTATGGCAAGCCTTATTATGTAGAACTTTTCACAGTTTTATAGTACGAACACGTGAGATGTCAAGGTTTTATGTCAATTCCTGTCTTTCTTTTATATTTCACCACTTAAGTATCACACCAACATTTTACAGGCCAAATTAACATCATTAGTCATTGTATTGTATAGCACAGACTTTGTGTACAGTCGGGAATAGCAATAGGCCTATGGGTTGTCTCTGCTGTATCTGTAAGGTACTGCGCTTTGCGTTAACTGGTGAGAAAATGTCAACAAAAGTGATTGACATATTGAAAAGCCACAGGTAAGCCTCAATTACATACACAATTTGAGTCCAATGGAGAACGTCGACCAATAGTAAGAGAAATGGAGGACTACACGTCACAGGGATTCCTGGATGCAGCTGAGCCTGCTAGCTTGTAAGGGCGGGACAGGGAATCCTGATAGACGTTTTAAATAACCAGTAGTGTGCCTCAGTAGGTTGAGAAGCGATATGAATGTGTAAACATCTACGAGAGAACATCCAATGATACCGTTATTGGGGCGTTCCTGTTTAAGCATTTCGCGAATGTTTGAGTGAATGTAAAAGGGGGGAAATGATGGAAGGTTGAGTGTTGAGTTTGTCAGGACGAGGTTGCTGGAATTTCACGGTTTGGGGCTGGACTAACGTTACTCGCTCTCCTTTTTTCCTTTTTTGTTGTCGACATCGCCAATTTCTTATTCAAGGCATACTTTTCGCTTGGAAGGGGCCAGGAAGGTTTTTGTTGCCAAGAATTCATTTATGTTACTTTAATGTTATGATAGCGAGCTAGCTTTTGCTTGCTATATGGCTCATACAGCACAAGTATCTGGTAATTGGCAAGCTAGCTAGCTGGCTACATGCAGCCGGGTAGCTCGCTAGCTAGCTTGCTACTTAGCGCACCATTCAAAGGAGGATTAAGCTAGCTTGCTAAATATTTAAAGAGGTGAGTGGCAAGCTTCTCTTCTCCCTTTCAGTCTCTTATTCGTACATTCGTAACCAGGGTTAGCATAAACATCTGCATAGCAATTAGCATGTTACTTCAGTGTTACCAGAATGTTCGGTGCAATTTCAACCCAGATGTTTTACACACCGTTTACAGGAGTTGGTGTACCACTGGTTTTACCAACGAAGTTGACCACAACAAGCCAGTGAAGTGTTTCAAGTTGCTTCCTCGCTAGCTCGCAAAAAAGTCAACCAGTTCAATAAAAGATTACACAACCAAAGCTAACAATGCAGGTTGAGAATTCATTGCTCTGGGAATTCTGTTGTCATAGAGCTGGTTGATGTGTATAGTAAGTGTACTTGAAATGTAAGGGAACCATGATAGCCCAGCAAGTTAAATGTCAAGTTTAAACTTCATGGGAGCTATGATAGTCCAGCATTACATAGGCTACCTCCAGAATATCAAAATACTTGTGTGCCGCACAGGCACCGCTTGGTTAACGCTCTGATGCTCAATGAAAGAAGGTTTTCTTTTACAAGAAGAGTGTTAAAATAAACCATTACGCCATCAATTAAATGTTATAATTATGCGTGTTTAGGAAGTGTGTAGTATTCAGAGGGATGAATCCAAGTTCCCTTCAGGGGTGTGCTCGCTCTAGTGGGTTCTAAACAGGGGTTGCGGTGTGGTCGAGCTGAGGAATTTTGCGTGGAATGTTGAGTTAGCCAAATACCTCACGAGAATACCCCACAAGCTTCAACACAAGGATGTCTTCTCTGTAACATGGTGATTTAACGCCATTTAAAAAAGAGGGGTTTTCGCTCACAGCATGGGCGCCTTAGACTACGTGCAGATGCAGTGTATGCACCAGACCCATATTTCTCACTGCATGCTAGACACTTTCTGTTTCATAATTGAAGACACAGCCAAAAGATACCTTGGCATCGCCCGTTGTGCCATGCTGTGCCGCAGGTAGCAACCGAATGAGTGTCGGGTGTGTTCTAGTACTCTTCGGTACGCTAGTCCTCACCGCCCTTTCTCTTCTCAATTTGATTTTTATCTTTGTCAAGATATACATGATTCCTAACCAGCCCCTTCTCTCCCCGTAGGTGTGCGAGTGCAGTGGACAACAGGGACTAATTATTGGATACTAAAATCTGTGGATTTTACTTGGCGGCCCAAAGCATGCACTTTGTCAAGTCGGACCACTGGAGAGGAAATTCCTTGTCACAGTGTCATGCCACTTCTCCAGCGCCGTCGCCACTGTTTTAATGGCTTGACACTTGTGTTGTGATTGTACTTTTTGTAACCGTTTTAAAATAGCGTTTTCTTCTATTTGAGTATCAGCAATGAATGTACACGAGTGGATTTCAGCCTGATACTTTTAATCACTTCACCAAGGGCGATCCTGGGCCAAAGCTAAACAAGGACGGAACAAAAAAAGAGAAAAGCAACTCTCCGTTCATAAAGAAAACATGGCCTCAGTTTGGAAAAGACTGCAACGTGTGGGGAAACACGCGTCCAAATTCCAGTTCGTGGCGTCCTACCAGGAACTCATGGTGGAATGCACAAAGAAATGGTGAGTTGTCATCCTCTTGCAACGCGAACCTATCGCCGACGACGTCGATGTCCATGTCTGCATTTATCCCTTTTCAGTCTGCCAGGAGATGTTGCCTGCGTGTAGTTAATTAGGAATTGGGCGCTAGCGCCTGCTCTGGAATGCTGAGTTGGCCTCCGTGATTTATACGGTCCCGCTGGAGTGCGGGCATAACTGCAGATTGGGAGGGGCCGGCGTGTGTTTGACTCCTCTGTTGCAATGCACGCTCCCTTCCCCTTTCTTTGCCAGTCTTTCAGTTAGCAACACACGTTGGAGCTGCTGCACGGTCATACAGAAAATCGCCTGGTCATGGCAGCCAGTGTGATAAGTGCAGAATAAGCACAGATGTAGCAAAGCGTCAGATAATTGAAATTTGAGAGAATGTATGATGTCATCCTCATATATGAAATAATGAGGTTCACTGCCGAGGTGCAGTATGAACTATCAGCCGAAATTAGCATTAATGTAATCTGCAGCTATTGATCAAATGTTGTCACTGCATGTTATAACTATAGCTTATAACTACAGTTGATGTTGGTACAACCTCACAGTTGTCCAGTTTCTCCTGCTGGTGGTCTCGGTCTCTGTTTTTTTAAATGTTTCTGGCCATTTAATTTAATATTACAGACCATGGCAGAATGGCTGTGGTTTCTTTAGCCTACTGGGTCCTGTCGGCATCAGTAAATCTTCAGTATGTGTTGCTGAGGTGACTGGTTCCCTGTGAGCTGATTTTAGAGGTGTCCTGTAGGCACAGAATTAGTTCTGTGGGTGGGGTGGGGGGTGGTTGTCCTCTTCCCCCAGGGCGAGACGAATACATACCCAGACCTGCTTCTACTGTAAGAGAGGAATGTCTTAGAGGTAGACCAGGGATTAAGAAAACATCTGGCCCTTCTTGCGTGTATATGGGTAGGTCTTGCTAAATCAAAGCCTAGGCCTACAATTTATTTTGCCTTCTAGTTGGTAGCTGCTTGGTTTGAACAAGTTGTAGATGTAATGTGACATACTGTCATGTGTCACATTGTAGGGGGGGATTGATGTAGTGATTTTAATGGTGTAGGTAGGTGGCCTACATGCTGAGGGGCCAGCCATCACACAACTGACAAGTTGCTGAAAGGCCTGTCAGGCATGGCAGAGATTCCTCAGACTGAGGAGTTTATTGACAAAAGTAGATTGTGTGTGTGTGTGTGTGTGGTGTGTGTGTGTGTGTGTGTGTTGTGTGTGTGTGTGTGTGTGTGTGTGTGTGTGTGTGTGTGTGTGTGTGTGTGTGTGTGTGTGGTGTGTGTGTGGTGTGTGTGTGTGTGTGTGTGTGTGTGTGTGTGTGTGTGATTGTGTCTGACAGCAGAATGAGTTTGGTAGTGCTGATGCAGTGTGTGACTGTTGTGCTGTGGGCCTGATCTGTCCAGTACTGTTGTGGCGGAACACTTTCCATCAGGCCTAAGTGGAAACAGTCCCCTTAGCTCTAGTGTAGCTTACACTCACAACCCCAGTCTCTGTTTGTGTGTGTGTTTGTTGTTTTAAAACATAGTGCAGATGTAGCCTCATGCGAAGGCATCAAGGTGAAATGAGAGGATGGCGAACCTGAAAGAGGCAGGGCTCAGGATGAAGGGGCAGCTGAAGGGGGTTTAGGGCAGGGTGGCGGAGTGGTTTAGCGGGGGTGATGTTGATGGTGTTGGGGGTATGGAGCTCACGTGAGGTTGGCGTGCCTGACGTATGACTGGTAGCCCAGCGGGATCATGGGCTTTCAGCATGCTTATATGTAGGCAGCAGTGATTATCCAGTCAAGCCTCAGGCTTAGAGGAGGAGGAGGAGGAGGAGGAGGAAGATGGGGTGGGGCTGTTGTTTGCCGCCTACTGCTTCTACTGCAGCCTCCTCTCCCCTCAACGTTCCTGTGTGTGTGTGTGTCTGTGTGTGTGTTTGGGGGGGTGTCTATCAGTGTCATCATTGTCTGGCAGTGGGAGCCAAGGTCCTTGTCTCAGACAGCGTTGGTCGTCGTCCCACCAGAGGAGCCGCATCTCTGGGCAGGCTCCTGGAATCGCGTTGCCGGGATACAGGCTGTGACATGCAGATGACTCCAGAATGCGAGCGGGGAGGGGCGGGGACCAGGGCAGCCAAGCCCCGAGTGATAAGTGCGCTGCTATCTTACAGCTGAGGGGTCAGAGGCTGCCCGCCTGGAATGAAGGGAGTTGTGGGATGGATATTCTCAGAACCCCTCGTGCTCCTTCAAAGCTGGAACTGCAGTGCCTAAGGGTTGTAAAAGTTCTGTGTGTGCTGTGCCTGTGTGTTGTTTTTTTTCCATGCAGTTATTTCACTACAGTATCATCTCATTTATGGGTATTGTGTGTGTGTGTGTGTGTGTGTGGCTGCCAGCTTACTGACCTTTACGCCTGAAACCTGTCTGAGGTGCTGAGCGAGCACAAACACACTTGCTTCCATTTTTTTGCCCCTCGGTCTGCTCCTCCCGACTCATGAAAAGTTAATCTCCGCCGTGTGAGCTTGCGTGAGGAGAGGAGAGCTGCACCCCCACACATGCAGCCTGATTGGTCAGGCGTTTGGCTGCTGCTCCTGCAGCTTTATGGCCTTTCTCTTTTTCTCACTCCACCCCCCCCCCCCCCCCCCTTCTTGATTTCTTTCTCTTTTATCACTATCCCCCCCTCCCTCTTTCTTTCTCTATCACTATCTCTCTATCTCTTTGACTTTCTCTGTTTATCTCTGTTTCTTTCTCTGTCTCTGTCTGACTGTCTTTCTTTATCTCTGTTTCTTTCTTTGTCTGTCTGTCGGTATATCACTTTCTATCTGTGTTTTTGTCTCTTATTCTTTCTCTCTCTTTCTCTTGCTGTCTTTCTGTCACTGTCCCTCTTTCTGTCTGTGGATTCTTCCCTCTTGGCTCAGCCACAGAAGTGTTTTGAGATTGGGGGAAGATGGTCACAGAATGTATGATGGCGCTCACAAAATGGAGAGGGAATGCAGTAGACTTGTGCAGAATGGGAGCTCACATGGCGCCCACCATAAAAAGCTGTGCTGTTGTCAGGCACATTAGTCTACCTCTTTCTGACCCCCTTTGCTGTCAGTTTCAGGACACATGTTGGTTGCAGCCTGCATGTAGAGTGTGCGTCTGTGTGTGCGTCTGTGTGTGCGTCTGTGTGTGCGTCTGTGTGTGCGTCTGTGTGTGCGTCTGTGTGTGCGTCTGTGTGTGCGTCTGTGTGTGCGTCTGTGTGCGCGTCTGTGTGTGTTAAGGGCTTTGTACTTTCATCAATGGTGTCCTCGGGCACACATACATACCACAGACACAGTGCTGATGTCTACATTTCAATAAAACTATGTTGTCTCGAGACACACTTTAAAGGAAAACCAAGATGATTCATCTCCAGTTCTTTTTCCATCTTTTCACTTTGCCTGCCTTTAAATCTGTGGCTCTTGTGGCTTTTCCAAGGAGTGAAAGAGGGAAGTTAAAAAGATGAGTGGAATATTTCAACATCCTCGCTGTTGTTGTGAAAGGGCTGACGGGACTCCAGGAAACGATTCAGCGTCAGATCCTTAATGCTGTGTGTGTTCCCTCAGGAAGGTGTGCAAATAAGACAACTACTCTCCACCATTACAGGTGTGCTGTTGCACATGAAACGGACACACACACTAACACACACACTAACACACACACTAACACACACACTAACACACACACTAACACACACACTAACACACACGCACACACACACCGTAAATGAGGGTAGTATGTCTCACAGGAACATGTAGGTGTACCAGGACAAGCTCAGTGGTGTATCAAACCACTTTCATTTGTTTTTAGCTGACATAAACACCTGAAGAACCTTTTATATGACTCAGTAATTGGCAAAGTCATGCAGCATCTTACACATATAGACTAGAAACACATGTACGTGTACACACACATACACACACACACTGACCTATGCATTTTCCCAGTAATGAGAATGTTTGGGCCATACATTTGTAAAGTTGAACAGAAGACTTTGTACAGTGTTCAAAAAAGGGCCTTTTTATGTTTTGACAGCATATTTAAGCAATTAGTAATTGGCTACCGGCCTGATTCATAAGTCTGCTTCCCTCCTCACTGTTGCGCCAGGCAGAGCGTAAGTTTGCATGGGACCAGACAGCATCAGTTGGCCAGTTTTGTCAGTGGTGATTTGCTGCGTGTGTGCGGCTGTTGCTGACTCTTGACAGATCCATCCACTGATGTCCTGCCTCTGCACTCTCCGTTGCAATGACTGCCAGGACTCAGCGTCTCTTTGTGTCAGATCGCACTGACTTCACTTCGTAATAGTCCTCACCAGATTCGCTGCCCACAGCTTAGCTATGCAGCACAGGATGGTATCCGATCATAAACACACTTCTGCTGCCCTCGAACAAAGCCCTGTGGGACATCATATTGTGCTGGGATGGGGGAAATGTTCCGCTTAAAAACGTCCTAGAATTTGAGTTTGAGAGTTTCATTAGCCTGAAGACTAACATTATAGCCTAGCAATCACCTGTGCAGAAGTGTGTGTGTGTCTGTCTGTGTGTCTGTCTGTGTGTCTGTCTGTCTGTGTCTGTCTGTTTGTCTGTCTGTCTGTCTGTCTGTCTGTGCATACAGAAATGCTGTCATGTTTAGTGTCATGTGTAGTGAAGCCTTCATTGGGAGCTCTCAGAAACTTGCCACTTATAGGTGTGAAGTTTCCAGACAGGCGCTCAGGTGTATTGCTCTCTCTAGAGTGCTAGAACTTTCCCATTTCTTAGTGTCTCATGAACACACACCACATCATTGCACACACACACACAAAGTGGTTGATTTCCCATGCCTCTTTGCACTCAACATATTGTTGAAACCCGTGTCCTCTCCTGAGACGGCCTATGTTATGTCACCGGATTTGTTGCCCACCGAAATCAATGCAACCAAAAAGGAAGTGAGCTCATGCTAGCCCGCTGAGCGGATGGGGCAGATGGGCCAGCTGCAATGGTGCTGTTATTGATGGGATGGCCAACGAGAACACCCATTAACCACGGCTGATTGCTCTGCTCTATCGATTGGTGTGTGTGTTCAGTCTGAATTAGTCATACAGTGAGTGGGTGACTCAGAGGTGTGTAAATTTCAGCGGGTGAGGTGTCGGGCATGTGACGACTAGGTGTTGGGAGTTGGTGCCTTTAATAGTAGATCTTATCCTGTCCTAGCAGACGGAGTAATGGATATATTTTTCTCTGTCATTGGCAGCGGTAGGCAGTGGTGATGAGATGCTAATCCGTGGTATTTTGGTGTTTTGTGTGTGTTCTTGTGTGTTTTGTTTTTCCTGGTCACTTATTCTTTGCCTGGCTGATTTTTACGGGAATCGTGTCTATTCCAGGCCTGTGCTGTAATCCATATTGTCAACGGCATGAGCACATGAAACACTCGTTTACGGGAAAAGGCCAGCTATGAATTTCAAATCGCTAACGGATAGCTTTGGGCATGTATGACTGTATGGTTTCCCCAGAGCTGTATTGAGCTGGACTCTGTAGTTGATGCTGGGCTTTTAAGAGGCTGTGCAGTCTCTCCCCCCCACCCCCCAACTCCCACTCTACCTCTACCCCTTTCTGCTTCACATTCTAGGCCAGTGTTAGGCAACCACCCACATGCTCACACACACACACACACACACACACACACACACACACACACACACACACACACACACACACACACACACACACACACACACACACACACACACACACACACACACACAGAGTGCCCACAAGGTCAGTCATTAGCATCTACCTTCATGCACTGTGACTTGGCCATCTGCTAGCAATGCGCTGTAGTGCTGTACAAGATGCATCCTACATTACCTGACACCTGTAGGGAACACGACTTGCAGAAGATGGATCCTTGAAAGAAATGGGCTACCCCCATCTCCCTCTTGCTCGTCTCTCTCTCTCTCAACTCTCTCTCTCTCTCTCAACTCTCTCTCTCTCTCTCTCTCTCTCTCTCTCTCTCTCTCTCTCTCTCTCTCTCTCTCTCTCTCTCTCTCTCTTCCTGTACTCGCTGTCTTACTATCCTTCCCACTCTTCTCATCCTTGTTTTTTATTTCCATTCTCAAACACAAAGAATTAAAGGGAATTCTCATACAGTGTGCTGGTGTGTTTTTTTCAGGTAGTCTACTTAACGTGTTATTTATGCAGTGTCTGACTCTCTCTTTCACTCCACCCAGTCCACTCTGTTTATTCATACAGTCCCCCCCCCGCCCCCCTGGTGTTCTCACCCTAACCACCCACTGGGTCTGCTGACCTTCCATCTTCATCACTCTGAGCCTAATGCTTCACCCTCACCTAGACTCTCTACCAGGCCCCCTTACCAGTCCATTTCCCAGCCCCAACCCTGTGTGGGGTGTGTGGGCTTGCAGTAGGTTTGGAGTGTGTGCAGAGGAGAGAGGGTGTTATTGTGCAGAGCAGAGAGCATCATGGTGCAGCTGTTAGTGCTCTCTCTCTCTCTCTCTCTCTCTCTCTCTCTCTCTCTCTTCCTCTCTTCCTCTTGCTCTCTCCATCTGCATCTCTTTATCAGATGCTGCTTCTCTGTCTCTCGCTCTGCTGCCATCAGTTACAGTATGTGTCTCGCTGCTGCCTTTTTGAGAGGAATGTGTGTGTTGACCCCTAATCTGTCACACATCAAGCTAGTGCTACTGTGTATTTATGTAATAGGCCTGACAATAACAGACAATAACCCATATTGGTGAATAAAATGGTTGTTATATTATTATATAATTAAATAATGAAATCATATATATAGTATTATATATGAGTATGTAGTATATGATTTGGTACATTAAACATACATGGTGATATTGCTATTGAGAGACACACACACAGTGCGCACACATGCAATTTCTCACAAACTCACACATGAACACAGGCAGTGTGCTCCATCTCTGGTGTACCACAGAGCCTTTGTTTGAAGCTGCGCTGAGTCTTAGGCGGTGTCTTATGTCTGACCTCATGTGTTCTGCTCTGATTGTTTAGCTTTCTTTTCCAAACTGCTGAAACAGCGTGGGCGTGTGTGTGTGTGTGTTTGCGTTTGTCTCCCTCTCCCTCGCTTATCTCCCTCTCTCACCCTGACGCTGTGATTGCATCCCTGCCTCTCAGTCCGCCGCCACTGTAATCTGCAGCCCTTAACGTGTCATTACCCCCCCCTCCCCATATTTCTCATCTTCTGCTCACTTCTGCTTCTTTTTGTTTGCCTGCGAGCAGCCGCTGCAGCTTTAGGTGTAAATCCCTGCAGTCAGGGCCTCTATTGTCCCCCTCTATGGGTGCAGGTAATGCCTGACACCTCACCTGCCGTACCTCCTTGTCGGAGTGGTGCACTTTCCATCTGCTATTCAGTGTAATGCATTCGCTTTCGTAAGCATCTCTGTCACTCTTCTTTTTTGTCTTCTTCCTCTCATTGTCTGTCTGTCTGTCTGTCTCCCTCTCTCTCGCTGCCTGTTTTTTTTTCGTGTTCACCTCTCTCTCTCACATAATCACACATATATCACTGAAAGCTTTTAAATGGGGTCGGTGCCTGCTGCTTCCCAGCCAGAGAGCTGAAAAAGAGCATCACCCATTATGTGCCTGTTTTTCTTTCCTGAAAAGAGTGTGTGTCTGTGTGTTTGTGTGTGTCTGTGTGTCACCCTGTGCCTTGTGTGATGAAATGTGTCGCCTGTGTTTCTTTCCCCTCCATTTGTGTCAAAGCAAGAACACACCAGCAGACAAAACTGCCTTTGCATTTGTCCAAGTCTTTCTCTCTCTTGTTCTCTCCATCCTGTGCTGTGCTTTCTCTTGCCTTCTTTTTCCCTTTCCTTCTCTCTTCCTCTCTCACTCATTTACTCAGTCACATTCAGACACACACACACACACACACACACACACCCCTGGCGTGAGACATTTGCTTTGAGTGTTGCTGGCTCTTTTCTGAGGTCCTGTGTTTATTGCCTTATGGGTGCCCTGTCAGAAAGACGTGGCACTTAACCCTCGTTTTCTCTCAGTTTGTTTCTCTTCCTCCTTCTCCTCCTCCTCCTCTCCCCTCGTTTACTTCCTTCCTCTAGCTATCCACTGTATGATCCTAACAGGGGTCCCTTCTTCCTCCCTGTCTCATTCGCTCTACCACTCTTTTTCTTTCTTTTTCTGTATGTGTGATTGATGGAACAAGGCTGTGCAAAATGGGTAGAAGCTGGTGCATTCCTGCAAATATGGTTTTTGCCATAGACCACATGTCGTGTGAGTGTGTGTGTGTGTGTGTGTGAGTGTGTGAAAGAGAGAGAGAAAAGGATGAAGGCAGTGTGTCAGTAAATCCCCCTCCTGTTTGTAGACCTTGTTGGTGGTTTCAACTGACTAGCATGTCTTCTCATCCATATACACACACACACACACACACACACACACACACACACACACAGACATACACACGAGCACATATGCATAAGAAGAAGACTTTCTCATCTGCTTCCCACAGCCCGCAGCTTCACTCTTCATGTGGAGCAGCAGTGTGAAACAGAAACTGGCTTGTCTGCACGCATCAGGGACACCTGCGTTCTCTGGCTCTGGAACAAAGCGTCGGTTCTCAGGGGCCAGAAAGACACAGAGAGTGAAAGTAGAAACGAGGAGCAAAGTGCAGAGACGACGGAGCGGGCGGTGTGTCACGCTTAAAAAAAAAAGTCCCTGAGGAAACAAGCTGACTCTTGACAGCCTGACTGAGTCTGGGAGGGGGGTGGAGGTGCCAGAAGGTGTTGATTGTGGCAAAGTGCAGAACACTAGCCACCCCCCACCCAACATATACATACATAGTCCCACTCATTTCATCTACAGTTACCAGAGGTCGTGACCCCTGCTGTTGTTTTGACTGGGCTGTCTGGGCGTATAGGTGGTTACAGTGTGCTGCAGACATGTATACCGTTTCAAGAGACTTATTATTGTCATGGCTGTTTCCACAGGGTTTCCATTTTAACATTCCCTATAATGTATAAAGTATCGGACGTAATTTGGAAATAAAATAGCATGTTTAGCCATTGTTTTTTGTTTTTAACCGTTGTACAGTATATTTAAATGATCTATACTCTGCACATGACTGAAGCCAGCAACATGCACCGAAGATGGTATGGTCTCACTGCTTCACTCCTGTGCAGTGATGTGATCATAGCCTGCTATATGGCTCTCGGGCTCATGGCTTTATTTCCCCAGTTCATTGCAGGTGCAGTGCCAGGCTTTGTCTGTGTTTGTTATGATTTCCAAGCGAGGATATCTAGTGTCAGCTATATGATCCGATTCCCCCATTATCACAAGTCATCAGGCTTACCTCACTGCCTTAATGTCAGTGTACCTGCTGTTCTCCCCACATGGTTTTGCTTTTACTTTCAGGTACAGGTGATTGAGTGAGTGCTTAGCCTGCTTCCTGGTGCTCTGTGGTCACCAGAGAAAAGCCACCAATCAGATCAGGTGTGCTCATCACGCCCATCATGTGACCAGTGGCCTGAGGAGCCAGTCAGCTGCCCAGTGGTCTTTGTGCCATGTGATTTTTATTTTATTTTGCTGATACACATCTGCGATTGGGGGGGAATGGAGGCTGTAAAATGATGTTGAAATTGAGAAAAGCACCAGGTCCTTTGTACCTTATTCTCCAGCCAGCCTTTCTTCGTCCTAACCTGTCACTTTTAGCTTGCAGCAGTGCTGCCACAGCCTCGGTGTGTGTGTGTGTGTGGGTGTGTGAGCGAGAGAGAGAGAGAGGGAGAGTCAGGAGACGCTCGGGAACTTTTAAATGTCACTTTGATGGATGCCTCTCTGCTCCGCTCTGCTTTAAAGTCAGAGTAAGCAGAAGAGCAGTGCACTCAGAGGAGGCTGTTTGATTGGGCCCACGAACATGCCCCCGTTTGATGATGCAAGGGCCCCCGTGAACCCCCCGCCCCCACCCTCAGATGGCAAATTAAACCTGCTAAGCCCATGGGAGGAGATGGAGAGGAGAGAGGACCGGGGAGGCGAGAGGAGGAGGCGAGAGAGAGAGAGAACATAACAGAAGAGGAAAGGAGAGAGAAAGGCTGAAGGAGAGAGGGAGACAGGAAAACATGACAGAGAAATGGAGAGGTGAGAGAGAGGAGAAAAAAGGGGGGGGGGGTTGGAAGAGAGGGGAGACTCGAGGACGGCTCTGACAAATGCGGAGAGACGTCTCTGAGAGCTTCACATCATTGCTGTGAAGATTTGCTCCCTGATGCTGCTCAGTATCAGCCTGTAACGCACAGGCTGTCCTTCAGGCTTTGGCAGACTCTTTTAGGCTGAGAGGAAGGAGACAACCCTGCTCCCTCTTCCCTACCTGTCAACAACTGTCAGTGTCAGACCCTGCATGTTTGTGATGCAAACTGGGGTTGATCATGTGATTGACTATCAAATCACGAGTGAATGCTGTAAAGTAGACAGGGCTGAATTTGGCACAGACCACGCAGCAGCGACCTTTGAGAAGAAGATGCATCGTATAACCAAAACTAATCCTTTCCATAACCCTAAGGTATACAGTTTGTAAGTACATGTACAGTGTTACATTTTATGACCATTCAAATAAAGTATGACTGAAATCCCTGATGTCAGTTTGAACTGGCCCTGTGTCTGTCTCAAGGTACACATGAACACACTGGAAAATGGTTCTCATTTGAACATTTGTTTTTCAACCCAGCAAACAATAGATAACTTCCAACTGGCATCACCACCAGTCCCCCTTTGTCAAAATAGGCCTACCCCCACACTGCCATGGCATCTCATCCTTTGTGCTATAGTGCATTGTTTTTTTGCGAGCAATATAATTTTGGGTGCGTATGTGGGCACATCCCTGCAGTCCTTGCCCGCCTGGTGCTGCCGTCTTTGTCCTCAGACGCCCTTCCTGTGCCCATGTCTTATGCCTGTCTTCCTGCCTGCCTGCCTGCCTGTCTGTCTGCCCGCCTGCCTGACTGCCTGTCTGACTGCAGTAGGGAAGGTTCTTGCCATTATTTGCAGCCATAAAGGCCATTTTATCGCCCGGTGCAAAAGTCAATGAAAGGAATATTGTCAAAGCGGCGGGTCGTTTTATGCGAAGAATGGGCTGGACTGGGGTCAGAACAGGGCAGGCAGGGGCAACACAACACTTAATCTAGCGCCACCGCTGTGAAATTGGTTTGTAAACGAAATACCTGGGTTGTGAGAATCTGGACACTTAATGTGTGACTGGCTGAGGGCTTTTTTTTGTTTTGTTTTTTTGTTTTTGCTTAGCGGTGGAGCACTATTATCGGAGGTGCTTATTCAGGTGGAGCGGTTCCAGTTCCAGTTTCCAGTAATTATCTGGGCATGGTACATGCGCCCAAGCGCCAGGCTCAGACAAAGAAACACACCCTCGTGTTAGTGTGTGAAACAGCAGATTTTAGGTTGTCTGCATGGGTCGGACTAGCAGATGGTAGCTGATTTTATTTTTTATTTTTTGGTGTGTGTGTATGTGTGACTAGACTCAGACTAGAATTCGAATGAAGTCATGCATGTATGTTTTGCAATTGGTGCGTATGGCTGTAAAGACCTCAGGCTGTATTAAGGTTAGGTGTGTCTGTGTGTGTCTGTGTGTGTGTGTAGGGCAGTAGGAAGCATATTTTTGTGGAGGCTCTCAGGCTGGAGTGAGTGGAGGTGAAGGGCTCTTGACGCCTCTCTTGAGCCCCCTTAAGCTTTATCAGCCTCAACACAGGTCACTCTGTTTACCCTGTGTGTCTGTGTGTGTGTGTGTGTCAGTGTGTGTGTATCTGTGAGTGCATGTGTGTGTTTGTGTGTCTGTGAGTGCATGTGTGTGTTTGTGTGTCTGTGAGTGCATGTGTGTGTTTGTGACTGCGCTTGTGTGTCTGTGAGTGCATGCGTGTGTGTGCATGTGTGTGTGGGGTCAAGAGTTTGTTTGTCTAGTGCACAAGAACCCCCCCCTAGGGAAGGGGGCTGGCTGTTTCAAAACAGTTCAGTGGGCGAATGGTTTTACCGTTTCGCAGTTTTACAGTCCAAGAAAAAAAACAATGATGCCATATTGGTGTCAATCACAGTTGTGCGGTATTGATTTTAAGCCTAAGTGTATAGTCAAGCTCTGGGCTGGCTGTCTGCCTGCTGCAAAGAGGAGAAAAACTCTTCTCTCTCTCTCTCTCAAGGGATGGGTTTCTGGCAGAGAGAGTAAAAGCATCAGACTCAGGCACTCTGTCTAAATCTCAAGTATGCTCTTTATCACCTGGGCCCTCGCTTGTATCAGAGAAACCACAAATAACAGTTCTCCCCCCGAAACACACACACACACACACACACACACACACACACACACACACTCAACACTGCCGTGGGCCACTGCGCTCGCCTTAGAGGTGAGGCATCAGACCCAAAACAGTAGTGGCTGTGTTTATGGTGCCAGTGGTCGTTGCGGGTAATTGGAGTCTGTGTAAAAGAAATTAAATTGGAAAATCATATCAATAAAATCCAATTTCCAATCCAAAATCTAATAAAGTTGAAAGATCATGAAGGCTGCAGTTAAGAAGGTAGGAGTTTGACAGCAGCAGCAACTGTCTAGCCAACAGCATTGTCTCCAGGAAAGCTGTTTGCCCTCATGTCAACCCTCCACACACACACACACAGACTCACTGAACCCATTGAACATCTTTCCATTTGTGTAACAAAACTTCAGAGGAGCAAACACACACACACACACGGCACACACACTTTGCTGTATCTGAGCAGGGGACTCTCCCTTTTTGCATAAACAGAACCACTTCCCTCCTGTTGCACAAACAGCATTTTGATCAGGCTTAGTAGAGACCGGTGTGTGTGTCTGTGTGTGTCCTGTGTCTCTATTAGTGTATGCCTGGATGCTAGACCTTCAGCTGTGTGTCCAGTGTAGGGTTGCTCCTTCCTCTGGGCTGACAGCCGAATTTGTTAGCAGCTGTCAGCGAGGAAGTGCCCCTCCCTATCCGTGTGTCCTTTTGAGCCCCCCCACCCCCCCCCACCCCCTCCATATTTGTCTCTCTCTGCACCCCCCCCTTCCTATCTGTGTGTGTGTGTGTGTGTGTGTGTCTCTTTAACTCTCCCTCTCCCCACTCAGAGTTTTATTTTTGTAATGCACTTTTACACTCCCCCCTGCCTGCTGAGGATACAGCTCTGGCTCTCCTCTCTCCTCTCCTCCATTAGGTTGAACAGACAGACAGAGACTGAGACAGACATAGACAGACAGACAGACAGACACACACCTTATCCTCTTTCGCCCCTCCCTGTCTCCTACTGACAGTGATGGAGAGAGTGGCTGAGGGAGATTGAGAGGGATGGAGAAAAAGACTAACGAAGAGGGGGAAAAAGAGACTGTGTCGGGTAAGAGAAAGAGAGACTGTGGGGTAGAGCGGGAGATACTGTGAAGGAAAGATGGAAAGAGACTGATGGAGAAACTGTGAGGGAGAGAGACTGTGAAGGAGAGATGGAGAGGGCGATAAAGAGGTACTCCAAGAGGAGAGAGACTGCAAGGGAGAAGTGCTGTATGCCGAAAAGAGAAGGGGGAAAAAAAAGAAAAAGTCTGAGAGTAGGGCGGACTGAGACGATGATACAGTAGGAGAGTGTGATTGATTGGCAGATGGCCAAAAGTGGAGCGCTCCTCTTGCCGTCAGGCCTCTGCCCTGTCAGGGCCTGGTCTGGCTAAGAGTTTTACTGGACCCTTAGCTGTTAACGCACCAGCCTGCAGACGGCCGCCAATCCTTTCGGAAAGATCTAGAAAAGCTCCACAGTGGCGCCCACAACAACAGGGCGAGGAGCCGGGCACATCTGCAGACTGCATCAGGCTCCCAACAACTTCCTTTGTGTGTGTGTGTGTGTGTGTGTGTGTGTGCACTTTTTTCCTTCCTCCCTCAGTGGCCACACACACACACACACACACACACACACACACACACACACACACTGCATCCACAGTCCAGGGTGTGTGTCTCCAACCATCACACCTCTCTCTGCAGCTCAGCTGTTCATGGCCAATGAAGATGCATTCGCCTGTATGTGTGTGTGTCCGTTTGTGTGTGACTAGTTAACTGCCTCCTCAGCAGACACCTGTGTGTAACACACACACACACACACACACACACACACACACACACACACACACACACACACACACACACACCCATGCACACACACACACACACACACACACACACACACACACACACACACACACCTAGATGATTGTGTGTGACGCAAACCATACACTGCAGCTGGGCTGGTCCTGCCCAAGGAAGACTATGACTAGTATGGGTTAAGCTAATTTTAGCCTATTAACCACCAGCCTAAAATGTCTTTTCCATTGACACAAATAGGCTAATTTTACTGGAAACTAACAAGAAATACAAACACTGATTTTTATTTAGTTTTATACACAACCCAACATAGGTGCAAGCCTGCAATTCATTTTTTAAACTAACTTATTTTGCCTTATCCCATCATCTTTCCATCACTCATAACATCTGAAAACACAGTAAATATTCACACTGACCCAAAACGTTTTAGATTTGTCCAGTTAAATTCCCAAATCAAGATGTAAACCTGCAATGCAGTCATGTTTCACTCCTCTGACATACAAGGTTTTCCGAAGCAGTTTAACTACTGTGGCATGTTACCTCCGATGAGGAGAACATTTGCACGTTGTGTTGTGTGTTGAGCGCAAGTGCAAAGGGTTGTATGCATCGGTGACGTCACCTTCTTGCGCGTACAGCGTGTATAATGGAGCCTTCGCTGGCTTCTTGCGTGCTCTATGCTCTGTCCCGCGCCGATAGCATCTCCTGGCCTGCCACGCACCCCTGCTGCGCATGACCTACTTAGACACTCTTATCTCGCCCCTCATTTATTTATTTATTTTATTTGGCTCACATTTTTACTTTCACCCAAACTTTCTTTCCCTGATTTCTGATTTCTGTCTCGCAAGCTCTCCCTCTCTTTTTCTCTCCCTCTGTCTGTCTGTCTGCCTGTCTGTCTGTCTGTCTGTCTGTCTGTCTCTCTCTCTCTCTCTCTCTCTCTCTCTCTCTCTCTCTTTCTTTCTGACTTTTTCTCGCTTCCTCTGTCTGTCTGTCTATCTGTCTGTCTCTCTGGTACAGTCCTCTTGCTCGCTCTCTCTCTCACACTCTCTCCTCTCTCTACCCTCTTTCCCTCTCTTTCTCTCTCTTCTTTTTTATGTTTGAATTGGGGGAAAAAAAATGACGCAGTAGTGAAATGGGAACATGACAAAGGGAAGGAGAAATGGCTTGTCTGTGGCTGGTATTTTTCTCTCAGGGCAGTCTGCCCGTTTTGTGTGTGAGTCTTTTCTTTTCCATCTCTCATCTTCTCATGCTATTTTTATCACTCACTCTTTCTCTTTCTCTTTCTCTGTTCTCTCGCGACTCGTGGCGAGCTTAGTGGAGTGGCCTTTGCTCAGCCTGACTCTCATGCCAGTGGAGGATGGAAGAGGATGTGTGAAGGATGATGTAGTTGCATAGGTGTGTGTGTGTGTGTGTGCTTGCAAGAGCTGATGCTGTTTCTTGACATAACCCATCTGAAGAGATCCTGCAGGAGGAGTGATTTAGTGAGTGTTAGTTGGGCCAAAAGGTCATGGGAAGAAGGCTTCAGACGTGTTGAGGAGGACGTGTGGAGGTCTTGTTTGGGGTTTTTGCCTATCTGCAGAGTTAACTGCCCAACACTGGCCTTCTCGGCTCTGCTAGTACAGCAAATGTGGTGTTGATGTCAATGATGCTAAAAACAAAGTGTTGGCAAGCGTATATATATATGTGTAGCGTTAAGTACAGTACATAAGGGCAGAACTGGTCAAGTCAGTGTGCTAGTAGGTTAAAAGAGCTCCCCACCACCTGAGTGCAGGGCTAGTGAGGCAGCTAATGCAGCCTACACGCTTGGTGCCGCCACAGAGCACTGGACCTTGACTGAGTTCTCTGGACTTCAGGGCAAAACCTACTGAGGTTTTTTTTAAACAGGTCTGAAGTGTGTGTGTGTGTGTCTGTGTGTGTGTCAGCGCAGCACGTGCTAAAAGCAGCAGCTCCCAACCTGCCATCAGCTCTCCAGTACCTGTCAGGAGCTCAGCAGGCACCCTTCAGCCTCTCACTCTCCCTTTCACACTCTCTCTCTTTCCTCTGCTCTCTCTCTCTCTCTCACACACACACACACACTGTCTTTGTCTCTCGCTCTCTGTCTCTCACTCTCTCTCACTCTCTCTCTCTTAGTCTCTCACTCTCCCTTTCTTTCTCCCTCCCTCTCTCTGTCTGTCCGTCTCTCTCAAACACACTCTGTCTCTCACTCTCCCTTTCTTTCTCTCTCTCTCTGTCTTGCTTTCTTTCTTTTTGCAGTCTCCACCACAAAGTCAAAAGCTGACTCAGAAGAGAGAGAGAGTTTCTGCTTTTCACACATCTTTCAGCTCCATGCCTGGTCCCCCCCCCCCCTTCCCTTCTCCCCCAGTGTCCCCAGTGGCTCTGCTGAAGGCTCTGCCTCCATCGGGCTGCCTCAGTCTCGTGTGCTTCACACACACACACACACACACAGGCACAGCCCAGCCACGTGCCATGTCACTCGTGTGAGAAGATAATGTGGATGTCGGCTGTAGCCCACAGGGAGTCTCATGTCCATTTCAGTAGCGGCGAGTGGAAAAACTAGTGAGTTAGGCTTAGTGTTGTGTCCAAGAGTGGGTCTTCTGTTCATGCTATTTTCCGTGAAATGAAAGTCATTCACGGCAATTAACATGAACACAAGACTGTGTCAATCCGTTAGCTTTTAACACTGTGTTAAAAGCTAAAGGCCATTCGTAGTTTTGTGTCTGTGTGAGTTGCCATAATTGACTGACTGTGTTGAAAGCAAACGGACTGTTTCTTGTGTCCATGTTAGATGCAGCGGTGTTCAAAAAGAGCTGACGGAAGGCAGAGACGGCGTTGCTGTGCCAGTAGAACTTGCTAGAAGATTCAGCAGCGAACCAAAACGCAACATGAGCCGCAGCAAATAAACAGTCTCTGCCCTGCCCTGCCCTGCCCCCCCCCAGGACCCACTGTGCTGTGCTGTTGGGGGATTTCAGTTGGAGAGAACCTCCATATACTTGGGGGCACTGGGCTGTTTTCATTTTCATGGGCTTTGGATAACCTGGTTGTGCTGAAAGACATTTCGAGATATAACACTGATACGTTTTGTAGCGAAGGATTTTTTGAAATTGCCTTTTCCACAGACTCTTGCGTTCCCTAGTAGTATATTTTCCCTCAGGCAGAACTAATAAAAAGCCATAAAAAGTATTTGGCTCCGAGTTTTGTTGGTGCAAGAAGTCAAAGTGTATTTTTAGCCTACTTATGCTTTCATAGAGTGTGGGCTTGTACTACTTCTAAATGTATTTAGCTGAACTCAGCTAAATGTAGTGAACGTTTGACTTGTAAGCCTGTTTGAATTGTTGTGACAGTGTACATTATGGCATACAGGCTGGAGGAATGTGTTTCTTCCTATAGATGTTTTTTTTATATGCTGTTGTATGATCAACTGCCAGACTGCTGGATAAATGGCCCACAAATGGCAGCCCACAATGCATCAGTCCTCATCAACAGCAAAACACACGCTGACCGCCAGATGTGACTGTGCTGATTACGCCAACTCGGCATTTTTCCCCGGCGCTTGATTGCCTGTTGTCAAAACAGCCGCTTGTCCTTGGCTGTCATCACAGGTGGGGATTTGCAGCTGTGATGTGCCGTGGGGTTTGTTTTACACCACATGTCACTGTCCCCCAGCTCCACACGCCACCTTACCCCCGAGGCTGTAACCCCCTCCCCACTAACCTTGCATTTCTAACAGTCATCCATCCATCCACTGGCCCAAAATGGCCTTCATCTCCATCATAAAAGCACCAGCTTTCAGCAGTCTGGCTGTGTGTGTTTTTGCTTTTGCTTTTCCCCCTTTTCAGCCTTTTTTTTCTTTTTAAATAGCTTTACCCCCCCCCCTCCCTACCCCAGCCCCCCAAGCTCAGATGGAATCCATTTGATGCAAATCATTTGATGAGTGAAATGAAAGGCGAGGAAACAGGCTCCCTCCTGAGCCAAGCGTCTCCGTTTTGTTCTTCCTCTACGCTCCGATCTCCTTGAGGAACGCGTCTGTGTGTGTGTGTGGTGTGTAGGGGCGGGGGATGGGTATGTGTCTTTTAGCCTATCCACTCACCTGTTTTAAGTCTTTAAACGCAGGGGAGGAGGAGGGCAGATGGGGGAGAGGTAGGGGGTGATGGATGGTGAAGGTGTGAGGCTGTGTTTTTCTAGCGTCAGAGAGGCATCTCTGTGCCTCCCAGGTGAGTGAGTGTCAGATAGAAAAAAAAAAGGAAGATAAAAAAACAGAAGAAAACAGATGAGTGGTGGTGGAGGGAGGAGAAAAGTGTGTGTGTGTGTGTGTGTGTGTGTGTGTGTGGAGGGGAGGGGTGTGTGAGCAGAGAGGCGGTCGGCTGCGCTCTTTGACGTGTGTAAGTGCTGTGGAGCATTCCTGCGGCGTTTCATCACAGGGCCATGCAGCGCTGCGCTCACTCGCTCGGCTACTGCACGCAAACGCACGCACATTTATACACACACACACACACACACACACACACACACACACACAATCCCCCCCACGACACACATATACACATAGCACACCACACACACATATACACACACGCACATCACACACACATATACACACACGCACACAAACACACTCGCACTCTCTCTCACACACACACACATACACACACACACACATCATCGGGCCATGCTGTGCTGCGTTGCCTGGCTTGCTGGGCTACTGGAGGTCTGGAAGCAATGGAATGCAGAGGGCCGCTAAGGGAGACAGAACAGAGGAGGAAGAAGGGAAAGGAAGCATCCAAGTCTGTGGTGTTGGTGTGTTGGTGTGTTGGTGTGTGTGTGTGTGTGTGTGTATATATATGTGTGTGTGTGGGTATTCATGCATGTGTGTATGTGTATTCGTGCGTGTCTGTGTGTGTGTGCATGTGCCTGGTGTGTGTGCACGTATGTATGTGTGTATCCGTGCGTGCGTGTGTGTGTGTGCGTTTGCACGTGCGTGCGTGTGTGTGTGTGTGCAGGGAGGTCAGAGACATGAGGGGAAGAGAGGGTGTTGGGAACACAGGGGTGAAGAGGTTAATGGCAGCCATGTGTGTGTGTTTATGTGCGTGTTGGGGCTTTGACAATGAATGATGGCCGTGAAACTGAAAGGAGATTGATGGAGAGGAGGGTTAGGCTGTGATGAGGAATAAGTGGATGATTGTGTGTGTGTAACAGAAAGAGTGTGTGTTTGTGAGTGAGGGCTGGATAGAGGGATAAAGAGAACAAAACGTGCGGGGGCTAGTATCTGTGTGTGTGTGTGTGTGTGTGTGTGTGTGTGTGTGTGTGTGTGTGTGTGTGTGTGTGTGTGTGTGTGTGTGTGTGTGTGTGTGTGTGTGTGTGTGTGTGTGTGTTAGGCGAGGCAACATGAAGGTTAAGAAAGACGAGTGTTTGTGTGTGTATGTGTGTGTATGTGTGTGCCTGCCTGCCTGCTTCTACTTGCGTGTGTTTGTGTGTGTGTGTGTGTGTGCACGCATCTGCTTGTGTGTCTGTGCGTTTGGTTGTGTGTGTTTGAGGGAAGTGGCAAAGCGTGGACGTGGCAGTGGCGGTGGCACAGGCTGAGGGGCCGGGGCAGAATGGTTGGCCTGCCTGGCATGGTGCAGTGTGCTACACGGAGCAGCACAGCGCTGGGCTCCTCTCTCCTCTCTCCTCTCTTTCCTCTCTCCTCGCCTCTCTCTTCTCCTCTCCTCTCTTCTCCTCTTCTCTCTCCTCTCTCCTCTCTCTCCTCACTCCTCTCCTCTCTCCTCTCCTCTCCTCTCCTCTCTCCTCTCTCCTCTCCTCTCTCTCCTCTCTCTCCTCCCTCTCCTCCCTCTCCTCCTCCTCTCTCCTCTCCTCTTCTCCCCTCTCTCCTCTCCTCTCTCTCCTCTTTCCACTCCTCTCCTCTCTTCTCTCTCCTCTCTCTCCTCTTTCCTCTCCTCTCCTCTCTCTCCTCTCCTCTCCTCTCCTCTCCTCTCCTCTCCTCTCTCTCCTCTCTCTCCTCTTTCCTCTCCTCTCCTCTCTTCTCTCTTCTCTGCTCTCCTCTCCTCTCTCCTCTCCTCTCCTCAGCACAAAGGGCCCTGGGGGGGCTGCAGGGATGTGTGTCGCCCCAGCAGTAGTCACGGGAGCTCACACAATGGGCCGCTCTGTGCCGTCACACACACACACACACACACACACACACACACACACACACACCACTGTCACCACCAACCATGTCTCCTCCTCTCCCCTCACACTCCCACTGACATGCCCTATTCTGTCTCTCTGTCTGGTACAGTCCCCTTGCTCTCTCGCTCTCGCTCTCCATTCCCTCTTTTACTCTCCCTTGCCCTCTCTCTCTCTTGCTGTCCATTTCCTCTCTCTTGCCTTTCTCTTGCCTCTCTCTCCCTGCCTTTCTCTTTCCCTTCATCCTCTCTCTCTTCATTTCTCCTCTGTATCTCTCTGTCTCTCTCTCTCTTGCGCTTTCTTTCTTTCTCTTGCTCTCTCCTTCACTTGCTCTCTCTTTCTCTTTTTATCCTTTCCCTCTCTCCTGCCCTCCCCTCTTTTTCTGCCCACTTTTTCTCGCTGTCCTCATTTCAGTCTCCTTCAGTCTCCCTCCCCTCCCCTCCCCTTCTCTTGCCTCCTCAGTATTACTAGCAGATGTGTTGGTCAGCCGCTCAACCGTTTTGCAACATTTCTTTCGTAGAAATGTCTTCTTGTCACACAACAGGCCAGTGGACGACTGCTGCCCTGACCTTCACCTGTCTGTTTCTCCCTGTCTGTGAATGTACAGTTACCACAGACACTTTACTGGACTACGTACTAGGGGGTTGCATAGCTGGCCTAATATTGTTTTTTCTCTACAGTACTCTGTCAGGCAACTCTACTAAGACTTCGACTTGCCTCCACCACATTTTTTTTGGTTTTCACTCAGTGAACAGAGCAGGGGGCTAAAGGCGATAATGTTGAAGTTAAGTATTTGAATATTTATCCTGCGTTCAGGCAGTCAGGATTGGTTAAAGGCAGGCCTAATAGTTTTTTAAGTTCATAGGAAGTATCTGGCCATTAGGAAGTTAACGTAAGCCAGTGGAGAGTAGCCAGACTGTTTGCACAAAGTGTAGTGTGTAGTCTGGGTCATCAGGCTAGGGGTTGGCTGCTATGCTGGCTATGTTCCCCACCTGGCTCACTCCAACAGGCCCCTTATCCAGTAATGGGCCAATCGATTCATTCTCTCACTCAGGCTGGGGTGTGCTCAGCATACAGGCCTAGAATGGCTCCTGGGCATCACCCAGCTGGGTGCTACACACTGGGGGTGGTCAGTAAGCCCCCCTTCAGTGTAAAGTCCTTTAGGTGCGTTAAAAAGTGCCATGTAAATGCAGCCAGTTGTTGTATTGTACATACAGTATGTGGTCGTAGTTTCAGATGGAACATGCGTTCACTGAAACTTACAACTCAAATGTTCACTTACAGTTTCCTTAGTTGTTCCTCTGTGGCTTGTGAAGTGTACATGCACAAAGAGTGAATTGACAGATGTGCAGCCAGCGGTGGGACTTGGGTCCCTATGTAATGTGACTGGGGGGGGGGGGGCAGCACAGGGTTTGGTGCAACTTATGGGGGTTGGGGCAGGTTTCACAGGAAACGCATACAGGCAGGCACCCTCCAGAGACTGAAGGCAAACGAGAGGAAAGCCTTCAAATGCACCTTTGTGTTTGTGCGCGTGTGTGTTTGTGTGCGCGTGTGTGAGCTGAGCTGCTTTCCCCCTACTGGAGTTGCTTACAGCACTTGTAAAATAACAATAACAGCTGTGATTCTGAAATGGAGAAAAAGTTACAAAGGCACAGCTGTAAACAGTACATGCTCCCACCCACCCACTCGGTGACACCACAGTCACACTCGCATACACACACACTCGCATACACACAAACTCGCATACACACTCTCACACACTCACACTCACATACACACTCTCACACACACACACACACTCTCTCTCTCTCACACACACACACACACACACTCTCACACACACACACACACACTCTCACACACACACACTCTCTCTCACACACACACACACACGTTCACATGTTCACTGACATGGCTAAGATCACAGGATCTGCTGCTGTTACTGAGCCTCTTATGGGTGCTAATCTCCCGCAGTCTCAGTCTTAGCCCAGACACAGACAGAGAAAGTGTGTGTGTGTGTGTGTGTGTGTGTGTGTGTGTGTGTGTGTGTGTGTGTGTGTGTGTGTGTGTGTGTGTGTGTGTGTGTGTGTGTGTGGAGATAAAGGTGGTGTGTGTGTGCAGGTGTGAATAGTCTGTGTCTGTGGCGTGAGCAGACTGTACTGTAGCCCTTCTGCAGTGAAATAGCAGAGTGGACTGCTGCTGCTGCTGCTGCTTCCATTTCTTCGGCCTGACTGACTGACTGTCTGTGTGTTATAGGTGGATCAGTCCTCCAGAGGAATAAATTAATGATGAGCCCAGACTGGTGCAGATACAAACACACACACTCTCGGTCTCGCTCTTGCTCACACACACACACACACATTCCCCTCTCTCTGTCAGCCTGTCTTTCTCCCTGTTTTTCTCTCTCTCACACAAAAACACACACACACTGATACACACGCAAAGCGGCTTTACACAGTGCGAAGGGTAGACTTTCAGTGCAGTGCAGTGTCAGCTTGATGGACTGCATTAGAGTTTCATATCCGTGTTGATTTTGTAGACTTGTTGGAACAGGAGCCGATTTCACAAGCCCATTCTTTTCTGCCTATGTGTCTGTGTGTGTCTGTGAGAAAGCATGCCTGTGTGCGGAGATGAATCATGTATGTTTGGAGATCTGTGTGTGTGTGTGTGTGTGTGTGTGTGTGTGTTCTTAAATGTTTAACTGATTGCTGGATATCAGGACAGGATGCTGTGGGGGCACTTGTTTCATGTGGAAGTGTAAGGGGGGGGGGGGCAGCAGAGCCTTCATCTTCTCCCCGCTTCTCTTCTCTGCCTCTCTGCCTGTGCCCGTCCCCTTCCTGTTTGGGAGATTTTGGAGGTATCAGGCCCTGCAGCTCGTTAGGAGTGGTGCCTCTCTCAGGCGTTTGGGAGTTGGGCATGAGTTAATGAGATGGGTGCCGCTATATGAGCAGCTTTATCTATGCTGCCTTAGCATCCAGAAACTTATCTCTCCACCTCATCTGCTCGTCACTGCTCAAATATTTCCATACGGCCATGTTTGCCCTATACGTTTATCCATAGACGGTGTAGGATTTTAATGGTGTTGCACTATTTCTTCTGTATTCGTAAGCTCTCCAGCGGCATGTAGAAATATGGATGAGATGAAGGAACACAGGAGGCTGACAGACCGAGCGTACGGCCATATTCATGTCTTAGGAGCGCAAATGAGGCTTTCCTAGAGGTTACTGAGTGTGACACAAATATAAAACCTGAAGGCGTGTAGGGAAATCCCATGACCTTGCCATCTATCGTGTGTGTGTGTGTGTGTGTGTGTGTGTGTGTGTGTGTGTGTGTGTGTGTGTCCTCAGTCTGCTGGGAGTGACTGCATGCTAAGTGTTGCATGTTAAGTGTTGACATGTATTTATTGAAGCTACTGCCATAAGTATAAAGTGGGATGCCAAGGAGCTGACGTGTTGACAGTTTGGGTTGACGGTGACTGTTTTGATGGGCCGCTCCTCTCCTGGTTCTAAGCCCTGTTCTCCTCTCTCCCTTCTCTCTCCTCCTCTCCTCTCCTCCTCTCTCTGTCTGCAGGCAGCCAGACAAGCTGGTGGTGGTGTGGACTCGCCGCAGCCGACGGAAATCCTCCAAGGTTTGTTTGCTTTCCTTCCTTCACCAGCGTAGTAGGCCCGTTTCACACAGTAATGCAGACCACTTGCAGCCTGGTGGGCAGGGGAGAAAAAAAAAAGTCCCAAGACCTTTGTTACATTTGTGCTTGTTTAGATGTAATGGACAGAGTCATCCATTATGGCTGGGAACTCCTCCCGAGAATTCGTTTGTGTTAGGGGTTTAGCTCAAAGGGGGGGTGCGGGGCATACGAAGGCTGGTTGGGGTTGGCCTGTGGCACACAACCTCATGCTGCTGAGCTTGTCAGAAATTAGGCCTAGTCTCAGTAACCGCATACCGCCACGCCTCGTTACCGCCATCAGAAAAAAAAGATGATGCATAATTGCATATACAGTGTGGTTGGGGGAGCTTTATTATTTGAATTAAAATATGTATAGAAAAACATTCAACACTGGGAATGTGCAATACAATTAATTAATCATGCATGTACAAAGGCCTTAACAGGAGAACCTCTTTTTTAACCACACGCATTAACAGAATTGCCACATGTGAATGAGAAGCACAACAGGTAATCTGACAGAAATATGGCAGTTATCTTGGTCATAGTTAAGGTGTGAACACCACCATCCACTAAAATTACAGCAACTCCTAAAAGTCCATCATTATAGTTACTGTTGTAGTTATCTGTCCTCATGTAAACGCCCAACTCTGAGGCAGCAGGAAAGAGGCAAGCTCAACTTTAATATAAACTTCTCTGACTCCATCATCATCATTGTGTACAGCAAAACCTAAGCTTGCAGAGTTTCTAAGTCCGCAGCCCCTCCTAGGCCCTCAGCAGTGGGCATTGAGACCTGCTCCTGCGTGCCTCTGACCTGCCCATCTGTTTGTGTACACACCAGCTCACACGTGAGTGCAGTGCAGCGCAGCATGGTCATTACGCCGCCCAGGTCGGACGCCACAGGCCCCCACACAGCAGGCAGCCGCCAGCTTTAATGTGAAGAGGGAGAGGGGGAGAGCTTTAATGTGTAGAGGGAGGGAGAGAGCGAGCGAGAGAGAGAGACTCCTGATTAAGTCCTCTGAAAGGCTCTTCACTCACTCCCTCCCTCGCTCTCTCCCACCCACCCTTCCTCTGTTCTTTCCTTCCCACTCTCTCTAACAACTCTGTCATCCCACTGTCTCTCTCTCTCTCCCCCTCTCTCCCTCCCTCCCCCTCTCTCCCTGTCTGCTGCTTTCCCCCAGTCTGTCTGTCTTTCGTCCCCTCACCCCTTTCTCTCTTCTCCTCCCTTCCTCTCTTCCCACTCTCTTACAACTGTCATCCCATTTTCTCTCCCTCCCTCTCTTTCTCTCTGTTTCTCTCTGTCTGCTGCTCTCCCCCAGTCTGTCTGTCTGTCTGTCTTTTCCCCCCCCCCTTCTGTCTCGTCCACCCTTCCTCTCTTACAACTCTTTCATCCCACTCTCTCCCTGTCTCTCTTTCTCTTTCCCCCCAGTCTGGCTGTCTTTTTTTCTTCTTCTTTCCCTCTCTCTCTCCCTCCCTCTCTCTATCTGTCTCTCTCCCTTTCTCCACCCCCCCCCCTCTCTCTCGCTCTTTCTCTCCCTCTTTGTCCACCTCCCTCTCTCTCTCTCTCTCTCTCTCTCTCTTTCTCTTTCTCTGTCTCTCCCCGCCCTCTCCTCCTCCTCTCCTCTCTCCTCTCCCTGTGTAGCTAGGTGCTGAGTCAGCAGAAGCAGGTGGGGTGGCTGTAGTGTATCTGCTGGGGTATTGGCACGGCTGGGCTTGAACTGTGATAACAGAGAAAGCGAGAGTGACTCCAGGCATGTGGGTCAGGGACGTGGGGGTAGGGAGGTTGGAGAGGGAGAGGGAGGGGGTGGGGAGTGTCCTATAGTTTGCCCAGACTCATCCCACTGTTCCTGAACGTGTTAAAGTGTTATTTATCTCCCAGCTCAACCTTTAACTTCACAGTGCAAAGTTTGAAACCACAGAACTTTGTGTTGGTGCTAAAAAAATACACTGTAGCCCGAAAATGCTTGCGCTTTGGCAAATTTCAGTAAATGAAATTGTGGATAATAAAGCAAGTTTAATCCGTTTTTGAAATCCGATGACAAATATGTGCTTTGGCGACGCTACATCATCCAAACAAGATCACAGCCCCAAGCCCGCTGCAAATCCTATAAAAGCATTCCTAACCAAGAAGACAATTTTTGAACATGAAGAAATTATTCCTGGCTGCACTGTAGATGACTACATGCAACGGTGTGCAGTAGCACTTTAAACTGATACTGACTCTTATGCTGCTACTGTTTGTTTATTTGTTTTCTCTCTTCTCTCTCTCTCTCTCTCTCTCTGTCTGTCTGTCTGGCTCTCTCTCTGTGTCTGTCTGTCTGTATCTGTCTCTCTCTCTCCCCTGCTCTCTCTCTCCCCTGTCGCTCTCTCGCTCTCTCTCTCTCGCCCTCTCGCCCTCTTGCCCTCTCTCTCTCGCTCTCTCTCTCTCTCGCTCTCTCTCTCTCTCTCTCTCTCTCCCTCTCTCTATCACATATGCAGTCTCACAGCTGGCAACCTGGCATCAAGAACCCGTACCGAGGGGTGGTGGTCTGGCCCGTCCCAGAGAACATCGAGATCACAGTCACATTGTTCAAGGTACCAGCTCTCATCTCTCACACACACACACTCTCACATACACTCACTCTTCTGACACCCCTTTCTGTGTTTGCTGTCACCATGGACCTTGTCACTCAGTTACACACAGACACACACACAGACACACACACAGACACACACACAGACACACACACAGACACACACACAGACACACACACAGACACACACACAGACACACACACAGACACACACACAGACACACACACAGACACACACACAGACACACACACAGACACACACACAGACACACACACAGACACACACACAGTTGTCAGGTCAAACACAGAGGTATGAGCGAGAGAGTGACTCATGGGACAGATGGGTTGACTCAGTGAAAGTGAGAGAATTTGATTGGCATGTAGAGTGAGTTAATTAAAGATGGGTGGAGTAAGGAAGGGAGGGAGGGAGGAGGGAGGGAGGGAGGGAGGGAGGGAGAGGTGCTCTTAGGTAGAAGCAGGCCCCAGGTGCCTCTGCTCTCCTAGCCCACTGACACAGATGAGGACGGAGGCTTAAGGCTTAAGGAGACGGGCTGATTAAAGTGTAATTAAGGCCAGACTAAGCGCAGTCACATGACCTACTGTCCTCCCATGCCTCTCTGGCCGCCTCTGTTGTAAGCCACAGGTGTGTGTACCACAGGTGTGTGCCGGACTGTTGGCAAACAGGAAGCAGCTTTGTGTGTTTTGGGTGTTTTGGTCAGAGTCAGTCAGTCAGTAAGTTACGCAGTTCAGTCGGGAGGTGTGACCCTTGACCTTGGAGCAGTGCAGCATAGCATAGCATAGCATAGCACAGCACAGCACAGCACAGCACAGCCCGACAGTAGCCTCACCAGCGGTTCACCAACACTCAGGCAAGTACATTGTTCCATTGTTACATGTCATAAACATTGCACTGTTACACTGTCATTACACTCCTGTCAGTAGTGATTTGGAGTGATTGAAGTGCGGGGACAGTCCCCCTTGAGTAACATAGGGTTTCAGTACCCTGTTAAGGAGTGGGGGGGCAGATTTGGGATTTGAACTTGCAACCATCTGATGGTTGTTTTTGAAAGTCCATACCACTAGCACCACTAGCACCACTCAGTAGACACCTGACACTAGCCACAGCAGCTGTGAACATGAACCGACACACGCATGCATCTCAGCCATACACGCTTTCTCACATGCCACGCTCATGTACACACATAAATCAGCTTCACCTTCTGCCCTGAAAGAACCAAGATTTGCAGAAAAGTCAGTGCTAAAAATATAATTCTTAAAAGGTCATCATGATTGACTTTATGTATACATTTTAGTGTACTGTTGCTAGATCGTATGTATTTAGCATGTGTAGCCTGCTGCGTGTGTGTGTGTGTATGTGTGAGTGAGTGTATGCACGTGTGCGCATGTGTGTTTTAAGAGAGGGTCAGGAGAGCACACAGTATTTACAGTGTTACGAGCTGCTGCTGACAGCCTGACCTGGTGTTGAGTGACCCGTTCAACATCCACAGTGTTTGCTCTGAATACACACACACACACACACACACACACACACACACACACACACACACACACACACACACAGTGTCGCAGTCACAGGGATGCTTTGGGCGAATTGGGTACGGCAGACGCTCTCTCGTACAAAAAATGTTGCCTTTGTTGGGACTCCTCCTCCTCCAACTGACCTCATTGAGTATGCCTTCCCCAAAACTACATTACCCAGAATTCAGTGGGGTTGTCAGATTTCACCAGCGCACACCTCATGTATATTTCATGGCGTCTGGCTCTGGCGGCCCCTTCTTTCCTGTCACCTGACCCGCGGGCCGTGCGTGTGTGTGTGCGTGTGTGTGTGCGTGTGTGTGTGCGTGTGTGTGTGTGTGTGTGTGTGTGTGTGTGTGCTGCGGGGCCCAGGCGGAGCCGGTGCGGTGGCAGTTCTAGCGCAGGCCGACTAATGAGAGAGACGGCAGCAAAGCTAAAACTGTGCACTCAGCACTATCTCCCCTCGGGCACAGGAAGTGCTCCGCTCCACACTACTCCGCTCCTCCACGCACGTGCTCACTTACTCCATCTCTCGCTTCTTCGCTCGTTCTCTTGCTTTCTTCCTATCTGACCCGTCCTACTCTCCTTCTCTTCTCTTCTCTCCTCCCCAGCCCTCAATCTTGTCACCAAGCAACCAAAAAAAATTTCATTTAGAATTGACCTGATTTGAGCAGAGAGACAGCGGAGAGAGGAGGAGGCTGTAAATCCACACAGATAGATGGATAGATGGAGCGGAGACGAGCGGTGGTTCAACCATAACGCCCCATCCGTGGGCCGCTGGCACGGCCAGGGAGGGGATGGGATTGCGGATGAGCTGTGGGCAGAAGGGCTGGGCTATTTCTGGAGTCCCAGCGGCAGCAGCCGGAAAGGGGAGCTCGGGGGTAGGGGGTAGGGGTGGAGGCAGTGGCAGGATGGCAGGATGGCAGGGCAGGAGGGAGGGATAGGGGGAGGGGGGGAGGGAGGACTAGGATGATGGGATGTTTATTTGTGTGGTCATTAGTGGGAACAAATGGAGTGGGTGCAGCCTGTAAATGACAGACCTCTCTGGCTGGGACAGAGAGAAACGTCCTGGAGCTGAGAGCGCCGTCCCGCCCATACATTGATCTCTGCCCTGTACCTGCTGCCAAACAAGCATGGACATGGCAGTGATTGTGGAATGTGGGAGGTGTGTGTGTTTGTGTGTTTGTGTGTGTGTGTTTGTTTATACATACTACTTGGTGTACCTGTGTGTTGCTTTGTGTAAGTAATTGATAAATTGACCGTGACTTTATGTTTATGTATTTATGTAAGTTTTGTGTGTGTGTTTGAGAAAGATGTGAGAGGCTGTTTGCCTGATGACTAGGGTGTGTGAGTGGTTTGAATTGGTGTGTGTGGGCATGTGACTGTAAAGGGTAATCAGTAGAAGAGCCAGGCTTCAAGCTTTGGTGCCCTCCCCAACCATTACTGTCTCTTCATACTGAAGATTGAAGGGGAGTGGGGAGGGAGGGAGAGAGGGAAGGTGGGTGGGTGAAGGAGAAGGGGAGTGACAGAAAAGAAGGAGGAAGAGAGTGGGCGTGGGGGGTGGAGAAATAGAGGGGGAGAGAGAGAGGAAAGAGGAGAGATGGAGAGGGGGAGTGACAGATAGAGAGGGTATGAGAAGGAGAAGAGGGAGTGATGAAGGGAGAGATAGAGAGGGGGAGGGACAGAAATAGAGGGAGAAGAGAGAGAAAGGGAGTAGTGGGCAGAAGAGAGATGGAGAGGGGCAGTGATGAGAAAAGAAAGAGAGAGGGGGAGAAGGAGAGAAAGGGGTGGAGAAGCATGTCCCCTTCATCTGGCCAGCAGCAGACAGTGTGTGATGGCTCGCAGGGCTCCAGTCCCCTCCATCTGGAGACGGCACAAATGGGCCATCATCCTTTATCCAGAGCAAGTGCCGTTATCTGTGACATTCTGTCCTCGTGGAGCACTCTATTCTGTCTGTGTGTCTGTGTGCGCGCCGGCGCGCGTGTGTGCGTGTGACCCCTCCGTCCTCCCTATGCCCACTTTCATGAAATGGGTCACAAAGACACTTAATGTTTTTAGCTTAATAGAATATGACTGGTGCAAGGGCTCGATTACTCTTGACATGTCCCCAGCACGACAACAGACATCCTGGCGTGAAAAAGGCATTTAAAAGCACTCAGACTTCATCAATCAATCTCCTCCACTTTATACATCAGTAGTACCATCAGTGTTTAATGCTACCACACTTGGCCAGCACAGTCCAGCCCCTTCCTTTAATGCCCAGAGAGTAATGGACAAGGAACAAGGATGTGGGTTACCCAATAATTTCCATTCTGGATACTGTCTAAAAATAGTGGTTAAAACAAAGACAATATTCTGGGCGTTCCCTTTTTGTGGGTGCCGCTAACTGGGGGGTGGGGGGAGAGAGAGACATCAGAACGCTTCAGGCTTCCAGGGCCCCCAGATATAACTATGATATGGTTGGCATGGCGGGGGCCCAACATTTGTTTTCTTTCAGGGGACCCACAATTTGCAGCAGTGTCCCTGACCGTGGGGTTTTATACAGAGCCATTGGGATGGGGGGGGGGGGGGGGGGGGCTGGCAGTGATCCGGTGGGTCATTTACGACCGACAAACATGCGCTTTGTTGTCCGGCTCATTGAGTCCAGTCACCAGCGGGGCCCTCATCTGGTAGTGGGTTCCTCTGCTCGCCTTTGATGCGGTGGCTCTGGCAACAACAAGCACACTGCACCTCCGACTGCAATTGCGTCGCCTCTCTCTCCCCAAGGCCCAGTTCTTACATGTTGTTTTGCTGAGGTGTTCAAAAAGAAGTTGGCTCTTTCTCAGACTTCTCAGTGCTGTTGTTTTGCCTCTCAGTCCTGCACACAGGAAACTGTCGGCTCCTCAGACACCCACAGTTGCTCCACATGGCCTTCTTTGTCCAAGAACATTACAGTGCGCTAGTAAACATGAAGTTAATTTTCCTTCAGTGTCTCTCTTGATCTCAATCCCCTGATATACTCACGTGCCACTATGTCTACTAAGCAGTAAAAGTTCTTTATCATTATCAGCTGTTTAACCAATAGTTTATAGTGTTGATTTCAGCTCAGTGGGTATGAAAAAAATCTGTTGTATTAATTACTGTCTTTTGTCTTTCAGGACCCCCACGCAGAAGAGTTCGAGGACAAGGAGTGGACATTTGTCATTGAAAATGTAAGTAAGCCGTTCCACATGTTTATGCTGATGCTGCCATCTAGTGGTCAGCCCGCACAGGCAGGACAGTGAAGTGATGGACGGCACACTTCCATGCGGTTCTGTTGTGGAGTTCAAGTTCAGTTGAAGGTCCTTTTTGGCGTTGTCAGGTTTAAAGGCAAGAGTCTGCAGAGTCAGGGCTTTCTGGATCCAGAGCACGCACTGCAAACAGAACATTGTCTGTGCAGCGAGAGGCTAGACAGTTGACGCCAAATGTGGTCAATTTTAAGCACATACAGATTCAGCACTTCTAATTTTGTTGTTCATTCTGAACAATGACAATAAAGGCAGGCTATTCTATTCTGTTTTGTTCTATTATATTCCACCACATTTGGCGAAGTCAGTGATATGTTTTTACTTTTACCTATCTGATGCCCATAATTCTGCAGTCACTGATTCACACCAGGAAAAGGCTGAGTTATGTGTGCTGCTGATGCATATTATGCGGTGTAATATATTATCTGATTGGCTGAAATTAGTTTTAAATTTGTTTTGTTGTATAAACCACAGCTGAATTCTATCTCTAGAAAATCTTTAAAAAGTCTACCCACATTTAATATTCTCTGTTGATGGCAGTCCATCTAAAAACAATAATAACAAAAAAAACTTTTGACCTCACAGTAGATTTGTATACCTGATTGTGGTAGCCAGGTGGGTTATCTTATAGTTTGAGTTGATAGTGCAGCCTAGAGCAAAAACAATCAGCCTGACATTACCTGCATAGAAAGAAAGATGCAGGAGTGTTGTGCTGTCCCTTTGTAGTAGTATTGGTCCCCCTAGTGGACCCAAGTGGACTTGCAGCATTGGACAGTCTGTTCCCAATCTCCACCAGCCCCAATCCCTTTATGTAATCGCCATCTCCATGTGCGCCACCACACCACCTCTCGCTTTGAGCCCGGCCCTGAGCCTGTTAGCCAAAGCCTTTGTGCCGCACACACGATAGGGATCCGGCGACGGCGGCCATTGCTCCCCCCCGATTGGCCAGCCGAGCGGCCGGATGTCACAGTCTCCATCGACAGGGCGCCTTTCATCAGACCAAATTGGATTGGGGCCACAGATATGATGCTGTTTACTCAGGTTACACCTGATAAAATAGTAGCCGGATAACACCGATATTTAAGATCTAGAGGGGAAATGTTTTCATGCGTCATTCAAAACAGGATGTGTGTGTGTGTGTGTGCGCGTGAGAGGGAGAGAAAGAGAGGGAGTAATATTACTTTTTTTGTGTGTGCAGTTGCACTTCTGGACAAACAGCCCTTTGCATCTGTGTTGTTATTCCTTGCACCACAGTGGATTTCACCTACATTACGCCATCTGACTCCCTTGTTAGATTTTTATCTGTGATATTTACGCAGTTTTTGTACGCACGTCATACATCTTCACAAACAACCCACTTTGTGTGGTTTAAGCAGGAGGCGTTTTTACTGTGAAAAATAATGCCTCGGAGAGAGACAGAGTTTGTGTGTGTGTGCATGCGTGCAAGAGAGAGCTTGTGTATGTGTGCGTGAGACAGAGAGGCTGGGTGTGCGCGTGCGTGTGTGTTTGTGCACGTGTGCTCCTTTGGCACAGGGCCTGGTGCTTTAACTGTGTCCTCATGCTCAGGCCGGCCTCTCAGATGTGACGAGTGCCAGACACAGCAGCAGCAGCAGGGCCAGCAGACTAAAGATGGGCCTGTCCCGCACCCTAATCCTCACACTCTCTCTCTCTCTCTCTCTTTCTCTCTCTCTTTCTCTCTGTATCTCTCTCTGTGTCTCTCTCTCGCTCTCTCTCTCACTCTGTGTTTCTCTCTCGCTCTCTCTTGCTCTGTGTCTCTCTCTCACACTCTCTCTCGCTCTGTGTCTCTCTCTTGCTCTCTTTCTCTCTTTCTCTCTCTCTCTCTCTCTCTCTCTCTCTCTCTCTTGCTCTCTTTCTCTCTTTCTCTCTCTCTCTCTCGCTCTCTCTTGCTCTGTGTCTCTCTCTCACACTCTCTCTCGCTCTGTGTCTCTCTCTTGCTCTCTTTCTCTCTTTCTCTCTCTCTCTCTTTCTCTCTCTCTCTCTTTTTATAAGCCTCCCATTGAAAAACGTACGGCCGATCTACAGTGGAGGCTCGTTCACGGGGCTATAGCTACAAACAGACACGTGGCACACCTGAATCCAGCAGTTGAAAAACTCTGTCCTTTTTGTGGGGGGGAGGAAACTATTGTGCACCTGTTTTTAAATTGTAGGAGGTTAGGGGGGCTTTTTGACTACCTCAGAGTGTGGATTCAAAAGCTTGGGAGCACTTTCTCAGAACAACTTTTCATTAGTGGGCCTGTGTATAGCGCAAAACATAAGAATAAAATCTGCTTAATAAACTTCTTGATAGGCTCAGCAAAAATGGCTATTTGGAAAACCCGGAGAAACAAGCTAATTGATGCTGGTTCCTGTGACCCAGTTGAGGTTTTTAAGGGGATGGTGGCTGCACGGGTGAATGTTGAATATGCCTACTATAAGTTAATTGATGATGTTGATTGTTTTGTGGCTGTGTGGGGGGTAGGGGAAGTGTTGTGTCATGTCACCGCTGATGGTATGGTGGGGTTAAGTGTGCAATGAGGGAGGGGCTACCTCCACTTTCTTTTAGAGGTTTGTAAATGTAAGCTGTGCAGTGGACGTGTGGTTGTAATTGTTTGACAACGGTTTAATAAAGGAGTGTTAAATCTCTAATCTCTCTCTCTCTCTCTCTGAAAGCTTTTTGGCTACCATTGATGCAATACAACAGTCCGTCTCACCCAGCTACTGTCTCCAGAAGTCTTTTTTTTTTTTTTTTGTCCCCCATTTTTCATGTTTATTCACAGGTGCTGTGAACAGATTGAAGTTTGGGTGTAAAATAATTACGTGTTACTTCAAGTTGTGGTTTGTGATGTTGTTCCTGTATTGTTTAATTGCAGCCTTGGCATAGGTCCAGCTTCTCTCTCTCTGTCTCTAACTCTCTCTCTCTCTTTCTCTCTCTCTCTCTCTCCTTCTTTCACTCCCTGTTTTACCCCCCTCCCTCCATTCGTCTCTCTCTCTCTCTCTCCTTCTTTCACTCCCACTCACCCTTTTGCTTTCTTCTCTGTCCTTCCCTCTTCCTCCCTCCCATTTTTTTTCTTTTCTCTCCTCCCCTCTCTGTTTCTCCACCCCAACACACACACACTTTCCCTCCCCCTCCCCCTGCCTCTGTCTCCCCCTTTTCTTTTTTCCTCCATCCCTCCTTCTCTTTCTCCTTTCATCTTTCTCTCTCTCTCCTTCCAGTCCCCTTCACCCCTCCACTCTAACCCAGCAACGGGGCTCTGCCCAGCTGGCTGCAGAACCCTACAGGGCCTGGCTGCCCAGTGCTCAGCACACAGGCCCACTATTGTAGCTGTCTACACTCTATACACACACACACACACACACACACACACACACACACACACACACACAGACACTGTGTGCTCATGCACACACCAGTCCCAGCTCAGGTGATGGTTTGTTGCCTTAGTTTCTTCTCATCTAAGGTGTGTGTGTTTGTGTGTGTGTGTGTGAGGGAGAGAGAAAGAAAGAAAGTGTGTATATGCGGGAGGGGGTCCTGCTTGGATCAGTACCAAGGACTGGGCTCCTGTCCAGCCGGGATACTCCAGTCCATCTGTCCTCGCAGCAGAAAGCAGAGAAGGCACACACATATGCGCACACACATACACGCACACACACACACGTATGCACACACACACACACACACATGCACATACACACAAACATGCACACTTGTGTGCACACACTTGCATCACAGCAGCTCAATCACACTCCCAATGCAGTGGTAGAGGTCATCACAAACATACAAATATAAACACACTCTCACCAGATCTTACTGTGTAGAGACCCACAGTGCCAAACACACACACACACACACACCAGCAAAACAAACAGACAAAAAATATGCATCAGAGTAGCGGCATCTCAGACAGCCTGGCATTGATCCATTGTTTGTCAGGACCAGCATACACACACACACACACACACACACACACACACACACACGCATAACCAGATGAAGGGAGCCATGCTGAAAAACACTGCTGTGTGTATGTGCTGTGTGCCTCTCACACAGACCTTTTGGCATTTTCCATTTTTTGCACTGGTCCTGGTATCTCTGTTTTTGTGTGAAAGTCATTCAGGACATGCTGCATTCTCTCTGGCTAATTTAGTGTTTTGTGTACGAGGCCTTTACTTGGCCAAGGCCGGACACCGTAAACACTGACAGACTTACTGGTTTGAGAGCAGTGTCACTTGTGCCGTGGCAACCACAGAAACATTCTCCGGTTCCCTAAATGGCCACTGTTCCACTGACTGTGTGCAGATTGGTTTGAGGTAAGAGCTGCAACAGTTGGATGTCGTCATGGCATCAGTGTGGCATACTCTTGACATGACAGACAGAGAGAGAGAGAGGGGGAGGGGAGGGGGAGAGAAAAAAAACAACAAGAGTGCTACAAGAGTCTCTCTTCAGACCATTGAAGGCGGTGAGTGCAGCACAGTGTCCCGGAGGAAGGCTGGAGTGACTCATCCCAGAAGAAGGGAGAGAGAGAGAGAGAGAGAGAGAGAGAGAGCAGGAGCAGGAGGAGGAAAAAGACGAAGTACTTTTCTCAGCCCTGAGAAAGTTGAGGAGGAGGGGGGTTGAGAGGTTGGGAGGGAGGGAGAGAGAGAAGAGAGAGGGAGAGGAAAGAGGAGGAGAAACGAAAGTCCTGAATTCCTCTTGTCTCCACATACCTCTCTAATAACAAAGTGATCAAAGACATGCTTGGCATGTGACGTGCGGGCAGGGCTTGGGTGGTTGTGGGGGGGGGGCAGGATGGGGGTGATGGTGGGTTGTGGTGGTGGGGAGGGGTGAGCAGTGAAGAGGCACTTTACCCTCACACACTCAGCTGTGTCCCCCTGCCTGCCATGCACCAGAGACCAGAGGAGCGAGGGAGGGAGTGAAAGAAAAGACAGACAGAGGGAGGGAGGGAGAGAAAGAAATGTAAAGGGGGAGGAGGGATGTGGGGGGGAGCAGAGAGAGGTGGAGGAGGGCGCTCCAAGTGAGACTGACATCAAAGCTCCTAGGGCTGGCCTATTTGGCACCAGATTACAGTGCTGTGTGTGTGTGTGTGTGTGTGTGTGTGTGTGTGAGAGAGAGAGACTGGGAGCTTACAGACTGTGTTTTTGTCGTGGGGTAATTTTCTTGAGGCATATTATCTGACTGCTGTGTTATTGTGCTCATACCATCTTTTATTTCATCAATCTAGCCTGGTGGTATTTGCACTCTTAACAGATCCTCTTTGAGAAACACATTTCAGTCAGAACTATGAATCATTTTTAGACATTAACAGAAATATGCAGAAATCGACAAGCTCTACTTAGTACACATCCTTTGACAAAAGTCTGTAGAGTAGAATTTCTGTAATCTGAAACAGAGACTTACAAGAGACTAGTGGCGGATTGAGGCAGCAAATTGAACAGTACTTAAAAATTAAGAAGGTTGCGTATTAAGGAGGCTTTATGTAAATTAAACTGATACATCACCAGTGAACTAAGAGGTACATCGCATCCAGCATTCCGTGATGGCCTTTGTACCCTTGATTCCATTAATTAAATATTTCCTGTGGTGACGGACCTGTTCTGGGATCAGCTGTCACTGCCTGGTGGTGGTGACTTCAGCTCCAGAGCCACAGCTCTGGGATGAGTCATTTTTCCCGCACACTCACCTGCACCTGGCTGTGACAGACATCCTCCAGGGCCAGTAGAGGGCAGTGTGTGACCGGCTGTGCACCGACCACAGACGAGCAGGCTATGACACTTCGAGCCTGCGACGGAGGCCTCACGAGTGTGTGAGACAGTGTGTGTGTGTGTGTGTGTGTGTGTGTGTGTGTGTGTGTGTGTGTGTGTGTGTGTGTGTGTGTGTGAGTGTGAGTGCGTGTGTGTGTGTGTCGGCAGTGTGTCAGATGGAGCAGAGTGTGAGGTATCTGGTTCGACAGCGAGCGAGCGAGCGAGGGAGCGCGTCTGAGCGCTGGGTGCGGGGAGGTAAAGGCTGGGCCTGACCCCTCATCAGAGAATAGACGGGAGCGGGAGCAGAAGCCGCGCTACGGGGGAAGAATACGCCATTGTGCCGCCGAGAGATGATGAAATTCAAGATCGGCGCTCCTAATCTCTGGCTCAACCTCAGCAATGCTAATCCTCCCTCCTCTGTAGAATTATTTGAGTGGTAGATTGTATTTTGTCATTGAAATGGCAGAGTGTCAAACGGCACCTTTCTCCTCGTTTTTTTTTTTCTTCTTCTCCCCCCTCTCTCTCTCTCTCGCTCCTTTTCTCCCTATTTGTGTCCCTGCCAAGACGCTGCGGCCCAAAGAATTGCATAATCAGAGACACGGAGAAAGAGGAGAGAGGGGGAGTGAAGGAGGGGAGAGAAAGAGAGAGAGAGAGGGGTTGTGACAGAAAATGATTATTCAGTGGTATCTCCAAATTGCATGCAACTCTTCCTTTCTTCCCTCCTCTTTATTCAAATACATTATCTGAAGCTTGGAAATTGAGGGGTCATATACTTAACGGCTATATTTAGTGGCATTGTGCCTCAGCCCCTTTGTGTGTGTGTGTGTGTGTGTGTGTGTGTGTGTGTGTGTGTGTGTGTGTTGGCGTGGTTGTGAATACTATATTGGCCGACTCGATGGCCCCCACGCCGGCTGTGTTGTGTGTGTGTGTGTGTGTGTGTGTGTGTTTGCATGTGAACCACAGTGAGGGAAGCCTAGCCAAATCTGGAGCCTTCTCTACACCCCCACCAACCCCCACCCCCAACCCCACTTCCACCCCCACACACCCCCACTCTATTCTCCTCCATCGCTTTCTTCTTCTTCCTCCTCCTCCTCCTCCTCCTCTTCGTCGTCTTTGTCTATTTTTTCCCTCTCCCCTCTGTTCTGAAAAGCTGAAAGCGGCAGAGGCTGGTGCCAATGTGACTGCTCCGGGTTTTTGTGTGTGTGTGTGTGTGTGTGTGTGTGTGTGTGTGTGTCACTTTCAAGACTATTGTCTCTGAAAGCCAGCGCTCGGCATCCACTGATACTCCCCTTGAAGGCTAACACCCCCCCCCCCACCCCCACACACACATATACGCACACACACACACACACGCTCGCCCCTCCACCCCCTCTCCACAGACATCCCATCCTTGCCCAGCCCCAATGTTATTCACTGTTAGTCATTTTAATACAATGCGCTATCTGTGCATGGAGGAGCCATTGAGAGGCAGAGACGGAGAGGCGGCAGCTCTCTGTGCCCATTGCTGCACCCGCCTCAGCCTCAGCCCCAGCCTCGCCTCGGCTGCCTCTGTCTCTCTCGCTCCCTCTACTCTGCCCGCGTATAAATAGTGTTTGTAAGTAGCACAGCTGAACTCCTGCCAGGCCATTTGCCGCCTTGTAATGGCTTCAGCATCTTGCCTAATTTTTTCCCCCTTTGAACCTTTTTTGAACTGGAAAATGGGAAAATTGAGGTGTTGATGGTTGCTCTTCTCTGTCCGTCTTTCAAATGTTTTTTTTTTTACACCACTCTTCCTCTCTTTATCTCTCTCCTTTTTCTCTCCTTCTCCCTCTCTCTTTCTCTCTCTCTCTTTCTTTCCTCGCTGTGTCTTTCTCTTTGGGGAGTGTCTATCTGTTGGGGCTGCGGCTCTTGTGCTGTGTACCTGCTGTCGCTCGTGGACCCCTTCCAAATCAATTAAAGCCATTTCCACTCCAGCTCGTCTGCCTCTGCGTCCCTCGCGTGCCCTACCAACACCCCTTCTGCCCCCCCCTCCGTCCCACCCCCACCCTGCCCCCACACAAAGACATTACGTAGGCCAGTGGGTTACCAGCAAAGCTGAAGAGCATTAGGCTACCTGGTGCATGCTCCTCGAAGCTGCCGACGAGAGAAGGAAAATCCGAAAGTTCTTCTCTATTTCAGCGTGGAAATGGTGATTAATAGCGCTCGTGATTGGGTGCATGGACTGAGGATACAAAGTTTTATTTTGTTTTTAATGTAGTTTTTTCCCCCCCCCCAATTTCTCAGCCATGGCTCGCTGAAGGCTTAGTCCTTTTATTGGACTGAAGCATTTCTCTCACATGTAGGCCTACTATATTCTTTTGCGACCCGTTTGTTCGTCTCTCAGTCTTGTTAGTCAGTGTACAGTATGACATGATCATTGGGTGATATATCTCCTAGCGTAGGATCCTGTATCCAAAACTCAACTCTGTAGTGTGGAAGCTTAGTTTGGGACATGAAGCTTGAGATGGTGGTGGTAACATTTTCACCCTTATAGTGACCACAATGTCTGGTTGTGTGACGAAGCCTTCTCATATTCACCATGTTATGGTGAGGTTCATGGCAGAGGTTGGGAGTTGTGGTTATGGTCTGGTTGAGGATTACACCCCCATGCCCTCTCGATGCCGACCCCCACCCCTCTGCCCTCCAGCCCCCCCAGCCCTGAGCACTTAGGCCTGAGACTCTTCAAATAAAGCAGTGAAGCACCCAAAAGAAGGGGACAACAGATGCATGTGACCCCCACCACACACACACACACACACATATACACATACACACACACTTACACACACTCACACACGCATACACTCCCTAAACCCATTTTGGGACCAGCTGAGAAGAGTCTGGTGGGCGAGAGCGAACAAGAGGATGAGTGGAGGGGAGGGAGGCGGAGGGGCCGAGTAAATCTCTTTAGGTGCAGGCGGCCTGGAGACCAGAACAAGAGCGGGGACGGCCCGCGGCCCAGACGGCTCCAGATGGTCTGGGGGTAGCCCGGCGGGCGGAGGCCTGCAGCCCGGCAGCAGTGAGGCTGGCTGGGGCTAATCTGAACCGGGTGCTGCCTCCGCTGGTGGTGGTGGTGCTGGTGACGACGATGATGGTGGTGGTGAGGCCGGCAAGGAAGCGAGGATGGGCAATGGAGGAGGAGGAGGAGGAGGAGGAGGAGGAGGGTGGTGGGGCAGGAGAAGGAGCGGGAGCGGATGGCTGTCGGGCCGGGTGTGTCTGTGTCTGTGGCACGGCCCTGCTGGAGGCGAGGGGAGAGTGGCAGGCAGGCAGGCAGGCACACACATGGGTAAAGGGGGTAAAAGGGGGGGGGGGGTTATGGGTTAGGGTTTATGCCGGGGCTCCTCTGGTGATGGTGATGGAGGAGGAGGTGGTGGTGCAGGAGGAGGAGGTGCGGGTGGGGGTGGTGGTGGTGGTGGTGTGGCAGGGGAGCACGGGTGGTCCCTGCTGTCCAAAGCGAGCGTCACTCTAATAGGCTTACAGACGCTAATCCCAGGCGCCGCTCCGTCACATGGCCAGTCTGCTGACCCTGTTCTGTTACACATCTCTTTCTGCCTGCTCTTTTCTTTTTCTACCCCTGCCACCCCACCCCCCTCCTTCTAGGTCTCGCCATTCTCTCCATCTTGCCCTCTTTTGTGTGGGTCTTGTTTTTAGTTTTCCCTTTTTTTTTGTCCCTCTCACACCTCTGAAATGTGTGGAGTGTGTGGTGAGAGAACCTTGTTAGGGTGTGTGTGTGTGTGTGTGTGTGTGTGTGTGTGTGTGTGTGTGTGTGTGGTGAGAGAGACACTCTGTCCCAAGCATTTAAGGGGGAGACACACCTTCAGGCTTCTTTGTCAGCTGGTGGCGCCAGCGTTAAGTGGCACTGGTTCGAGTACAAGAGTCGAGTTTTAGGTGGAGGTGTGTGTGTGTCTGTGGGTGTGGGTGTAGGTGTCCATCTGTCTTTCTGCGCCCTTCTCTCTGTGCAAGAATCTATGGGAAGCACTATATGTGCATTGTACTTGTTGGTTTCATTTAGCTGCCCTGACACACACACACACACACACACACACATACTCTTTCTCTCTCTATCATACAGACACACAGTCTCTCTCTCTCTCTCTCTCTCTCTCTCTCTCTCTCTCTCTCTCTTCTCTCTCTCTCTCTCTCTCTCTGTCTCTCTTTCTTTCTGTCCCTCTCTCTGTCAAACACACACACACACACACACACACACACACACACACACACTGTGCCTCAGTGCCAGTTTCAGCATGGGTGCCTGCTGCCGTTCCTGCCACCACCCCTGGCTGTACCGCAGAGTAGGCTCCTCATAATGGGCTCTATTCTCTCCCGTCCCCACAGAGCGCTAAAGCCCAGGGGCCCTCAGCAACTCTGAGTCCCTAGCCAAAAAAATATTGAAGTAGGACCGGCAAGACGCAGTCAGAGAGTTTGGACTTCATTTCAGCGTGAAGGACACCGTCCAGGCATGACCGCACAGTGGACAGATTAACGTAAAGTAGAGCGTTCATTAACTGTAAACATTCTACAGCACTACGGTCTAAGAGTCCTCAATTCAATAAAGGGCAAGAAACCGCATACCCTTTTGCTCTTTGCCAATGATTACCTTTCAAAACAGACATAGTTTCAGCCTATGGCCTTACTCAGGTCTTAAAAGACTTAATAATCATTGGCATAGAGAGAAAGAGTGTGCAGTTGCTTCTGCTTTATTGAATCATCCCTCTTGTTACTGGCACCTCCATAAGTTAGACTCCTGTAGAAGGGAAAACTGGCGCATACCAGATCTGATTTAACAGCGATTGCTTCCGTCCGCCCACACAAGGGACACTTCCACATCCACTGAATGAGGAGCGCGCTCAGTCTGGCCCGTGTGCTCCCGTGTGGGGTCGCGTCCTGGCCCTGGCGGGACACCAGGAAGAGGGCTGGGCCTCTCAGGCCCCCAGTCAGCGGGGGCGGCCATGGAGCACGGCCTTCCTTTGTTTGCCTTCTACGCTATGGCTAATTATCTCTTGTACAGTCTGGCCTTCTGTGTGTGTCTTTGTGTGTGTGTGTGTGTCTTTGTGTGTGTGTTGTGGGGACAGGGGGGCCTTTTTATGGACAAGGGTGTGTTGTGAAGATGCATGTGTTAGTGTGATTCTTCTGGCCTTTGTTGCCGTCTGTGAGTGTGTGCTACTGGGCACTGTGTTGTGCTTTTTTGTGCACGTGTTGGCATACTGCCTTGTGTCCTGTGGTTGTGTGTGTGTGTGTATGTGATTTTGTGTGTGTGTGTGTGCGCGCACGCATGAGCTTGGGTGCCTTTTGCTCTCCCTATGTCTTGTGTTGTGTGTGTGTGCCTTTGAGTGCCTCTGTTTGAGTGTGTGTGTGTGTGTGTGTGTGTGTGTGTGTGTGTGTGTGTGTGTGTGTGTGTGTGTGTGCTGTGATTCTGGGATGGCGTAGGATGCTTGACCTTGTCTTTCATCTGTTCTGGAGTCTGCTGATCCTGCTGTGTTGTGGAGGCAGGGCCAGATCCACCACAGATGTCACATGTTCTGCTGCGCAAGGCAGGAGGAGAAGACATACGCACGCGCACACACTGACACACACACACACATACATACATACATACATACACACACACACACACACACACACACACACACACACGCACACACACACACACATGCACACCAGAAGAACACAAAACATAGGTCTGACGCTCCCCCCACAAAAACATGCCCGCAGACACACAAAGATAGTCTCTCTCACGGTCTGATGAACACACACACACACACACACACACCACAGTTAGCAGCAGACAGGCGCCTTGTTTAGGCTCTCACCCGGCGTGACTCAGCCGGCATCCAAAACAAACATCAAAACACACGCGTGTCACCTGGGAGTTGTGTTATTTCCCCCGTTCTGCCCGGCTTGGGCCGGGCTGCAGTGGGGCTGGCGCTTGATCCAGAGCCCTGCAGACAGGCCCCCTCGCCGTGGTCCTGTTGGGCCTGGGCCCAGGTCTATTGTAGGGTCAAACAGCCCCACCCTGCATGATCTTCTGCTTGGTCTTCTGCTCTCTGTGAATGTGAAGTGTTGGGCTATGCAGTGACCTGACATTTGAAAAGCATCACATTCACATTCAGTGTAATCTGTGACGTGTACAATACTGCTGATTACTTAATCACAGCGCAACCATAGATTGGATACTTGACTTGTTTGTTGCTAAATGCAGGCCAAAGAAACGTGCTTTGTTTATGATTGTGTGTGTGCATGTGTATATGTGCGTGTGCGTGTGTGAGAGAGAGAAGGGCTGGTATTGTCAGTGTCCATCGGCTGGCACCGAAGGAGTTGTTTCCGTGCCAGGCTGGCATAGTGGCATGGCCTGCTCTGACCCGACCCTTGCCAGCCGCCACTTTGGCCCCGAGCCCAGGCCCGCTAACACGATAGCCCAGCCTGATGGCCCAGCCTGATGGCCCTTCATTGCTATGGGCACTGGCTAACGAGATGGCTCCGCTAAGCCCCGTTAAGGCTCATCATGGCCAGGGCCACTTCAGGCCTGCCCGTCAACATGTCAGCTCAGCTCAAGCCTGCTCAATCCTCCACACCACACCACACCCCACCCCAACCCACTCCACTCCACCCCTGAGTAACTAACTCAGCGTCTCGTGTCTCCTCCTCGTCTCTGGAAACTCAAGCGCAGCGCACAGCGCCCTGACGTCAGGTGTCACAGCGGAACCAGGGTGTAAAAGAGAAGCTGCATGCCCAACAGGCACTCCGTGGCGACACTGACACTGCCAAGGCAGGAGAGGAAGAGAAGAGAAGAGGAGAGAGGAGAGATGAGAGGAGCCACTGTCACACGTCACATGTCACACAGTGCCCTAGCTGCCAGCGGGGTGTCCGGTCGTCAGAGGCACGCGCCACTCCCTTCCCTGCTGCTGACCTGACCTTCCTCTCCACGTCTTTCTCCTCTTCCTCCTCTCCTCCTCTGTTTGTCCTGCTCTCCTGCACTCTACCTGAGGTTGACCTGTGCCAGCGGTGGGCTCGGGCCCAGTGTGTGTGTTTCGTGTGTGTGTTTCGTGTGTGTGTGTGTTTCGTGTGTGTGTGTGTTTCGTGTGTGTGTGTGTTTCGTGTGTGTGTGTGTTTCGTGTTTGTGTGTGTTCTGTGTGTGTGTGTGTGTGTTCCGTGTGTGTTCCGTGTGTGTGTGTGTGTGTGTGCGTGTTCCTGTGTGTGTGTGTGTGTGTGTGTGTGTGTGTGTGTGTGTGTGTGTGTGTGTGTGTTCCGTTTGTGTGTGTGTGTGTTCCATGTGTGTGTGTGTGTGCAATGTCAGGTGTTGTGGGGCTGAACACTGAGAGAGGATGGTAGAGCAGCAGAGGCACAGACTGCATCGGCGGCCCTCACCAGAGCAACACTACTCCTAGCAACCAAACATGTGTTCATTCTCAACCCCTGAAAAATGAATACTTGAGACGAACAGGCCCATTTTGAAATGTCCTTGCTTGTCTTTAGTTTCGGCCGTTGTCTATTTGTTTTTTTCTGGTGCACGCAAGGCGGTTGGCTATCCTTTTATTCTTTCACCTCTGTTTTTCTACTCTTGCACCTCCACTGCCACCCCCTCTCTCCTTCTATTTTTTTCTCCTTCTCTTTCTCTCTCTCTCACTCTGTGGGGTCTAGTTTTCCTTTACAACACTCTTCTCATAACTCCAGTGTGGCGGTGTTATTGTTTTGTCTTTGGTGTTGTGTGCTCATAGCCGCGTGCGGGGAGGTGTTGGGCGTGGGGCCAACTTTCAGGGCCCTAATCCCCCCCCCCCCCCCCCAACCCAGCCCCTGACTCTGCACCTCCCTTCCCCTCCCCTCCCCCGCCTCGCTCCGCTTCGCTCCGATCTCAGCGACTGTCACCTCTCTGACCCCGGCCCTCCCCACCTCCACCCGCCTCCGTGTCCCCTCACCTGTCGCCCACCTTTACCCTAATCCGCCCTTCCCGCAATATTGCTGTTTTCCGTGCAAGGGCTACTACTGCTGTGTTTGTGTATGTGTGTAAATGTATGTGTGTATGTGTATGCGTATCTGTGTGTGTATGTGTGAAGGTCCACTGCTGCCCCGTGTGTGTGTATGTGTGTGCGTGTGTGTGTGCGTACGTGTGTTCGTGAGGAGGGCGAATCTCCTCGTCGCTCCTGCGTGGTACATGACTTATCTCAATCACGCAGGTATTTATTTTGCTCCGCCGCTTCTTAAGATGGTGCCTGCCGATGGAGACAGACTTTGTGGGCCTGAAAATCTCCCCAAATCCCCATGTTTACCCACAAGCCTGACCCAGCACTGGTGTGTGTGTGTGTATATGTGTGTGTGTGTGTGTGTTTGTGTGTGTGTGTATGGAGGATTTGGGGGGGGGGTGTGGGGGGGGTGGTTAATGTGGTGGCGCAAGAGGCGGTGGGCTGGGCTGGGTTGGGCTGGGCTGGGTTGGGCAAGGCAAAGCAAAACCCAAAAACTAACGTCCGTGTCGAACATCGGTGTGACACCGTGCGAACGGGGGCTGACGGTTTCTGGTGAGCGGCACTGAAACGGATCACGATGAGTCAAGCGCTCAGTTTGTGTGGATGAACGTGTTGGGTGACGCATCCTCACCTCGTCTGCTAATCCGTTCAGCCCCAATACAACACCTGCCCTCTTGTTTTAGAACATCACGTCACCAGCCAGAAACAAACTCTTAAAGACAGACTGATTTTTTGTGTGCCTGTGCATCTCTGTCTGCACACGTTTTGGGGTACATCTACTTTAGAATCGTGTGTGTGTGTGTGTGTGTGTGTGTGTGTGTGTGTGTGTGTGTGTGTGTGTGTGTGTGTGTGTGTGTGTGTGTGTGTGTGTGTGTGTGTGTGTGTGTGTGTGTGTGTGTGTGTGTGTGTGTCGGCAGGAGATGTGCAGTCTGACAGTAGGGGAGACACGCAGAGTGTGCAGTGTGTGACAGAAAGCACTTTATCAAGCGCTGCGGAGACTAATTCCCCTGGTTTTAAGATGCTCATTGTTGCTTTAAAGATAATCTCTGCTCCATTCTAATCCACGTCTCAGATTCTTTGACTTGTATACACCTCTAATCAGTCTCATCCCAATAATTATCTTTGTCAGGTGATTCCTTTTCTCTCCCCTCTTTTATTTGGTGTCGTTGTCTGTGTACAGTTATCAACGGAGGTAATAAACGACACTTAAAACCAATATTGTCCCAAAGAGGCTTTGTTGTATATAATCTTATAAATAATCCCTTTAAGTAAAGCTGATTTTTGTGGATTAAAACCCATGATATACAAATGTTAGATCTTTAACAGTGTCGGAAAAGCCCTTAAACAAACAGTTTTTTTTTTTTTTTTTTGCCAATGGAACCTCAGGAATAGCCCAGACGCTCAAAGCCATGCCTCGCAGCGATGAGGGGAAGAGGAGATGAATGAACGTGCAGAGAGCACCATGTGAAAGAAAACGCAGGCAGTGACTTACTGCAGCCCCTCCACAGACAACATAAGAGACCATTCCAACACAATAGGCTAGGCTTCACAGCTGTAATGTGGACAAATGCAAGACTGATGCTATGTTGTCAAAAGCCTCATCATTTATTGGAGAAGAAAAAAGAATAAATGTAATACTTAACACACACACACACACACTCTTAAAACTAGTCCAAGGTGTATGATTTTAATAGCCTCTATGTATGTGGGAACATAACAGAGAGAAGACATTTTTGATGAAATGTGTGCCTAAATGACATATTTGCTCCTACACATAGTGTGTTTGAGTACAGCTTGACTGCTTCAGTCTGTGGTTTTAGCCTGTAGTGTGTGTGTGTGTGTGTGTGTGTGTCTTGTGTGGGTGTGTGCTGAGCGTGTGGCTGGCTGTGGCGTGTGGAGGTGTGAATGCGTGGGTGGTCTGCAGTAGTCCTGTCCAGCGTGTCCCTCTGCGGCCCTCAGTCACAGGGCCTCACCAGGGAGCCGGCCTTTCAAAAACACCACGCCGCATCAGCGCTTCTGTGTGTGTGTGTGTGTGTGTGTGTGTGTGTGGCTATGGCTATGTGTAAGGGTGTGTGAGTGTTTTATACACTCGTGTGTGTGTGTGTGTGTCTGTGTGTGTGTGTCTGTCTCTGTGTGTGGCTATGTATAAGGGTGTGTGAGTGTTTTATACACTCTTGTGTACACACGTGTGTGTGTGTGTGTGTGTGTGTGTGTGTGTGTGTGTGTGTGTGTGTGTGTGTGTGTGTGTGTGTGTGTGTGTGTGTGTGTGTGTGTGTGTGTGTGTGTGTGTGTGTGTGTGTGTGTGTGTGTGTGTGTGTGTGTGTGTGTGTGTGTGGGGTTCTGGCTTCCAATTACGGACATGGATTTCTGTCCATTTCATGTGACTGGGTGCCCATTGGTGGGCCTCCAGCGGTTTAGATCACGGTAACAGGCCATGGCAGCCGATAGAGAAGCTCTCGCTGGACCTATTAGGCCAGGATAATCAAACACCTATAGGACTTGTGCTGAAGATGCAGTTACATATTTGTCATACGTGTGTGTGTGTGTGTGTGAGGCCTCTGTGGGTCCCTATAGCCACATGTGACCTAAGGGGAAAAGTCTGGCAGGACACTGTGAGCTCACATCCTCTTAACCAGGATGCACCTCTGTGCTGTAATCCAATAGATCAGTCTCCTTTTATGTCCCCATCTGGGTTTATGCCAGTTTATAGCGATGTTATTGTAACCATTACCCGGCGAGGTGCGTTTTGGCCGTCCAGTAATATTGCATTAGAGGAGCTTTTGGATGCTGCAATTTATTTTTCTATTAGCGTTCCCCTTAGAAGTGTGATCAGCGTGGGGCCCACTGCCCAAAGCCTGGACCGCTCTGGACCAGGCAGACCGCCCTGGCCACACTGATAAGGCCTCAGCCTGCCAGAGAGGGAGGAATGGAGAGAGCAGGAGAGGCAGAGATAGAGAGAGATGGAGAGAGGGAGAAGAGGCTGGGGGGGTGGGTGGATGGAGGGAGTGCGAAAGAGAGATGGATAGGTGGAGGGAGAGATGGAATGAGCAAGGGGAAGGGTGAGGTGAGGAAGAGAGAGATGGAGCAAGGTCCAGCTGGAGGGACCGAGGTACCCCCCTCCTAGGACTTATGTGGCCGTGGCCATAATTGAATCTAGATGTCGGGTAAATCCCTGCATGGACAAAGCGCCCCCTGAAAAAAATCCCCAAACCGAGCCGACACTCGCACTATCTGATGCCAATCTGGGGCTGAGCGCTCAAGCACCAGAAACACCGCCCCCCCACCCCCCAAAACCCAACCCCAACCAGCAGGGCCTTCAGGGAGGGACAAATCCAGGAGTCCACTAACGGCAGATTCCTTCGCTGCCCTGCCCAATTCATTGGCACCTTCTCTAAAGCTGATGTATTAGAGTCAAGACTGACCTCACCGCACATTGACCGCACGCTTAATTATTTACACCTTATTTACACGCAAACACAAGCACGGCCGCTGTGTTTTCTCAATATCTTTTGAAGGAACAAATCCAGGAGCTGACGAACAGCAGATTCCTTCACCGTCATGCCAATTCTGTGTCAGCTTCTTTTTTTTTCAAGCTGCTGTATTGAAGTCAACACCAACCTCACCCCAAACAGAACATGCTGTTAATTATTTACATGTTTAGACAAACACCACAATGTCATTTCAATATCTGCGTGTTAAGTGTGTGTGTGTGTGTGTGTGTGTGTGTGTGCGCGTGAGTGTGTGGTGTTTATGAGGATAAATATTTTAACCTTCTGTAATATTATATTAGCGGCACATTTGTGTTGCATATTTTAGCAGCCACTCTTGTTTTCCACATGCACACGCCCTGTCACACACACACACACACACACAGGCACACACACACACACACGCACACACACACAGGCGCACACACACACAGGCACACACACACACAGGCACACACATGGACACACACGGACATGGGTGCGCACACACACTGGCACACACACGGACATGGGTGCGCACACACAGACACACACACACACACACACACACGGCCATGGGCACACGCGCACACACACGATACACACGGCAGGCCGGCACCAACACCTGATCCCGCTGTCACCCGATCAAACCTATCAGATAGGCCCCCATTAGATCTCCTCTGCTCTGAACACACGCACAGGAAGAAATAGTGCCACTCAGAGACAGAGAATGACCGAGAAGAGGGAGGGAGACAATGACCGAGAAGAGAGAGGGAGAGAATGATCGGAAAGAGGAAACTTGGGTTGTGTCATGTAGGGCTGTCCTTATTGCTTCCTCTCCCTGACATGTTTCCATAATGTGTGTGTGTGTGTGTGTGTGTGTGTGTGTGTGTGTGTGGATTACAGGCCAGATAGTTGAGAGGTAAGTCGTTGGGTCCTCACGAGGGCAGGCTCCTTGTGGCGTAACGCTCGTGTCCTACATACGCCAGATATCTAACCCCACGTCTGTCCCCTCATCCTGGGCCGCCGCATCCACTTGGTACGCCCTCATCGCACCCCAGGCCCCCTGGGGTCCCCGTTTCCACCACTCCACTTCACTCCACTCCACTCCACACCCCACCACACCAGGGTGCTCAGCCAGCACCTCTCCCACCTTCGGGCTGCGCTGCTGGGGACAGGCGTGCTAGATTGCGTGAGGGTGCTGGAGGCCGGGTGGAGGCCCAGGCGGTTGGTGGCGCGCTACAGAGCTCAGCAGCACGGCTGCTCAGCACCACGGTAGCACTGCTCTGGCTCAGGCAGGATTAGGGGCAGGGTGCTCCCTCTGGTACACACAGCCTCTTCTCACACACACACATAACACACACACACACACACACACACACACACACACACACACACACACACACATAAAACACACACACACACATACACACACCACACATACACACACACGCCTCCACCACTTAGCACCCCCTTCTTAACATCACATTCCTTCAGTGTCACAAGAGGCTCTGCGCTTATGTACACACACACACACACACGTGCGCGCGCACACAGTTGCGCACAGACAGACGTTCGAACGAAATGCGTATACATGTCTACTGGTGCATACTCTTGACAAATGCATGTCTTTTGACTTTGCGTACTAATGCATCCATTCATGCCATTTACACACACAATTGCCAAATTCATTTCTGACATTTTACACACACATAATTGCTGACTTTAGGTGTGGTAACTGCTGTACGTTCATCGTGGCATTTTGCACACATAATTGCTAACGCCAGGTGTGGTGAGTGTCGCTCGTTTGTCTTGTTGTCAGGTATGTATGTCACGTCGCCGTTCTCATCGAGCCGTTCTCCACAGCGCCAGGAGAGACCAGACGCCGAGAGCGATAATGGCCCTTTCCTTTCTCCTCCTTTTCCCAGCAACCCTTTCATGTCCTCACGCCTCCACCCAGACATGCCATCATCTCTGCACTCCTCTCTCCACGCCACGGCCTCCATCCTCCTCTCTCTTCATATACCCCCACCTCCACCTCCACCTCCGCACCCCTACCCCACCCTCACACACACCCCACCCTCACACACCAGCAGGCCTGATTTTCATTATACGCCTCCGTTTAATGTTTGCCACTTCTAATAACCCACAGACAGTGAGAGCCTCTCTTTCTTTTCTTCTTTCTTTCTCTCTCTCTCTCTCTCTCTCTCTTTCTCTCTCTCTTCTTCTCTTTCTCTCTCTATGTGTGGGGGCTAGATTGCGGGTGGGACGACGCCTGCCTCCAATTACGCGTCGTCGTCTCAGTGGTGGAGGGAGCGGGGCGTTATCCTAAACTATTCTCTCCTGGCGGCGAGAGGCTGCGGCCGGCTGTGTGCCGCTGTAATTTGTCCTCCGCTTCCTTTTAAAAGTGCTTAATCCCGTCCTTGTGTGTCTAATCGCTCCTCTCTTCTTCTCCTCCTCCTCCTCCCTCTCCTTCTCTTCCTCCTCTCTCCTCCTTCCTGTGTGTGTGTGTGTGTGTGTGTGTGTGTGTGTGTGTGTGTGTGTATCTTTGGCCAGAAGCTTTGTGGATCTGAGGGGTTGGATAGTGGGACAAGGAAGGTGTGTGTGTGTGTGTGTGTGTGTGTGTGTGTGTGTGTGTGTGTGTGTGTGTGTGTGTGGTCGTAGGACTGACAATGACCAATTCCCAGGGCCCTTTGATAGAGGCATCATCCCAGCTATATTGTGTTATCCCACAGAGGCCATTGTGGCCAAGGACTCCTCTGGCTTTTTGTGTGTGTATGTGTGTGTCAGTGCCAAGGGAGTAGGCTGGAATGTTTAGGGAGGCTATTTCAGGACACACACCCACAACACACACACCCACCTGTCTTCCCTCACCTGAGCATGAAGAGTTGAAGTATCACTCTGTTATGTCTCTTGCTTTTTTTCCCCTCTTTCACTCTCATTCCTCCTCTTCTCCTCTCCTCCTCCTCCTCCTCCTCCTCTCCACCTCCTCCTCTCCTCCTTTCTCTCTTCCTTTCTCTCCAACCTTTACAGGGCTGAATGTGTCTGTTGTGTGTCAGCATTAGCAGTTTGGCCACTGAACAAGCTGTCAAGCAGCCCTGAGCGCTGCTGCGGCTGTCACACCTTTGTGTGTGTGTGTGTGTGTGTGTGTGTTGCTCACTTTATTTTGGGTTCACCAGCACTGTCCAGGTCTGACTGGTAGACAAACGGAGGGAGAGAGAGAGAGAGGCAGTAGAATAAAAAGAAAGCGAGGAAGCACATTGAGAGCTGAGTGCTTTTGTGTGTGTGTGTGTTTGTGTGTGTTTGCGTGTGTGTGTGTTTGTAGGCGTCAGGCTGCTGTCCCTGGATGGGCCATGCTGTAAAGTATACAGGCTGTTATTTGAGCAGGGCTCATTGTGAACCATCTTTCTCTTTTTCCCTCCCTCCCTCCCATCCCTTCCTCTCCTCTCTTTTCACTCCCTCTTTCCCTCTCTTTCTCTCTCTCTCTCTGCCTGTCATCTGAAGGAATTACACTGGCGTGAGCTCCATTGTGTTGCTCTGTCAGTCTCCCCTTCTGTCTTTCTCTCTCTCTCTCTCTTTCTTTCTCTCTCTCTCTCCCTCCATCCCTCCATCCCCTCTTGCCCCTCTCCGAGGTCGATTAGAAAGCGCTGCATTGTCAGCGCCCCCTTCCCCTCTCAATTACCATTATCATCGGCT
>CM059286.1:12755317-12812817 GCA_030347295.1 Setipinna tenuifilis
GGGGTATTTGCATATTCTTAAGTATTTCTTCAGAGAGGGCCCCCCCCTAAATCCGACTTAAGTGTTTGATGCATTTTGAAGAATTCATTCATAAAGTATGTGCATGCACTATTAGCTTCGTATAATACGGTCGCATTATCTCCACGATAAGAGGAGGGGGGGGGGTGGGGGGGGGGTATTTTTGAGCGCTGTATTCTTCCGGGGATGACATGCTATATTTCCGACCGATTCAACAGGGGCTCAAATGTCAACACAAATGTCAAGTACCTTCGCCGGTGAGCATTTCTGAATCTCATCCCCCTCCTTTGCCTCTCTCTCGCTCTCTCTCTTTCTCTCTCCACGCTGTCTCCATCTCTGCTCTTCACTTCTTTTCTCTTCTTCTTTTCTCTACCTCTCTCTCTCTCCCTCTCCTGGTTTATCATTCCCATTTACTGAAGGAGCTTTGGAGCCTGGTGGTGGAGGGGACTGAAGTGGGCACGCTTGGGTAACGGCACCAAGGCAGCCCGTAGTGATGCCTGTGTGTGTGTGTGTGTGTGTGTGGCAGCACCTTTGGGGGTAAAGCATGGAACGCGCCTCGTGCTCCCTGGTGCCACCCCCTGATTGGCTCTGGAGTGGGACCTCGGCTTGGTTTCCCATCATGCATTGCTCACCACTAATCTGGTGTGATGGGGAAGAGGAGCGGGCCGCTGGGGAAAGAGGCCAGGGCCGGCCAGGGATAGTCCCACTGAGGGTGCACCATCCTGGGCTACCACTGGATCCTGCACGTGGAAGAGCCACACGGTTCCCTGGAGCTCTTGTGTTCGTATGTGTGTGTGTGTGTGTGTGTGTGTGTGTGTGTGTGTGTGTGTGTATGTGTGTGTGTGTATGCATGTGTGTGTGTGTGAATGCAACTCCGTGGAGGTGTGATCCATAACTGTGCCACTGTGCTGCAATCTCGTCAACACTGGGAGGTGATAAGAGAGTGAGTCGTTTGCGCTGCTGCACCGAAGAATGTGGTGCTCTGTGGTGCTCTCATCTCACACACAGTTACTAATACACACACACACACACACACACACAGTTACTAATACACATACACACTCAATAACACACACTCTTCATCTCATGCACACAACCTCAAAGAAAGAACATCCACATATCAGCAGATCTGCACACAGCCCAGCGTATGTATATAATACGCACTCTCCAAATAGCCCTGTGCGAATAGGGAAATGTGTGCCATTGTATTCATGGAGGGCTTAAAGGCCCCCTGCCCACCTCCACAGCCCCCCCTGCCCACCTCCACAGTCCCCCTGGGCCATGAAACAGGAACACGGGCACACGGACGGAAATAGACATCTCCCAGCCATTGACTGTACCGTAAGAATAATTTAGTGTGCCTGCGTGTGTGCGGTGTGGAGCGGTGTGTGTGTATTCTTATTTCTTTTGTTGTATTAATCTCGTGATTTTTTGAGGCCGTTGAATGGAGGAAAAGGAGAAGGAGGTAGGCAGAGACGGAAAAAAAGGACCCCGTACAAGCAGTCATGACAGGAGACCGTGATCATGAGACACTGTAGGCCAGACCCCGAACAAACCCCCCCCTCCCACCCCTCCCACCCAGCCCTGTTTACACTTTCTCCCCTGAGCCCCCCAACCCCGCCCCCCCTCCCCATCTCCCGGCATCGTTTCTTTGCTCAGACACTCAGTGACTTTCTGATGTTGGGCCAAGTGCAGCATTGGCGTTCAGACGGAAGGATGGAGTAGCAGCTAGTTCACTTTGGTTCCCGCACACTAGTGTGTTCTCTCTCTCTCTGTCTCTCTCTCTCTCTCTCTTTCTCTCTCATCGCTCCGTTTCAGATGAGCAACGGGGGAATGCTGCAGAAAACAAATAATCTGGCAAAACAAATAAGCAAACAAACAACCCCTCCGATTGCCTTTTCTTTTTATTCTTTCTCTCTCTCTCTTTCTCCCTCTCTCTCTCCCTCTCTATTTCTGTCTCTATCTCTCTCTCTCTCTCTGTCTCTCTCTTTTTGCCAATTCTGGAATCTCTGACAGAAAGAGAACGGTGAACAACATACACCTCCCCAAAGACAGATTTGTTTTACTGTGAACAACCTAGGGCAGTGTGCAGAAACTCTGGTGGTGGTGGGGGGGAGTAGGGGTGGTGGTGGTGGTGGGGTGCAGTGCAGTGCAGTGGAGGGAGAACATGGCACGTGCCCTGTATCAACACAGCAAGCGCGAGAGCAAATCCTTGATAGGCTGACAGCAAGCAGAGAAAATGCCCCGAGGTAGAGCAGAAAGACTAAACGTGGCGTTTTGTTTGGCTTATTTATTTATTTTGGCAGGGGAGCGGCCCCAGCTGTGTTGTCTCCTGTCTCGGGGAGACGCAGCGGGGCCCGGCTGAAGATGGGGCTTTTGTTCTTCTGATTTATTCATCGCTCCGCTTCTTGTTGTGCTTTACAAATCTTTTATCTTTTTCAGGGAAAATGGCACAACTCGAAACTGCGGAACCTTTTTTTTAATTAATATTAACTTGTTGAATACTGTCTGATAATTATGACATCAAACGTTTGATTAAGGACACGCATGCGTACATACACACGCATACATGCTTGGACACACGCGCGCGCACACACACACACACACACTCATTGCATCAATGTTCTTTTGGAAGCTATTGGGTGCAAGTTTGATTATCACCTCTTGGTACTGCCTCCTATAGGGGGCACCAGACTCCTTACATCTCTCTTAAAGGGATCAAGGGCTATGTGTGTGTGTATGTGTGTATGTAAGTATGCATATGTCTGTGTGTGTATGTGCACCTGTGTGTGTGGAGAAGATGTCTTCAAGGGGCATTTTTTTTTACATAGGCTGACTTTTATTATTTTTATTATTATAATTATTATAATAATAGAATTATAATAATATAATTATTTGTTCCAACAGGAGCTAATTGGTACCTCCAAACTGACCGGAGGGCCATACTGTCTCAGTGCATTCGGATTAGGCTTGTTAGCATAGCTCATATTTTCATAATGCACCAAGTCGCAGCAGCGGAACTGTGCTTAAACCTGTGATCGCAATTATATCAACTGCAGAGGCATCCATTTGAAGAAATATGCGAACACAAACAGTAATTTGTAAAAGCACCTGCATTTAGTTGTTCATTGGTAATTGCAGCTCCTACAGTGCTGTGTTTGGTCAACCATACAGTATATTATGTCAGGTAGACATTTGACATTTAGGGACAGACATAACCAGAAATGCATCATCCTCATTTGCATGTGCATCAAACAACCCCCCCCCCTCCCCCTCCTCCTCCTGCGTGTCTCTCATAGTCTGCATGCTTGCTTTTAAACTTTCCCCTGTCTCGCAAAGGGTCACTGGTTTCTCATGGCCCCGGTGAGAATTCCTGCAGTGAGTGTCAGCCACCCTTTATCAGTGCGCTGATTGACGGCAGATACAGTTGTGGCGGCATCGCAGACGTGACAGCAGATGATTTAAGCAAATGGCCGCCCTGAAGATGAGCTAATTATGGGTGACACTTTCTTCTCACTGCTGTGAGCATGGCGTGTGGGAGGAGGACACTGGGTTATATATGAAAATAGTTCAGGAGCACCTGGGCTAAGCAGGTCATGCAGGGATTTCGAGCCAACAGTGGTGACATTAAGTGTGGTTATGGCAGATAACCAGTTTGTAATGGGAGAAGAAATGTCACTGTTTTTTTGCTGCTCTCTTTCAATATTTCCTTTGTGCTTTGCATCTTTCTCTCTGTCTCGATTCATCGCTTTCTTTCTGTGTTTTAAATTGTCCCTCTCTCCCTCTCTCTCTGTCTCTCTGTCTCTCTCTCTCTCTCTGTCTGTCTCCCTCTCTCTCTCTGTCTCTCTCCCCCTCTCTCTTTCTCTCTCCATCCTCAGGAGTCTCCGTCAGGTCGGCGGAAGGCCCTGGCCACCAGCAGCATCAACATGAAGCAGTATGCCAGCCCCATGCCCACGCAGACGGACGTCAAGCTCAAGTTCAAGCCCCTGTCCAAGAAGGTGGTGGCAGCCACCCTGCAGTTCTCCCTGTCCTGCATCTTCCTCAGAGAGGGCAAGGCCACGTGAGTCACAGCTACACACACACACACACACACACACATACACACACACACACACACGAACACACACACACGACACACACACACACACACACACACACACAAAGAAATGACTGTGAATGATGGAAGAATATGCATGAATAAATGAATACATGTTTTTGTGTGTGTTTTTCGTCAGTAAGTTTGGCTTTCTTTGATTGGAAACAAATACTTAAAAGAAAAAAAAAACATGGACAAAAGACTGAAATTCGAAGCTTCAAAGCAGGATGGAACATCTCATCAGGGCCCTCAGAATAAGAGTGGATGCAGTAGGTTAATTTGGATCGATTGGGCCTGGAGAATACAGAGCTGATGGCCGGGAATCAAAAGACGGGGACTTATGCACAGACAGACAGACATAAGCTGTTCTACCCCAGACCCTCTCCAATTCACTTTCGTTGCCTCTATCTCACTCTGTCCTTTCTCGTTCTCATTTACACACACACACACACACACACACACACACACACACACACACACACACACACACACTAACACACACACACACTGGCTCTCCCTTGAGTGTCCCCTTGTTTAATCACTCTCACTCACACGCGGCTTTTTTCATCTCGGGCTCCCTCTCTCGCTCCAGTAGCGTGGATAGTGAACCTGCATGTGACACAGTCCGCATTCCTCTCATAGCTTTACCCCCAGCCGCACACACACACACACACACGCACAAACACACACGCACAAACACACACACACGCACAAACACACACGCACACACTTTGCCTCCTGTCTTTGGCCCTGTGTTGGGTGAGCACTGCTTGCAAACACCTACAAACAGCACTGGTGCGTTAAAACAAACAGCACAACTGGCATTTTAGTTAGATTGTTCACTTTTTAAAATCTCTGTTACGATTCCTTTCACTATTTTCAGTTGTCTCTCTCTCTGTCATTCTTTCACTGTTACTTTCTCTGTCTCTCTGTCTCTTTCTCTCTCTCTCCCATTTCTCTTCCTTTCACTCCACCCGATTCCACGGTCTTCTTCTGTTAAGTGTCTGGGTGCCATTTGTGGAAATTACACTGCTTCCAGATTGCGTCGTCTTCATGACAATTCCATACTGTGCCTTTTCAGCCTCTGAAATTCATACATAGCAGGCAGATTTTCTTGACTGAAAAAATGTCTTTGCAGTGTACTGTTCATAGAACTGAATGTCTCCAGATTAACACACACACACACACACACACACACACACACACACACACACACAGACAAATGTCTGACCCAGAGGTGTAGGTGGGTCTTCTGTGGGGTGTTGTTGTTGAGAGGAAAATGAAGGATTGCCTTGCGCCTCACATCTCACGGCGGAAGTTATTTGTTGGTGTCAAATTGCAAAATCAAAAATCACCTCAAATCCCCTGCGCTGTTTTAATATGTGAACAATCATTTCCACTCCGGTCTCTTCCTGTTAGCTGCCTGCCAAACCCGAGGCTGAGGAGATGATAATTAGAAAAAAAAATAAACAAATAAATAAATCTTGTTTTCAAAGGGCTGCCTTCCCAGTAGCTTCTATTCTTTTGACACAACCCCTCCCCCCCCTGCCACCCCGCCCCCGCCCCCACCACCAGCACCAGCACCAGCACTACCCCCCCCCCCCCCACATCACACAAAAGAATAGCGACACCCAGAGATAACGAAAATGTTGCCAGCCAACATAGGCTTGAAAGTGTAAATAAATAAGTCTCTCTCTCTCTCCTTCTCTCTCTCTCTCTCTCTCTCTCTTTCTCTCGCTCTTTACTCTGTCACTCTGTCACTGTTTCATTTGGACGCACAATTCCCCAGATCCATATTTGCTGCCTTCTGTCCCCCGTCTGCTTTTCTTCTGACCGTGTGTTAAAGCCAAGAAAGAAAGGAAGGGAGCAGTAGAGAGGGAGGGAGAGCGAGAGCGATAGAGAGAGAGAGGGGTCTGGTGTGGGATGTGTGAGTGTCGGGCCTACAAGAGCGCTCCCTTTTGTGAGCGCCGAGAGCCCAGGGGCAGGAGTGTGTCACCCCTCTTAACCCGCGGGGAATGATGTCACCCTCGCACAAATAAACCCCATTACATAAGTTCAAATGAGCCAGGGCGGCCGGCTGAAGAAGGGGACCGCACTGCATTCATGAAGGAGGGAGTGATCAGGCAGTGGAGACGGGAGGACGGGTGGACGAGTGGAAGTGGGGATGGAGGGGCGGGGGGTGATGGTGGTGGGGATGGAGAGAGAGCAGGGTAGAGGCAGCCAGATGATAGAGAAGGAGAAATAGAGGGAGTGACAGAAAGACAGAGAGAGAGAGAGAGGCAGAGCGTCGCGTTAATCCTCTGGTGTTATCTTCTGCTGGCTGTCGTGGAGAAGAAAGAAAGAAAAAAAAAAGCAGGGAAGGAATGTGTGTTTCTTATTGCCCAGGCTTCTCATGGGCGAGAGCATGAAGGGCACATTGTTTACACAGCAATGGCTTCTCTCTCCCTCCTTTCGCTCTGTCTCTCTTTCTCTCTTTCTGTGCATCTCCTGCTCACTCTCCATCTCTCCTCCGAGCCAAAAGGAGGTCATCATATGGAATTGTTGCAACCTGAGAGGCCTTCAAGTGGAAATGAACAAACAGTCCCACTGCCCTTCTTATATACTCACATGTATCTAACACACACCAATTGCCACAAAGAAAATTCTGTAGAAAATATGAAAAGCGTAAAATGAATGTACAGCAAAATCTCCAAAAGACTTGCATGTCCTTTGCAATACATCTTTTAAAATGAACATTGTAGCAATTTTCTGTCTTTAAATCTTTTTTTGTGCTGTGCTTTTGCACCTCCCCCTCCCCGTCCCAATCACTGTCCTGCCCTGACCCCCCACCTTCAGTGACGAGGACATGCAGAGCCTGGCCAGTCTGATGAGCATGAAGCAGGCCGACATTGGCAACCTGGATGACTTTGAGGAGGAGAACGATGAGGACGAGGAGAACCGGGTCAACCAGGAGGAGAAGGCTGCCAAGATCACCGGTGAGGACAAGGGGCATTGGGGGGGTTGTGAGGATTGTCTGTGTGATGGTGGGGTTATTTTTATGGAGAGTAGTTAGTGTCACTGTTTGTACAGGGTATACAGTGTGCATTATACGTATGCAATTTCCATTGAAGTCCACAACATTAAGAGGGTCACCATTACCAACTGCCAGTAAGAAATCTTACATATGTTAAACACCTGTATATCACTTAAGGAATAAATATATTTGGTACTCTTATTTTTAGAATCCACGATACTAGCATTTGAAAAATGTCCTGTCATTATGGCCCAGCCCTGTATGTACAAGAAATATATCAAACGTTGACATTTCATGGAAAAGGATGCTCTCTCTAAACCTATCCTTCTCTACCACGATTGTCACTAATGGATAAGAGTAATTGAGGGAGCACAGGCCAGTGACTTATGACTCAGCTAGCTGGCAGACACTGACCAATCAGAGTTCAGCCTCATGCACAGTGGCCTATGCAAGATGGGCAAAAATATGGCACAGGGCATGACAAATGAGGAGTACATGGGAAAAATAGGCCTGGTTACAAAAGGCAGAAACATAATGTCATTTAATGTAATGGAAAGTAAGTAACTTGGAAAATGTTTATTTTTCCCGTGCACTCCTTAAATAACAGGTGGATTCTGTAGCCAGTCTTATAGCACAGGCTGTCAACAACACCCTCTCTGGCACCAGCTGCCCCTCTGTGCCAGTCCTCCTCGTGTTCTGGGCACAGGTGTAGGCAGCGGGCACAGGTGTGGGCAGCGGGCACCGTCCCTGAGGGCTGTGCTGTGCTGTGGGCACCCGCCTGTGCCATGACTCTGGCCCCCGGCCCGCACTGCTGTACCGCAGCGCTCCTCTCCGCTCCGCTCCTCACCTCACCTGTGCCAAGCGCTGGGGGCGGCGGTGCCAGTGGTGCCGTGATCTTGGGCAGAGCTCAGCCGCGCTCTGGGCCAGCCTGGCGCACGCCACCGGTGTGTGTTTTTCTGGGCTCACACTAGGTGGCTTAATAGAACCGTAGCAGAGACAAATGAATGGTCCCAATAGAAAGACTCATTAAACATAATGAATCAGAATATAACCCCAAATCTTAGTGTTGTAATTTGGTATTGTGTTTTGGGAGTACAGGTTGGCATGAGATTATGGCCTAAGCCATCTTTGGACCAACACAGCAAAGACAGTATGGAACCAGTATTGGACCAGCTACCTTTATCTACTGCCTCCAGTCCAGCTTTGGTAGTTTGGACTTGTTTAGAGAGGATGAACTGAAATATTTTTGAGGCTTTGTTTTGATGTGTCATCTTGTAAACATAAAATCAGCTTCACAGGGGCAAATAGATCTGCCAAGAAAACAAAATAAAACAGAATAGGCTAGATTAGGGTTTTTTATTTTCTGGAAATGACATGAATAGGAAACCCTTTATCCTGTTAGATAGTGTTGCTGCACATACCTTTGAATGAAATGTGAATAACCTACTGTTCTATGATGGTTGTTGTTCTTGAGATGTTTTTAAAACAATCATTACACCACTCAAAATGCACCATCCATTGGTCATGTAATTGGTCATGCTCGACCGCCCCGAACACTGCTCACCTGGCGTGGGGCATTAACCTGGCCGCACCTGTGCATTTAAGCCTTTCATTTGCAGTAAAATACCCGGTGGTGTTTTTTTTTATTTTTTGCTTGATGGTTTGAATGCGTTGTATGTGTGTGTGTGTGTGTGTGTGTGTGTGTGTGTTTGTGTTTGTGTTTGTGTGTGTGTGTGTGTGTGTGTGTGTGCGTGCCTTGCTTCTTTTGGCTCAGTCTCCCCATCAGGCTTCAGCTTTCCCTTGTTCGCGCAGTAATACCTCCCTGTCTCTCTTCCTCCCCTCTCCATCTCTCTTCCTCCTCCTCCTCCTCCATCTCTTCTCCACCCCTTCCATCTGCCTCCTTTCTGCTGTCTCTCCATCATCCCGTGCATAATGTGTGGGATGCCCGGCTTTGGGATGATCCAGCCGTTCAGAAAGAGTTCTGACGCTAAGCCTCTCCTCTCGTCTCGTCTACCCCCCTCTCCTCTCCTCTCTTCTCCTCTCTTCTCCTCTCTTCCCCTCCCATCCTCCCCCTCTCTCCTCTCCTCATCCCATGCGTCCCATGTGTACAGCATCACATATGTAGGCTGCCTATAGAAATGCTTGACTAGCTGCATCCCTTTATGCATTCAGTGTGTCTGCATCTGTGGCGCGAGGTGTTGATGTTCTATAGCTCCTCTGCAGAATGCTATATCCTCCTCCCCTTGTCACTCATGCATCTCCCCCCTCCCCTTATCCATTTCTACTGCCATAGCCAGCCCTCGCCCCAGCATCCTCACAAACAAACCCTCCACTTTTTCCCGCTTAGTTTGTCTTCCTTTGTTACGACTTAAGCCTCTAACTGAATATATATGTACAGACTTTGAATACATATATGCTGTTGGATTCTCACTATGTGCACACATGCGTCAGGACTACTGTATGTATGTGTGTGTGTGTTTTTATCTGCTAACATGTGTGGCCGCTGCAGGCTCTGTCTTTCTCCTCCTTTCCTCTCTTCTCCTCCCTTCCTTCCTCTCTTCTCTTCTCCTCTCCAGTCTTCTGTGCTCTGCTCATTCTTGTCCTGACTGGCCTTCTGTTTGCAGAGATAGTAAACCAGTTGAATGCCCTCAGCAGCTTAGATGGGGAGCCCGATGACTACCTAAAGCAAGCAAATAAGCCATCGGCTAAATCAGCCAGTTCCTCCGAAGGTCTTCTTGAGCTTTCCTCTTCTTTTCCATTCCACTTCTCTCTGTATTCTCTCTCTCTCTCTTTCTCTTTTTCTCTCTCTCTCTATCTCTCTTCCTCTCTCCTCTCTGTCTATCTCTCTCTTTTTCTCTATCTCTCTCTCTTTGTGTGTCTTGTCCTCCCAATATATCTCTTTCTGTCTTTCTATCGTTCCGATTCTTTTGCCATCCTTGATGTGGTGTGATGGTGTTGTCTGGTCTCCCTGGTCTTGGTCCCTGGTGGTTGTTGTGGATATATATATATATATTTTTATTTTTGTTAATTTCTCCCTGCCTGCTTATTGTGTTTTTGCATTTTTCGTTATACCTTCTGAACCAGTCTTGTGTTGTGTTCTGCAGTTTGCAGTGAACCAGACTCCTATCTGGACTGAACAGATGGGATTGCATGAGTGTGCTGTGTAACAGTATTTGTTAACATCATGAAAGGACATTGATGGCCTAACCTCTACAAAAGCCTAGAACACTGGTCTACAGAATGTTCTAGAAGGTCTGAAGAATCTCATCCACGTGAATGTGAATATTTGAACAGATAAATATTCAGTCAATGTTAAAATACCATAGACATAAAAAAGGACAAGGATTCGGATGATGGTGTGCCAAGCAAACGATTTACAAATGTAGTCACACACACATACACACTTGCACACACACGCACACACACACACACAAATGCATACAAGCACACACATGCACACGTTCTCTGGTTGTCCTGAGCAGTGTTTTGACGGCCAAATATGGGTGAGAATGTGGCAGTGGTACTTGTGTGCCGAGGGGTGTCAGCTACCTTATCACTTCCCCTGGCCTCTTGTCACCCCCCACCCCAACCCAACCCACCCCACCAAAAGAGCCTGGCATCCAACCAGGGAGCCCCCCTTGAAATCCAAGGTTGCTATAGTGGAGTAGCCTGATTGAGCCTGAACACAGTGGACGTGCGGACGGTGACCCGGAGATCCCATCTGTCCTCATTGCTACTGGTTGTGAGTCTCTGTGAGGGCACTGGGGGTCTGCACCCTGGCTGCGTGGGTTTCTTGGTATGGTCTTGGTTCACTCCAAATTGCAGACATGCTTTGGTGCTTTTAGTTTCTTTTTCCCACCGCTGTGGTTTTGTAATTGTGTTTATATTTTGTGCTTGTTCTTGTTTTGTTTTTTTTATATTATTCATCGTACCCCCTCTTTCATGTGACTAGTGGAGGCTCTTTTCTTTTCGTTTATCTGGGCGACCACTAATTGTGTGTGTATTGGGGTGTGTGTGTGTGTGTGTGGGTGCCACAGAGCTGATCAGCAAGCTGAACTTCATGGAGGATGAGGACCAGGAGCCCTCCAACCTGAGCACCAACCCCTTCGACGAGCCGGACGACCCCAACGACCTCAACCCCTTTGGGGACCCCGACGAGGAAGGTAGCCCTCATCTGCCCTGATTCCTCCACTCTTGTGTGTGTCGTTTTGAGTCATTTTTTCCAGCACTAGTGTGCAGTATGTGAGTAGAAACAGCCTATTGTGAGCACTTAGTCTCTGAGCGCTAAGGTCATTTCGGTGACTAACCGAGTAAACGTGTTTTAGCCGTGTCAGCTATCCGAGTGCCGTGTGCGCTGCCTGCCTACACTTGCCCGCCCGAACAGCCTTTATGTGTTTTGTTCCGCGCCGCACACCTCGTTTCTTGCTGTGTGTGTGTGTGTGTGTGTGTGTGTGTGTGTGTGTGTGTGTGTGTGTGTGTGTGTGTGTGTGTGTGTGTGTGTGTGTGTGTGTGTGTGTGTGTGAGAGAGAGAGAGAGAGAGAGAACCTACCAAAGCTACCCCTGTAACCTCCAGTTCCCCCACTGTTATCTGCGCTGCCTTTAAGTGTGTCAGCCATGACTGTTGAAGGATGTACGTGATTGCTGATTGTGCTTTTTGTGTGTGTGTATGCACATGCATGCATTCTCTTGTCATGTGAAAACCCAGAGTGAAATGTGTAGCAGCTCTGTCCAGAGTGGTCATGGACTGTGACTCTCTATGAAGGGTGTGTGTGTGCATACGTGTGTGTGTGTGTGTATGCACATGTTTGGATATGCTGTCCGTGCGGACACACTAGTCTGCCGCCTGAGTGAAATACAGTCAGGCAGACGGCTTGAACAATATTTACCCCGACCTGAGGCCAGCCGTGTGTGGGGGGGCACAAAGGAGTGGAGTGGGGGCGCTGCCACACTGATGGCTGCCCTGTCAGCCTGCCTTTTATCATCCAGGGCGTTGTCCAATCACCTGTGACCCTGAACACCCCCCACCCACTCTCCTGTTTTTCCCCCCTGTCTCTCACTTTCTTTCTCTCACTTTCTCTCGTTCGCTCTGGATGCCTTGGCATGATGTCATGAGTGTTGACACACATCTCTGCCTTGTTAGCCTACACGTGGCTTATCCATTAAAATAAAAGATTTTTCAACCATGTATCAGCATGCCTCAGGTTGGACTATCTGCAAATTACATTACTATTGACACAACAATGCTTTTTTTGTCCTATTTTATCTGTCTTGTGTATGCTGCTCTTTCTAGATGAAGAGTTCAGATGCAAACCCCTTTAAGTCCATTTTCAGAAATGTGCAAGAATTAAGTTTTTTAATAATAATTTCCAAGTAATCTCTATTAAACTGCAATTTAAATATTACTATCAAATAAAAACAAATCAGGGCAAAACAATCCAATTGGAGGTGGACTGATAAAGTTTATCAAAATTATATAAACATATTTCTGTAAATTCATCGCAAATAGACTTTTGAAGGGTTTCACACCTGAACTCTTGTCTCATATGTTTGTTTGTTTGTTCACTGGTTAAGTCCTTCTTTTGTTCTTCCTTCCCATCAGAGCCACCTCCACGCCCCACCTACAGATCCAGCCCCAAAGTGGAGGACTCCTTCTACGACCAGGACCTCAACAACCCGTTCAACGAGCCTGACCCCGACCCGGACCCCGACCCCGACCCGGAGCCGGAGTTTCAGGGCGGGGGGAACCCGTTTGAGGAGCCGGATGCGGAGGCGGCGGAGGAGGAGGAGCCCCCCCCACAGCAGCGCTCCTCGCCCCCCAGGCCCAGCAAGAGGAAGAACCTGCGGCCCGTGGACATGAGCAAGTACCTCTACGCAGACACCGCCAGGGACCGACGAGGACGAGCTGGACGAGTAAGTGTGTGTGTGTGTGTGGGGGATGGATGGATGGATGGATCGATTGATAGATTCATAATAGATTGATGATGGATAATAGATGGATGGAGGGATGTACTTTATTGATCCTAAGCTGAGAAATGAAAGTGTAGCAGCAGCTTAACATTAAGGGACACACACAGACACAATAAAAACACAATGAAGAAAACCGCACAACCCAGACATTATACAACAATATACAATATAAAATGCAATAAAAAGTGTACATAAGGACTATTGTTTGTAGTGCAGTACAGAAAAAAGGTTCTGTGTGTCTGTACATGTATATTTTTTGATGGTATGCATCTGTGTTTGTTTCTACATGCATCTTTGTGTGTCTGTGTGTAGGACACTATAGTTATTGTGACTGGGTGTGTCTGCTTTTATGTGTGTAAGTGTGTGTGTGTGTGTGTGTGTAAGTGTGTGTGTGAGAGAAAGAGAGCGCGTGAGTGACACCATTTTTTGTGGGAGGGCTCCAGTATCTTTCCCAAATGAGTACCCCCAGGCCCGCTAATGCACTCTGACTAAATCTGCTGCTCTTAAGTGGCACTGCCCCCGCCATAATTAATTTTATCAGCGCTTTAAAAGGCTCCAGTTTAAATATCAGAGGCGTAAAATTACTATCACAGTTAAACACAGCTATGTGTGTATGTACGCAGAAGGGTGTCAAGCCGTTGTTGTACGTGCACCACACCACACACATACACACACACACACACACACACACACACACACACACACCACACCACACCACACCACACCAAACAAACACACGCCCTGCCCAGAGCCTTTTTTATGGTAAGTAGCTGTAAAAACTCTGCGCAGGAGGAAATTAGGGCACATCACTCGGCCCCTATACCTGCACATGGCCCATAGAGAACAGCTATGTGGCTGCAGGATTTTATATCTTGGCACTGCAACCTATTGGCCTGCAGTCCTGTGTGTGTGTTAGTGTGTGTGTGTTAGTGTGTGTGTGTTAGTGTGTGTGTGTGTGTGTGTGTGTGTGTTGAGTCATTGCTGAGGTATAGAGGGCCACTTGTAGGCCTTTGAGGAAAGTGGTGAGCGAGGGCTTTCAGCAGTAACAAGGCCACTGTTGTTAGAGGCATTCTTTTCCCTTGTCTGGCCATCTCACCCCCCCCCACCACCAACGACCCTCCCCCCACCCCCTTTCTCCTAAGGCTCCTTCCCCATGACAATTTGTCAAACCTGCCATCAGGAATGTGCAAGACATATGCTGGAGAAAGGAGGCAGGCAAGAGGAACAGCAGGCATGATTTTAAATGGCTTGACTGGTGTCACCTCTGGTAGCTGCAGAGCCCCACCAGGGCCACAAGGGCTTGCAGTGATTGCAGTGGTTGTGTGCAACATGGGCTAAAAAAAATGTTTTAATTTTTTTTGAACATGGGCTAGACTGTTTTTCATTCTTGCCCCATTCTCTTTTTATCTCGCACCTTCACTTACAGTCTCCCTTTTTAGTGCTATCTTACACCCCTCCGGTATTAGCATTACTTTAGTCTTGTACTTGTGCGTGTCATGCTTATGAGTAGATTTTAGTGTGGGGGGGTGTGTGCAGAGGTAGCAGAAAAGGATGCAGCTCAGCAGGAGAAACCAGCACCCCCCCCCACCTGCAGGGCCGGTATGTGTGCCTGCTGTGGCCCCTGTCCTGTCTGATGTCAGGGGTCAGAGGTCAAGGGTCAAGGCAGGTGTGACCTCGGAGGCCCCCGGCATCTCCCAGCACCCTATCAGTCCATCAGTTAGAATGGATGCTCCTGCATATATGGCTCATTTGTAGTTCACCTCTGCTTACTAGTTTGTTTGTTTGTATGTTTTAGTTAAGACTGACTCCTCTCTGTCTCTTCCCATCATCCTCTACGTTCCTCTTTTTCTTTCTTATCTGTCTACATCTCTCTCTCTGTCTTTCTCTTTCTCAATGTCTGTCTCTCCCTCTCTTTGTCTCTCCTATCTACCTCTCTCTCTCTTTCCCTCTCTCTCTGTTTCTCTCTCTGTCTCTTTGTCTCTCTGTCTCTGTTTCTCTCTCTCTCTCTCTCTCTCTCTCTCTCTCTCTCTCTCTCTCTCTCTCTCAGGTCCAATCCTTTCTACGAGCCCAGGACCTCGAGCCCTGCCCGGCCCGATCCCCCCTCCCCTGGCCGGACCAAGCGGCGGGCCCCTCTCCCTCCCGTTGTCGTCCCGCAGGCCCCCGCACCAAAGATGGCCCCTGAGCGAGCACCGAGTGGCCCCTCGGCTGTGGCTGCAGTGGTGGGGAGGGAGCTGGCCTCCTCCTCCCCCAAGGTGAGGACTCTTGTCTGGGTCGGGATAGGGTTGCTCATCCCTGCCAGTCTGAGTATACCCTCTCTGCCCCTCATTCTCTCTCTCTGTTATTTCTCTCCTTTTTTTTTTGGAATCTCGCGCATACATAAACACACATGTACAACGGGGGACTCTCTCTAACACACGCACACACCCATACTCACTCACTCACACATACACACACACACACACACACTTAAACATACATATATGTACATGCCTTTACCCTTTCACTACCATCTCCCTGTCCTTCTCTCCTCTCCAGTGTTTCTTCTCCCTCTCTGTCTCTCTGTCTCTCTCTGTGCTGTCTCTCTGTCCTCTCTCCGCTGGTGAGCCTCAGTGCCCTTGCTCAGTGTGTGTTCATGCATGCGCCACTGTTATTTGAATATAGGCATTTATTTATTGGTCTGTTTATTATTTATGCAATTTTCTCCACAGAATGCATTGGTGAGTCTAATTAAACGCTGCGATGGTCACCCAGCCACACACACTCGCATACATACACGCCTACACACCACTGAACCCACCCACACATACACATACACACACACACACACACACACACGCACGCACACGCACACACAGAGGTAGGGCCAACCCACTGAGTGTGAATGGCTCTGGGGCCCAGTGATCGGACGAGGGGCTTAAACACTAGCGGCTTAACTCCAGCGGACTGCTTCCATCTCGCAGAAACACACACACTCACACACACACACACACACTCACACACACACACACCGAGAGAGTCTCACACTCACACCAGCGCTCCTGCCACCCATGGCACGCCCCCCTCCTGGGGGCGAGTGTTTTTATTTGGCCCGCGTGATAATGTAGGCCATATTTAATTACTGCCAGCCGGCTTTATCACCCAGCCGCACTTGTGTGTGACTGCGGCGGCAGAGAGGAGGCCCGCCACCCCCTCAAATACGTTTAATTACCCAGAAGCACCGGCCTGTGATGGGATGGGACTCCCCCGCCCCCTACCCCTGCCCCCCCTCGCGCCCCACCAGTGCCCGCACTGGCGCCACCACCCTGGGACCCCAGCCTGGGCCGAGAGAGAGATGGAAAGAGAGAGAGACGGAGAGAGAGAGAGAGAGAAAGGGAACGAGAGTGACTATCACTGGAGGGATATTGGAACTTGCCTGTGAGAACAGGCTGAGGGGGAGGGATAGGCAGGGAATTGAAATGTAGTGAAGTGTAATGCCCGTGTTTGTTGATTTTTCTCGCGCGCAAAATCTTCTTTTTAATTGAATCCGCCACTTTAGCGAGCGCGTTCGAGGAGCCAAGCGGATCTTATGAAGACGTGGCCGGCTGATTTTTCACCCCCACCGCCCCCGTCACCTCCACCACGCCCACCCACCCCCTACACCTCCCCCTGCGGTTTGTTTGTCCTCCGTCTTGCGCCTGTCGTTTCTGTTTGTTTCAGCTAACTGTGTGTGTGTGTGTGTGTGTGTGTGTGTGTGTGTGTGTGTGTGTTGGTTGTGGCGCGTCGGCTGGAAGAGTGTAGAGGAAGAGGAGAGAGAGCTAGAGAGAGAGGGATGTGTCATATGATCTGGGGCCAGGAGATACTACTGAGGCTCCATGTTTTGTTGCCTGTGTGTTCGCCACATAGCGGCGGAGGGAAAAGGAAGAAATCTGTTATTAAATTCATATGGAGCCCTTCCGTGATAATGCACGCTCACTCACACTCACACACACACACACACACGCCCACACTCTCAATCGTGTACACACGCACTCACACACACACACATCCAAACCCAATCACTTTCTGTCTCACTCTCTCTCACACACACATACACACACACTCACACACACACACACACACACACACACATCCCTTTCGCTCTTCTCCTGCCTTGGCGGATTACCACAGCGATCTCCTGCCATATTGTGAGGCCTGGTCGCCTCCTTCCATTTGTAGAATTCGAGATGACCTTTGCATGAATAAAGTCAAAAAGGATTAAGGAGACATTCGCAACAATGGGAGCAAGAGTAACAGATGCAGCCCACTTTGAACGTGGCCAGATTGTTGATGCGCTTTCGGCCTGTAGGCTGTGTTTACTAAGAGACTGTGTGTGTGTGTGTGTGTGTGTGTGTGTGTGTGTGTGTGTGTGTGTGTCAGCAGAGCGAAACCCCAAACACACACTCGCACAGAAAGAGAGAGAGACAGAAAGCACGGATCAGTCTGTCTTGCGGTTAAAGGCACAGATGCAGATAAAAGACAAAAAGAAAATGGAAGAATAAACAAGTGTTGAATGGAATGAGGAATTTGAAATCGCAATGTCGATAGCATGTATACCCAGATTGCAAACTTTCACCCAGGATTATCAAGCGAGAGGGTAAAAAGGCAAACACAAAACAACTGAACAGAATTGTGTGTGTGTGTGTGTGTGTGTGTGTGTGTGTGTGTGAGAAATAAGTCATGACCTGGGAGGATGCGACTGATGTTTTGTGCCAGACGGTACGCTGTAATCTTTTTTTTTTTTTTTTTTTTAACAATACAGAAACCTTTTCTCTTCTCTATTTTTTTTTTGTGATTCCATCACGCAGCTTGGTCCGTGCTGTATGCTGAAACAGTGTCGTAACATATTGCGGCATTGTCCGTAACAGCTTGCCAGTTTATTTCCGCGGATTGTGCCGTTCCCAAGGCATAAAATCCCCCCCACTCGAGCGCCACGCTGTATCTAATCAGCATATCTGAACATGCGTTTCTCCCTATACGCGCTTCTTAATCAGAGTTTACAACAGGATACCTCCCTCACTGGCTTAAGACTTAAGTGCTGCTGTAAAACACACACACACACACACACACACACACACACGTCTATGCCTTTTTTATGGACCTTGATGGTCCAATTTACCAGAAAAACAGGAACATTTGCAAGAATGGAAATGGGAAAAACTCGGTAGCCGTTTCCTCCCCTGTTGATTCTTATCCAACCTAGAATGAGAGTTTTACAGCTTTTTTGTGTAATGCCCTGTTGTATTTTACTGTGCACGTGCTGTGTGCAATAGTAGACACATTTAGTATGGTGGAGTGTGTTGTGCCATATGACTTTGCTTATGGTCTCCCTTTAGCCCCTACTCCCATACTGTTTCAGCATCCTCTTTTAATGTGTGCTTGGCACATTATCATCAATTCCTGTGTGTGTATGTGTGTGTGTGTGTGTGTGTGTGTGGTGTGTATAGTGTGTGTGTATAGTGTGCACTGTATAGCGTGTGTGTGTGTCTGGGGAGATCGTCCTCTCGGTGCCTCCACCCTCTCAGTTAATTTTCTTAACACGGGTTTAGCTGAAGTGGCATATTACCTTATCGCATTATAATCTCATAGATGGGATTTGTCCAGAATGCTGCATCTGTCTTTGTGTGTGTGTATGTGTGTCTTTGTGTGTGTCTTTGTGTGTGTGTGTGTGTGTGTGTGTGTGTGTGTGTGTGTGTGTGTGTGTGTGTGTGTACGGAGGAGTAAGCTTCAGCAAGCCCGGCTCACCTTTTGCGTTACAGCGGCACCTGCTCCGTCACAGAGGCGTGAGCCTGAAAGCTACCACCGAGACTACACACACACACGCAAACACACACACACACACACACACACACACACACACACACACACACACAGGCACACACACACACACAGGCGAGCACACACACACTCCCTGGGCATTAAGGCGGGATGATTCCCCATAATCCCCGTGTGCGGTCCGCGCCGGCGGGCCACTTCACACCACAGCATTTAAGACTGTGTTTGTTTTGCCAAGTTCTGGCATCCTCGTCATTCCCACCTCGTCAGGCTCAGGGGTGAAAGGCTGGCGTGTGTGTGTGTGTGTGTGTGTGTGTGTGTGCACACGTGTGTGTGTGTGTGTGTGTCTGTGTGTGTGTGTGTTAGCCATTCAGGCTGTTAACCTCCCTCTACCCCCTGCTCCAGGGTCTGTTTGTCCTGCAGTTTAACGTTAGCCGTCTCAATACACACCTTGGGGTAGTTTTTTCCGCTCAGAAACCTGTAATCTCGTAGACAAGATTTTCTAAGGATGTTGACTTTGTGTATTGTGTGCCTGTCTGTCTGTGTGTGTGTGTGTGTGGACATGAGTGACCACACACACACACACACACGGCTACATGGGGTTTTTGAAAGAGTTGTCTCATATTTCCGAGTTTTACATCTTTTCTAAGAGTTTCCGAGGGACTCAGCCAAGTGTGTGAGGGAACTTTCTTTTGGATGCTGTGAAAGTAGGCTGTTCTGATTGACTAGAACCTTCCATGCTGCTTCCTCCGCTCCTCCAATTCGTCTTCCGGCAATTTCACCCACCCTACACACACACACACACAGACACACACACACACACACACACACACACACACGCACCCACACATAGATACTTGGTGTTGCGTATTATACGAGGCCCTCCCCCTGTGGTGTGCTTTAAAGTTTTCCTCTAAAAGACTCCACACTTAGATGCGTTGATCTGGAGGATTTTCGGCCGCTGTTTTTCCACTTGATGCACTATTCCCCCGGGCTTTAACATAAAGGGGGTGGGGGGGGGTGGGGGTTTGGGGGGGAAGCGGCCTCTGCTGCTGCAACAAAGTTCTGGTTCCGCATTTACATAAGGGGCTTGCTGGAAGCTAAACGCTCGCTATCCCCCCCCCCCTCCAAACCCAACTAAGAGATCTCGGCATGAGAGTGTCAAGTGGCAGGGTTTAAGATGTTCTCATCTTTTGGACCTTCGTCGGGCTTCATAAAGCCCCCCCTTCCTCATCTTCATCCTCATCTGAAGCATGAAGGAGACATGCTTGCGATGACATAACCACCCAGTCCGCCATCTATTACTTCTGTTTTTTTTTTAAATTTGATAAAATAAAAGAAGAAAAAAAATCAAAGATGTATATATATTTATTTATTTATTGAGTAAAAATGAAGGTCGTATGCCCTTATTCAACTTATCAGAGGGCACAAATTAAATCTTCTGTGCGTTTTTTTTCCCCATAATTCAGTGTGGGACGTGTGAGACTTGGCAGGAGGCAGAGAGGGGGTGGCCAGGTTGCACTCTTTCATTTCGCCGCCTTTGTTTTTAATTTTCTTTTTTTTCGTTTTTTCTCCCCTCCTTCAGCTCTGAAAGAGCGGCATGCGTAAATTGAAATTAGAATAAATTAGCATGCTTTTAATTGGGTTCGCGCCGGGCTGTGGCGAGCCTTAATGAGGTTTCTTAAAGAGTTCCAAGCGGGCCCGACGTCTCTGACACCAATGCCGCCTTATTTTGTGTGTGTGTGTGTGTGTGTGTGTGTGTGTGTGTGTGTGTGTGCTGGAAGGGTTGGCTGCTTTTTGGGGGGTTAGATGGGGCGGGGGGCTAATGTCTTTGAAGCTCGTGAGAACTTCTCGTGACTCTGCCCCCCCCCTCTCCTCTTCCTGCTTCGTCCTCTGGGGTCACCCTCACCTTTAAGAGCATGTTGGAGGATCTCACTTTGAATCGCCGTCCAGCTCTCTCAGAATCATATGGACATAATAATGACTGTGTCCTGTGTCCATGCCTACTCTAGTCCGCATGTGTGTAAGCATCACATCTGTCATTTTAGAGCATGTGTTGTTGAAAACATTACCAGCCAGAAATGAACCACTTTCTGGGAACTATTTGGGACCTTAAGACCGGGTCTTTAAATAGGTTGTGGTGTCATAGTACTTACTACATTTATCAGTCTGCAAGTGGCTAAGAGAGCCATGTCCACCAATTGCATAAAGGGGGGAAAGTGAATTTAAGGCCTATTTAACCACCACTTTGAAGACACACTGCTCTGTCAATGGGTGGTCGTCGTGGCATGCAAAATGCATGCACTGTGCATTAAATCACACTGACATTCCAATTGCTTGCAGGTTTTCTTTCGCCATAGCCTGTTTACATACATTTCTGTATTAAATGCTCTATACATAATAAGTCTGTGGGAGGGAGACTTCACTCCTCTGCAGAGCCCCTCTCTGGCGGCGGCTTCTTCGCCCAGTTCCGTCCACCTTTATCCCGTCCTCCACCTTTGCACCCCGTCAGTCATCGCCTTCTCCATCTGGAGGGGACGGGTGCCATGATGCGTTGTTAAGCCCAGGCAGGGGCTCCGTTACCCAGGCTGCCCAGAGAGCACCTGTGAGGAGGGGGGGAGGGGGTAGGGGGTGGGGGGGGTGGGTAGGGAGGTTGGAGGGTGGGGTTTGGAGGTCTACTGTGAAGCTCACCTCACCTCAGACCCAATGACAGCAGGGTCATAGAGACCCCACAGTGTGCCCCCTCTACCTTCTTAATCTGTGAAATATTAGGAGAATAATCCTCCGTGTGGAAAAGCGGTGTGCTTGGACTCCTTGGTCTCCTTACCCTCTTCCCCCCTTTGTTTGTGGCGTGCTATCAGAGTGGGGGATGGCTGGAGTAGCAGGTTCCTTGGGTTGGTTCTGATGAAGCCCCCCACCCCACACCCCTCCAGGCCAAGTGGTTGAAATGGTCACTCTGGACACTGGTCATCTGCTAGCCTAGAAAATGTCCACTGGGTTGCTGATTAATATAAATCGGGGGTTGAGTCTTGGATTGCACCCTGACCAGCATTATTAGCTGAACTGGTTTGTTCTCTTGCCATCATAATGCAGAAAGCAGGTGTACAATTAGGTGTAAAATCTCCAAATCACCAAAAGTCATGTCCAGGATATCAAATGGTTAAGGTGATATCTGATTGATCTAGTCTTCAGTAGGTTTGTGTGTGTGCGTGCGTGTGTGTGTATGTGTGTGTGTTGGGTAGGCACATATATGTGGGTATGTACATTTGCAGGCTCGCTCATGTCGATCAGTAATTCCTTGCTGAAACAAGCCGGTGGACTTGTAGTCTGTTTTGAGCCGGTTACAGTAATACGGCTATCATTATCCTCTCCTGTCTCTGTGTCTCTGAGAGTGTGTCTGTGTGTGTATGCGTGTGTGTCTGTGTGTGTGTGTCTGTCTCTGTCTCTGCTTGTGTGTGTGCTCGCAGTTCATGAGTTAAGCACTTGAAGAGCTCTCCAATACCCACGCCGACTGGTATAAAAGGTTTACAAAGCGGTTTGTAATCTTCCTTTGGTAAGGCCTTAGTTTTATCTGCCAGGGATTACAGTACTGCCTTTTGGAACTGTTGAAGAGAGAGGAAGAGAGAGAGAGAGAGGGAGAAGGAGCGAGAGAGCAAGAGACGGAGAGAAAGAGGGAGATGAAGAAAGAGAAGGGACTTAGAGAGAGGGAGAGCAGAGAGCTAAAGGGAGAGAAGAGGAGGAGGGAAAAAAATGAAAACAAATCTGGGTGTAATCTCCAGAAAGAATACCTGTTTGAGTGAGTGAGGGAAGTTCCCTGGCCGCCCATTTTTTTTCCCCCTCTACCTCCTCTCCTGCTTTTTTTTTCCCTTTTTGAAAATCTCATAATCCTCCCATGTTTGATGTCTCAGAAGCTAATGGAGTTTATTAGGATGGCCAGAAAGACGCTTTGTCCTTCTGCGTGCTGGCCGGTGAGAGGGTTTTGAATGACATGATGGTGGAGACTGGGAGAAGGGGTTGTGGGGAGGGGGCGGGGGGGGCTGCAGGGTCTGGGTGGGATGAGGAGGTCCGATGGGGGTGTGTGTGTGTGTGTGTGTGTGGTGGAGGGGGGGTAACTTTAGCTTAATCTGCTCTTATCCTATCCTTAGTCACAGGTGTGTGGGCCTAAACCCAGTGGAGGTCTTCAGCCACCCATCACCACCTTCTCTCATGATGACCGCTGGCCTCCTCCTTCAACACCCTCTCCTCTTCCTCCTCCTCCTCCTCCTCTCCCTCTTCCTCATTCTCCTCCTCTTCCTCCTCCTCTCCCTCTCCAGCCTTCATGATCAATACCACGTCCTCCCTCGGACAGCTCCCTCCCTGCCTCTCCACCTCTCTCTCTCCCAACCCACCCTCTCTCCCAACCACCAGCCCTCCTTCAGCCTGAAGTGGCCACCTCAATTTTAATTAAATTAACCCCCACTCCAACCGCCCCCCCCTTCCTTCTCAGGCTTTGCCATCAAGAGTGGTGTGTGTGTGTGTGTGTGTGTGTGTGTGTGTGTGTGTGTGTGTGTAGGAATGACTTTGGAAATGCTTCGGCTTTACAAATGAGCCTGACTGATGTGCCTGTTTAATTGTGTGTGTGTGTGTGTGTGTGTGTGTGTGTGTGTGTGTGTGTGGGGGGGGCAGGGGAGAGTGGCGCAGTGATAAGGCTATAATTGGCTCGTTATGGAGACTGCAGTCTCACTCACTTCCGCTGTCTGATTGGCTTCTCAAGAGAGCCAGGTGAAGTTATGAAAGCAGGTGTGTGTGTGTGTGTGTGTGTGTGTGTCTGTGTCTGTGTGTACATTGTGGTCTGGGGTCTATGGTTTTAAAGCTTTCTCTCAGTCATAAATCTAGTCTTGTCATGTTGATGGCCTTTTTTTTGATTAATGGGCACTGGTTGTGTCACCAGCATGATGTGATGAATGGCACTGACTTTGTGTCACCATGGCGATGTGCTGGATGACATTTTTTTTTCTGTCCAAAAGTGCTTGAGGCGAGTGCGGACTGTCACCTGCATTTTCTCAGCAGCAAGCTTTTTAACATTTTTGTATATATATGTTGAATATATTATGTATGCTGTTTTATTAAATGCTTCTAGCTCAAAACTATGCTAGTTTTTTGCACAGGATTACTTCTGAAAAAGCTCAATGCAAGTACCGATAGTTGCAGTAACTTGAAAAATGTCATTTTATGACTGGCCGTTTTTCCTGTGGACTCATTTAGAAGTCAACATTTATGACTTCTTGGCTTTTTACGTGGGGGTGAACAACTGTTTGGAGCTGTACAATTTTATGAACTTGTTTTTTTTGTTGTTGTTTTGCTTTCTCTCTCCCCCTTTTTTGAAGGCATTGTCTCTTTTCCAAGTTTGCTTTCAACTTTTGTGTATTCAAGTATTACCCCTATAAGGATGTGTGTTGATGCTTGTTTGTTCAGGCAATCACACAGGGTGGGTGTGTGTTGTGTGTGCATCATGTGTGTGCATTGTGTGTGTGTGTGTGTCAGTAAGCAACTAGGTAGTCGTGTGTGTGTGTGTGTGTATTAGGGAAAGCACATGTGTAGGGGAGGATGTATGTGTGTGTACCTGTGTGTGTGTGTGTGTGTGTGTGTGTGTGTGTGTGTGTGTGAAAGCACTTTCATTAGCTTGAGTGTCGCCCATCCCACTCATGTCTCTGAAGCGTGAGGTTGTTTGAAGCCACCGATAGGTACCTTCACTCTCTCTCCCTCTCTCTCTCTCTCTCTCTCTCTCTCTCTCTCTCTCTCTCTCTCTCTCTGTCTCACTCTCTCTCTCCCTTCTTCTCTCTCTCTCTCTCACTCCATTCTCCTCCCATCTTCTTATTCTCTGCCTCACCACACTTTTTTCCCCATGATGTTTCTAAAGGCTCCCTGCTTGCTAGGTCAGACTCATCGATCAGGCATGCCGCTTGCTCGGCGCACCTATTGACGCACACTCGTTTTGATTGGGAGACCTCTTCCTCCTCCTCCTCCTCCTCCTCCTCCTCTCCTCCTCCTCCTCCTCCTCCTCCTGCTCCTCCTATTCTTCCTCCTCCTCCTCAGTGGGGGTGTTGGGGTGACTTTGTAATTATTTTCATTTTAATTGCTTTGGTTATCGCCTCCTCTCATCGCATAAGAAGCCCAGACCGCGCTGGACATCGGTGACGAGTCGCTCACTCGGCCCACATGAGCTTTCTCTCTCTCTCTCCCTCTCTTTCTCTCTCTCTCTCTCTCTCTCTCTCTCTCTCTCTCTCTCCCTCTCTCCCTCTCTCTTTCTGTCTCTCTCTCTCTCTTCTCACCTTCCTTCTTTCTCTCTCCCTATTCTCTGTCTTCTCTCTCTCTCACTCTCTCTTCTCACCTTCTTTCTTTCTCTCTCTTCTTTCTCTGTCTTCTCTCGTTCTCTCTCTCTCTCTCTCGTTCTCTCTCTCTCTGTCTCTCTCGCCTTAGAACATCATTCGCAAAGTGCCTGCCTTAATGAGTTTTCCAAGGCGAGCTCAGATTAATTGATAAACGTGGCCGTTATCGAGGAGGATCGGTGAACTCGTGCACCCCTAATTTGTTTGTTGAAGACTGCAGTAAAAGGAGATTAATGCCATATGGATTTGGGTCGCCTGTCAGCTTTTTTTTTCGTGCTTGGCTTTTCTTTCTTTATTTTGTTTGTTCTCCGTCTTCTCTCTTTTTTTCCTCTCTCTCTCTTTTTCCTTCTCTTCCTCCTCTTCCTCTCTCTCTACCCCTCCCTCCCTTCCTCTCTCTGTCTTTCTTTCTCTCGCTCTGTCTCGCTCTCTCTTTCTGTTTCTCTGTCACGTCTCTTGGGAGTAGAACAGGTGGGCAGAAAAGGCTTTCACTGCTGTCTTAAGTTTTTTTTTTAATATATATTTACATTTAAATGTTTTTTCTCTTTTTTGTTTTTTAAGGCACGTGCAGCTGTGGCATTTTGCTAATGCCAGCAGTGTCTTGTGTTGGTACAGACGAGGCAATGTTTCCTTCACGCTTAAGACCTGCCTGAATGCAACTCCATGCCCAAAGAGGCAGGCTGAATTTAAAAAAGCTTTTTTTTTATTTTCCCCTGCGCCTGTGTATCTTTATGCTTGTTTTTTTGTGTGTATGTGTGTGTGTGCCTCCCACCACACACACACACACACACACACACACACACACACACACACACACACACACACACACCGTGCACCCTTTTCAGTCATTCCGCCCCACTCATAACAGGATCCCATCCTCGGTAATGTCGGCGCTGTGTGCCTTCCCTGTCTGCTCAGCCAAAGCTCATTTAGAGCGGGCGTGCGGGTGGGTAATGCCGCTAACGTTAACGCTACAGCTACATCTGCCGCTGCCGCCGCCTTTTCCTTCTCCCCCTCTTCCTCCTCCTCCTCCTCCTCCTCATTCGCCAGTCTCAAAGCGATGGCTTACACCTCCTTAAATGGGTTTCGCATGCGGAACTCAAACAAGGAGCAACAGCGGTTGGTGGCTCGTTCCAAAAAGGGGGGAGGAAAAAAAATAAACAAACAAAACAAAAAAAAAAATCTGTAAAATATCAATACGCACACAAGTGTGTGTGTGTGTGTGTTTTGTGTGTGTGTGTGTGTGGATGCTTGTTTCAAAGGCTTGTATGGCTCAGCTTGTAAAACAGGCCCCCAGAAATTTCAGTTTAGTCACACTTGTGTCGTTTATTTTATGCACGATGCGATGCGTGCGCGTGCCCCCGTCGCCGTACCCAGGGCTGCTGCTGCTGCTGTCGCACCCACACTGGGCCTTGCCAACGTGTGATACATGGCCCACCACACAACTACGCCACGTGTGTGTTTGTGTGTGTGTGAGATCATCTGGGGTTGTTAAGCAAACAGTGAGGCTTCTGGCAAACACAGTCTGTGTGTGTGTGTGTGTGTGTGTGTGTTTTTTCCCTTGTGTGAGAATGTCTGTCTCGTCTGTCTCACCTCTTTTGGCGGGTCCATGATGATGAAACATGACAGAAATGTCCCCTGTGTTTTGCCCCGACTAGTGTAGTGTGACCCCCCCCCAATCATAGTGTATCTGTGGCAGCCTGCAGTCTGGGCCGGCCCCCATCTTTGGGACTCTGAGGAGAGTTTGTGTGATGACTCCAGTAAGTTGCCTCTGTCTCTGTTTCCCTTGCTTTGTCTCTTTTCGGTCTCTCTCTCTCTTTCTCTCTCTCTCTCTGTTTCTTTCTTTTTCTCTCATTGTTTTTCTTTGTATCGTACTTTTTCTTTCTTTCCTTTCCCTCTTCCTCTTCCTCTCCCTCTCCCTCTGTCTCTCTCTCTCCCTCCCTCACATTCTCTCTCTCTCTCCCTCCCTCTCCCTCTCTCTCTTATTCTCTTCCTCTCATTCTCTCTCTCTCTCTCTCTCTCCCTCTCTCCTTATTTAATGTGTGTTGCTGCGGTCCACTCCTCTTCCTTTGGAGGCTTTTGTCTTCTGTGCCCGTCGCTCTGCTGCGACATCTTCATTTGCATAATTGAACTTTTGATTGGACTCGGTTCTGCCTCCTCAAGCTAACCCCCCCACCCCACAATGCACACACACACACACACACACACACACACACGCACGCACGCACACACACGCCAATCAGAATGTCTCAGAAGTCGCTTTTCTACGCAATTTCATGGGCAAGGTAATTTGAGGCTTTTGACCAAAGGCCGAACGCCGGGCCCCTGATTAGCCAAATGAGGTCCTCAGATTAAACAGGACAGTAATGGGGGAGCCATGCAGGGCGAGGGATTTATTACCACGGCCCTGACCAGCACAGCCAATGGGCTTCACAGATTGCACTGGTGTTGTTGACAAGGTATTTTGCACTCATATGCAAGGTATTTTGCACTTATATATATAATATACATATTTACATGCATGCATGTAACATGCATAACATGCATGTGTGTGTGTTCCTGTGTTCCTTTATGTGTGTTGGGCAACGTTTGTGTGTGTTTGTTCCTGTGTGTTTGTGTTCATGTTTATCTGTGTGTGTGTGTATGTGCCTATGTGTGACATATGTCCCTGTGTGGGTGTGTCTGTGTGGCTGTTCCTGTTTGTGTGCATATGTGTTGGTGTGGGTGTGTGTAAGTTCCTGTTTGTGTGCATATGTGCTTGTGTGTCTCTCTGTGTCCCTGTCTGTGTGCATATGTCTCTTGTGTGTGTATATGTGTGTGTGTGTGTTCCTGTCTGTCAGTGTGTGTAAGTGCACTCTCTGTGCTGTCTAATTAAGTCGTCAGGCTTCACCTGGGCTCACAGGTGAGGCAGTGCAGCACGGCGGTGCACCTTCATGTTGTGAGGTGAGTGTGTGTGTGTGTGCGTGTGCGTGTGATGGGGTGTGTGAGTGTGTGACGGCTGTTTCTCTCGCCCCGAGACACTGACTCGGCCCGCTCAAAACGAAGCACTCCTGAGGGCTGTGCCAGCATGCATCGCCGACACACCTTGTTTTTCTTTAAAGCGAGGCCCGGGAAGTGTGTGTGTGCGTGTGAGAGTGAGACATAGCATGTACATGCAAGGTACATGTATGCTACATGTTTTTGCCTGCGTGTTTTTGTGTTGGAGAGAGCAAGGGAAAGAGAGTACACACACACACACACGCTGCATGTTTTTCCTGTTCGTGTGTGTGTGTGCGTGTGTAACTATGTGTGCGCATCCACCCTGTGGATTGTTTTGCCTGAGGCAGCTTGAGAGGATTACAAGTTTTAAAGAGTAAGAGATTCAACACCTCCTCAAATCTGACATTTCTTGACACCCTTTCAGGAGTTGAAAGCGCGGTGGGTAGACTTGTAGGCCTCTCTTTCCCGCTGCTCTGAGTTGTAATTTCAAGTCATTCCCCTCAGAGATCATGGCTGCCTTTCATTTCCTAGTGTAGCCTTGAGTGGGTGAACAACACACACAGCATGGATTCACTAGTGTGGCCTCCTAGAGTGAGTTCACACAGAATATGTTCACTAGTGTAGCCTAGAGAGAGTGAACACAGCATACATTTACCAGTGTAACCTAGAGAGAGTGAACACAGCATACATTTACCAGTGTAACCTAGAGAGAGTGAACACAGCATACATTTACCAGTGTAACCTAGAGAGGGTGAACATAGCATACATTCAGAAATGTTGCCTGGAGAGATTGAACACGGCATACATTTACTAGTGTAGCCTCCTAGAGTGAGTGAACACAGCATACATTAATAGTGTAGCCTAGAGAGAGTGAACACAGCATACATGCATTAGTTTTGCCTCGAGAGAGTGAACACAGCATACATGCATTAGTTTTGCCTAGAGAGTGACCACAGCATACGTTCACTAGTGTAACCTCCTAGAGTGAGAGAACACAGCATACGTTCACTAGTGTAGCCTAGAGAGAGTGAACACAGCATACGTTCACTAGTGTAGCCTAAAGAGATTAAACAGAGCTAGCCGCCCCTCACCTCTATGGAGCTACCCAACAGCACACCATTCAGTCATGTAGCGTACAGGCAAATCAGTGCACATCACAACCTACAGTGTACACGCACACACACACCACACACACACCACCAAGAGATGCAGATTTGTATTTGTTAAGATCATGTGCACACACTCGCTTACAGACACAGATGCGGATATTTACTTTCACACCCACACACACACACAGATATTCACCCAATTAAACAGACACACACCCATTTACTCTTTCTTTCTCTTAATACTGTACACACACACATGCACATAGACACATTGCTCTTTGGCTCTTGCGCACACATGTGCCCACTCCGGCACTGACAGGTTGTAGGAAGGCCCCTGCTCAGCCTTGCTCAGCTCAACTCAGCTCAGCCTGCTCCCCAGACTCTGTTAAGAGCTAAACCAAACAAAGCCTACTCTTAAGCTGACCAACCCACCGGCAAACTGTTGCATTATACGCATCTCTGCATATGCATAAGTGTATGGTGTGTGTGTTTGTGTGTGTGTGTGTGTGTGTGTGTTGTGAGGCTGCAGGTGTTGATGTGTCGGACTGAACAGAGGCTGCAGGCGGGTGGGTGTGGGTGGGTGTGTGTGTGTGTGTGTGTGTGTGTGTGTGTGTGTGTGTGTGAGTGAGTGTGTGATCTGTCAGGCCTCCCTCTCGCCGACTGACCCTGCAGCTGCTGTACCCCCTCACATCACTCCCCGGCCGCCATTGTGCAGAGATTAACTTCTTTGCCCCCCCCCTCTCCACTAACTCACACACACACACACACACACACACACACACACACCATCTCCTTACCATCTGTTAGTGGTGGGGTGTGTATACATGTTGGTGCGTGTGTGTACTTCTGTAGATGTATGTGTGTGTATGCACACGTTTAGATGTGTGTGTGTGTGTGTGCGCGCATGTGTGTGTGTGTTTGTGTGACTTTGTCGCCGATACCAGGCAGCTCATGAATAATGAATCCCCCTCGCTGGGCTCATTTGTATTTTTGGCCGATTCTGAAAATGTTCCACATAATTGACAGTTTTTTTGTGTGTCGGATGGTAATGAATATCCCTTTATTTTAATATGTAATGTTTGTGGGCAGAGACCAGGGGCTCTCCCTAATCCTGCCCCCAAGCACAGGAATGAGGAAAAGACACACCCCCACCCCCCCATCCCTCCCATCCCCCCCTATCCCCCTTTACCCCTGTCCTACCCCCGTTCTTGCTGTCACACACACACACACACACACACACACACACACACACACCCTTAGCCTCATCTCCTCTCCGCCCTGGGCGAGACACCAAAGCGTTTGATAAGTAAGTACATGTTCCTGCCGCACTGCATTTCCCCCACAACGCTTATCTTACGGAGGGGTGGGGTTGGGAGGCAGTGTGGGGAGGGGGGCGGGGGGCGGTTGGGGGGCAGTGCAACATCAGGTTTTAGTCAAAACCACCGACACACCCTCTCCCCCAGCACACACACACACACGCACACACACATATACACACACACCTCTATTCCCATACACTGTACTGTCAACAGCTTGTGTGGTTTGCCATTGAGCTAACTTTCTTTGTCTTTTCACGGAGCCATATTTCTCTCCCTAACACACACACACACACACACACACACACACACACACAAATTGGTTTTATTCAGGGCTTTAACCATCCAGAAAAGCGCCATGATTCTGTCCAGGGCCTGGGTGCCAGAGAGCGGTGGACTCAAGCGAGGCTGCATAGAGGCTGCTCCCTCTCCCTCTCTCCCTCTCTCCCTCTCTCCCTCTCTCCCTCTCTCCCTCTCTGCCTCTCTGCCTCTCTGCCTCTCTGCCTCTCTCTGCCTCTCTCCCTCTCTCCCTCTCTCCCTCTCTTCCTCTCTGCCTTTCTCCCTCTCTCCCTCTCTTCCTCTCCCCTTATTTGTGTTTGTGGAGGACCTGAGCAGCTCCGCGCGGATGCCGACATGTTGGGCCTGATAGCTTGAAAGCGTCGGGGCGGCCGTTTAGAATGTGTTGTCTTCTAATTGCTCTAATGGCACCTGCCCGCTAATCCCAGGTAATTATTTTGCCGAAATTAGACAGCTACTTTTAACATCACTTGAAAGAGAAAAGATTGCCTAAGGTAGGCAAGCACTCTCATTTTGCAAGGAGGTTATTTTGTGTGTGTGTGGAGGTGTGTGTGCGTGTGTGCGCGCGTGTTTCTCTCTCTGTTTTTGTCACCTTGTGCTTTTCCCATGCAGCTTTGTGTCTCCGACTGTCTCAGATCTTTTTCCCCCCTTTCTTTCCCTTTTTTATTCTCTCTCTCTCACTGTCTCCCACTCCCCTCTGCTTTGCTTTATCTCTATCAACCTCTCCCTCCCTCTCTTTTTGTCTTTCTCTCCTTCCTTCCTTTTCTTTCTTCCTTTTTCTTTCTCCGTCTTTCTTCCTCCCTTCTTCTTTCTCTGTCTTTCCTTCTCCCCCTCTCTCTCTTTCTCCCTCTGTATCTCCCTCTTGCACTCGCTCTCTATCTCTTCCTCTCTCTCTCTCTCTCTCTCTCTCTCTCTCTCCCTCGCTCTTCCTCTCTTTCTCTCCTGTCCGTCTGCTCCAGTGAGCTCACACAGTCGATCTCATCAGAGTGGGTCTGCAGAGCCGCTCCCCTTATTGGATTTGAGTTTCTTCAATGGAAGGAATGAATTTAACATAATTTAATAGTAAAATCAAGGCCCAGGGCCACTGATCCAGAAACTGCGCTTTGATGGGGTCGTCTCTCCAAAGATCCGCACGCCGCCGACCTTCACAGATGACGTTACGTGCATATAGGCAGCTACATTTAGGAGAAGGGAAAAAAAAGAGAGAGGAAAAAAAAGAGAGGGGAAAAAAAAAACGAATAAAGATCCACCCCAAAATAGAAGTCAAATTCTGCCTTGCCTTGTTGGCCTCATGCATAGGTAAACGGGCTTTGCTGCTGCGTCACTTCTTGTTTAAAATGTCAAACTCATTTTAAGTGGCAGCTCTCTGCTGTGACATTTCTTCATCAGCAAAGCTCCTCCAAGCTATAAAACACACAGCCTGAGCTAATAATTTTCACCGGTGATGATTGTGGTGTGTGTATGTGTGTGTGTGATTGTGTGTATATGTGTGTGTGAATGTGTTTGTTTTTATTTCCTTATTACCCAATGTTCAGTGCGTTGCACAGGAGAGAGGGAGCATCTAACCCGCGCCGTACCGCGCCCTGTCTGATGGAGCTGAAAGGTTAAGACTCTCTTTTAAAGATGAGAAGGGAAAAGTCAAGTGCTGGCCCCGGAGGCCCCCTGAGGGCCCGCAGGCACTGTCTGCCCCCCCCCCCCATGCGGCCACTGACGAGACACGCTAGAGGTTACATGCTGCCCCTGCTTTAGAAGAGAGAGCGAGAGAGAACGAGATAGAGCCAGAATGAGATAGAAAATTAGAAAACAGGGAGAGAAAGAAACAGAATGAGGGGGAGAAAGAAAGAGAATGAGGGGGAGAAAGAAAGAGAATGAGGGGGAGAAAGAAAGAGAATGAGGGAGAGAAAGAAAGAGAATGAGAGAGAAAGAGAGAAGGGAGGAAGAGATAGAAAATTAGAAAAGGAGGTAGAGAAAGAAAGAGAATGAGGGAGGGAGGGAGAGAAAGAAAGAATGAGAGAGTGAGCAGAGCGCGAGAAGGATAGAAGGAGGGAGGGGAAAGGAGGGAGAAGAAACCAGTTTTTTTGTTTGATGTACCTCTAGGCCCCAAGGCCTTTTGAGTCACAGTCAGCATACCGCTCCAACAGGCAGACACACACACACACAGTGGAACACACACAGTGGAACATACACAGTGGAACATACACACAGTGGAACATACACACAGTGGAACATACACACAGTGGAACATACACACACACACACACACAGTGAAACATACAAACAAACTTAGAGGGTGACGGCGCTTGCACCGCACGCAGGAGAGCAATCAAAGTGGTCATGTCTGACACATTGCACCCACAGGTGCAGAGCAAACACCTGCGTTACCTTAAAGGTTACATTTGACTTATGTTTTTATGAGCACTTCCCCACCCCCAACGGAAAGGTAGCCTCCTTCAGTCCACTCAAGGCTCCTGCTACGCCTACTAGCTTCTGTGCCTGTCCAGAGTGACCGCACCCCTCTGAAATCATGACCTTTCATTCTTTCCTTCGTTTTTCTGATTCTGCCTAAACCAGGGCTCCTCAACATGGTGCCCACGTGCACCAGGTAGCATGGCACGGGCATCTGAGGTGCCCGTGATGGACGTTCAGGAAGTAGCAAGTGACTACTGTAGTGTTCTAATGATCTTGTGTTTTTATGTTTTAATGTTTAAATGGCAGTTTATTTCTTAACCTTGTTAATTAAAAGCAAACAACCTTACATTGTTTTTTTTAAAAGGATCTTAAGACTTTTATTTAGTAGATCATTTTACACAAGTAGCCCTCAGTACAGATTTTCCATCCTTTAGGTAGACCTCAGTCCCAGAAAGGTTAGAGACCCCTGTTTTAGACTCCCTGCATATGGTGGCCTTGTTAATCTTTACCCTCCCCGGAGAACGTTCCTCTTCCGCCCGTCTGACTCCTGCTCTATTTCTCGACCTCCTCGTCTTTCTCGCGCCGCTTGTTTCCCTTCTCCTTTCCCGTCTCTCCGCCTGTTTGTTTACTCCGAAGAGCCCCAGTAATTATCCTCACATTCTTCATTATCAGTCATCACTCTCTCCCATTTTCCTCATTCATCATCAACTCACCCCACCCAGCCCCCCACCTCACCCAGCCCCCCCCCCCCCCACTCTTTATTTTCTCTCTTTCTATTTTTCACTCGCTCTCCTCACCCCTCTCCATTTTTCTGTCTCAAGCCTTTTCTCTCTCTCTCTGTCTCTCTCTCGTTCTCTATGTCTATCTCTCGTTCTCTTTCCTCACCCCTTCTCTCTATCATTCTTTCTATTTCTCTCCGTCTCTCTCTCTTGCTCTCCTTACCCCCCCTCTTCTATTTTATTTTTTCCATTTCTCTCCCTCTCTCTTTCTCTCTGTCTCTCTCCCTCCCTCTTCCCACTCCTCCCCTCCCTCTCCCACCCCACCCCTCTCCTCTCCTCTGCTCCCTGGTGTTGGTGTGTGCTCCTCCTGCAGTGCCCCCCTCTGGCCAACGGGGGGCGTTGTTAATCTGCTGTGAGGCAGGCGGGCTGGCTGGCTGGCTGGCTGGCTGGTTGTCTGGTGGTGGGTCGGCCGTGCAGCCCCAGTGTAGGGTGCTTATCAGGGGAGGGCGGCGGTGGGGGTTAGGCAGCGTAACCCTTCCCCTGGCTGATGCGCTCAGATAGCGCTCCTATGGAAATCTATTCCTTCAGGTTGTTTGTTGCCTGATTACATGATTTAGATTTTATATTTAGATGGTGCAATCCATCACATATCACCACCACCACCCACCACCACCCCTACCTCCACCCACCCCAACCTCCCACTCCTCATCTGATATCTGTTAGTTTTGTCTTACCATTTCAGATCAAAAAAGGGGCAAGGATGTAGGGGAAAAAAAACACGACTTAAAAACTGTCTGTTTGTTTGGGTGTGCATGTAAGAGTGTGTTTGAGAGAGAGTGTGTGTGTGTGTGTTTTGGAGCAGTGGTTGATATATTGTTTGTGTGTGCTCAGTGAGTTGGAGCAGGCGTACAAGCCGCATGCTTTTTTGTGTGTATGTGTGTGTGTGTGTGTGTGTGTGTGTGTGTGTGTGTGTGTGTGTGTGTGTGTGTGTGTGTGTGTGTGTGTGTGTGTGTGTGTGTGTGGAGATATGGACACGATGTGGCTGTTGTCCTCTGTGTGTTGTGATGCTGTGTTATGCTGTGAATGTGTTTGGGTTTGTGTTGTGTGGTTTTTGTGGCGTGTGTGTTTGTGTGTCTGTTGGCATGTGTCTGTCTTACCTACATTTGTGTGCATAGCATTAGCATACATTTCTGTGTGTGTGTGTGAAGCGGAAGAGGTTTAGTGGCGCGTGCATGCGTGTGTGTGTGTGTGTGTGTGTATGCGTGTGTGTGTGTGTTGTGTAGACGGGAGGACGGCCGTAAGCCGGTGGCAGCGGCGGAGCCTTTTTAACAAGATTACGTCAGAGAATGCTCCAACTCCCCGAGTGGCCCGTGAGCCGCCGGAATCTCGGCGTTCCGTGGATTTGCCTGGATTTAAAAACGCCGGCTCCCTCTCACTTTCCCACATGCACCCACCCACCACCACCACACCCCACCCCACTCCCCCCTTCTCTTCTCTCTATCCAAAGCCGGCCTCGATAAGACTTCAAAGGCGGACACAATTAATAATGTGTTTACATTATCCATGGTCATAGGCAGCTTTTAGCCTGACCCCCCTCATTAAGACGAGCATGTAACGCTATTGTGTGGACGGCAGTCCCAGCGTAAAAGCCTCTTTGTCTCTTTTCAGCAGTTTGATTCTCTTTTTTTTTAATATTATTGTTTCCAGAAAGGCCTAGCTGGACTCCGGCATCAGAATTCTGATTAGGAGGGACAAAAAAAAGGGAAAAACCACAAGGATTTCGTTTGAAACTGTTTCACCGATCTGAAAAGAGCAGCCATTTTTGAGCCGTTTTGCCTTTTGTTTTTTGCACAATGGCGAGTGCTGGCTGCCTTGTTTTTGCCCCAATATTACAACAACCAGCAAATATTTCCTCTTTTGTTGAGGAGAACATGTAAGGCACTCTTTTGTGTCTATGTGTGTGTATGTGTATACGTGTGTGTGTGTGTGTGTGTGTGTGTGTGTCTGTGTGTGTGTGTGCCTCTGAGAATTCTACCCACACAGGTACACACACACAGTCACCTGCACGGACCCCAGCCTTGCCATGAACTCCTTATCGCTCTGGGCAACCTATCGCCATGCCAACAGCCTGCTGTCCCCCCCCTCAAAAATAGACTATCTCCAGCCATGGCCTCTCAGAGCACTCCACACACACACACACACACACACACACACACACACACTCACTCACTCACTCACTCACTCCTACACACACTCTACTTTTGCAGATGAGGTTATTGACACTCGTGGGCCCATGCTGTATCAGATCTATTCATGTGGTGGTTCATTCAGGAACACTTCTCTCTCCCTATCTTCCCCTCTCTCCCTCTCTCTCCCCCTCTTTCACTCCCTTCCTCTCCCCCTCTCCTGAGCCCTTCTCCATGAGTGCTGTTGTGTGTAGAGGTCTGCTAGAGCTCCAGTGAGATCAGTGGCTGCTCTTCTGGCTGTGCCTTTTCTTCTCTCCCCGTCTCCAACTCCGGCTCACTCACTCGCCGACTGCAGCTCTCCTCTCCTGCTCCTCTCCTGCTCCTCTCCTGCTCCTCTCCTGCTCCTCTCCTGCTCCTCTCCTCTTCTCCCTTCCAGCCTTTTCACAGCTAGGCCCCACAGGGCCCCGACACCTTTTCATTTGGTTACTGACCTAAGCTCGCCTCTCTTTCTTTTTTCCCCCCTTTACTCCATCCATCTGTGTGTCTATCTCTCTCTCTGGTGAACATAAAGATGTGAAAGAGAGGTTTTTCCTTCCTTCCTTCCTTTATTGACTTGGTTGTTATATGTCAGGATGTAAACTGGTGATAATGATTTCATAAATGAGTGCTAAATCCCTTTCCCTCTCTGTCTCTGTCTCTCTCTCTCTCTCTCTCTCTCTCCCTCTCCCTCTCCCTCCCTCTCCCTCTCCGTAGCCGAGTCCTGTCCCCAGCCCAGTGCTGGGAGGGAAGCCCAACGCCAGTCAGTCGCTGCTGGCCTGGTGCCGCGAGGTGACCAAGAACTACCGCGGCGTCAAGATCACCAACTTCACCACATCCTGGAGGAACGGCCTGGCCTTCTGCGCCCTGCTCCACCACTTCAGGCCAGACTTGATGTGAGTGTGTCGCCTTTTCCCTTTTTTCTCAACCATAAATTCCGGGTTCAGTGTCTTGCTCAAGGATGCTTTAACCTAGCCAGGAGAAGGTGGAATCGAACCAGCGACGCTTTGTTTGCTGGGTGGCGGCTCCTCTATCTCCTGAGCTACTGTCGCCCCCATGACAAAGACACGACATGACAAAGTACTAAGTGTTACTATAGCCAAAGCAGTCGTATAACACATCCACTACATAGCTTTCTTTTCCTCTCACTTTTCCTCTGCTGCTTTATATCTTTTTCTTTAACATTCATGACTCTCATTACTCTCTCTTTCTCTCTCTCTCTCTCTCCCCCTCCCTCTCTTTCTCATCACTAGCGCTCTTTTTTTTTCATCTCGCCCTCCTTCCCTTCCTACGTTGTCACAATCAAGTGCTTATCGTCACACACCGCAATCCTGGCACAGCACATCTAGTCATTAGCTTCCTTCCACTCGCCTGTCTCATACGTAGATGAGACCGCATGTGTGATAAACAAATATGACAACACACACACACACACACACACACACACACACACACACGTGCCGTACAATCCCATAATTGCAGCGCCAACAGCTCCAGACTTACAGGTACAGTGCCCCAACCCTAACCCCATCCTCCACCTCAGCCCCCCCCACCCGGAGCTCTGCATGGAGTGTGTGTGTGTGCGCGTCTGGGTGAGATTGCGTTTCGTGTGTGTGTGTGTGTGTGTGTGTGTGTGTGTGTGTGTGTGTGGTGCAGGGGGAGGAGGTGTAAATATCAGAGTAATGGAAGAATGTAATCCTCCTCATGATTCCACTGAATGCAGAATGGATCTCATCAGGAACACGCGCAAATCCCACTTAATTACAACACTCGGCGCACACTCCCAATGACAACACTTGCCTGCTTGAGCAGCCCCTGCCCGCCCCCTCTCCAACACACACACACACACACACACACGCGCGCACGCACGCACGCACGCACACACACGCACGCGCGCACACACACACACACACACACACACAGTCTTCCTCACATCACAGACCTATATTGACACTACCTCCTATAGGTTTCACTGCCGGCATGAATAGTTTTAAATATTGAAAGGAAAAAGGTGAGGATTTGATTGATTACATTTTTTTGTTTTGTTTTCCGATTATAGTAAGGTGACAGCCAGACATGTAATCGGTAGTCAATCAACTTGCTCCATTAAAGTATATTTTTCTCCCCCCCACCCCACCCCCCCATTTCCAAGTTTGGCGGCTGCTGCTCCGGCTTAGTGTCACCACTGACTTATTTATGGAGCTTTGACTAATTACGGCCTTATGTCTGTTAAGTAGCAGATTGCTCGAGTCGTGCTGCGCGTCGCTAATAATACGCCGGGAGAGACGAACACGCCTGTGTATGAGGAAATGGGGATTACAGCGTACAGAGTTTATACAGGCAGCAGGCCTCTGGTGTTTGCCTCCGCTTTAATACACGTGTGTGTGTGTGTGTGTGTGTGTGTGTGTGTGGAGATGAGGCCTCTGGCGAAAGGGAGAGGGAAAGAATGCGGGGCGAGAGGGGTGGGAGCGTTGAGAGGTGGTGGTGGTGGTGGGGGGTGGAGGTGGGGGTAAGGGCCAGTGGTAGGTCTAGTGTGCTTATTTCCTGTGTTTTCCACTCTATTAGTTTTGTTGATTGCGGCGCTGTGAAATTGCATGTTGCAGCCCTAATGCCATTACACTTGGCGCATATTTAAACGCAGTCATTTTTTGCCCTGTGCGTGCGTGTGTGTTTGTCTGTGTGTGTATTTACCTCCTCTGTCTCTTTGTGCCTCTCTCTCTCTCTCTCTCTCTCTCTCTCTCTCTCTCTCCCCATATCACATCCCGGCTGTGCCGACTGCCTGCTGTTCTCAACTGCCCTGCCCGCCACACAGAGACTACAAGTCGCTCAATCCTCAGGACATTAAAGAAAACAACAAGAAGGTAAGCAGCACCCCCGCCGCTCCCCTCCGTCCCCTCCGCCCCCCCCACCCCTCCACCTCCGCTACACCTTCATTACCCCTTTTATTTATTTACCCACCCACGCCTTTTAATACCTGACGGGGAGTGGAGCGCCCACAAAAATAACTGCCACTCTCTCATTCTCGCTCTCTCTCTCTCTCACTCTTGCTGTCGCTCTCTCTCTTTCGCTCTCTCTCTCTCTCTCTCTCTCTCTCTCTCTCTCTCTCTCTCTCCCGGTTACACTCTCTTTAGCCCCTTGTTCCTACACAGGGCCTTCTAATTGGCACTCTCAGATGGTGACTCCCCTGTGGATGCTGATGGAAAGTGTGTGGTGTGTGTGTGTGTGTGTGTGTGTGTGTTTGTGTTTATTTATGAAATGTCACTTTTTTTACCCCCTTAGTACTTGCGTTGAAAGACAGAAAGAGGAAATCAGCTGGCAACGGCCTGATGGATAGCATGATCATTTCAACCGCCTGCTGTGGTTGTACTTAAACTACCTCTTTCAGTGCACGGGGGGTGGGAATGGTAAATGGAGAGAGACAGAGGAGAAAGAGAGAAAAAGAGAGAAAGAAAATAGAAAAGGGGAGAAGGCCAGTGAAAGAAGACTGCAAGCAGAACAGTAAAATGCAAAGGAAAGAGTTGATGGAGAGAATGAGATTATAGAAAGCTCGAGAAGAAGAAAAGAAAGGTGGATGACAGGAGAAGGAGAGAAGGTCAGAGTGAGTGAATGAGGGAGGGAGAGAGAGAGAGAGACAGAGAGAGAGAGCGCGTGCTGGAGAGGGGGAAGACGCCATAATGTGTGCTGAGGTCCCAGGAGCGTTGTGCGTTCTCCTCTCTCTGACATGAAAAGCGTGTTATGTGCGGTTTGTGGTGGCGGCCCAGGGCCCCGCTGTAATCCCGTTTGCAGCTAAACATTTGCCTTTAAAGCACGCCGCAGCCCCCCCTCCTTTATGAGCTGATCTCCTCATCTATCCCCCTCTCTCTCTCTCTATCTCTTTCTCTCTCTCTGTGCTCCCCTTCCCCTTGCCTTGCTCTCCTCTCCTCTCCTCGCCTTGCTATCCGTTCCGTTCCCCCCATTGAGGAATTTTCTGCGAAATGTGCCTGACGAATAGGCTTTTCCCTGAGCGATCCGACTCCCCCGAGAGGTGCCGCGCCCGCCGCAACACTCCACTCCACTCCGCTCCTGCACCGCCTATCGCTCTCCTCCGCCCCGCGCAGAAGGGAGGAGAAGAGGAAGAAGGAGAGGAAGAGGAAGAAGAGCGGGAGCGAAGCGGCGGCAGCGGTGGTGGTGGCGGCAGCAGCTCTAAGAAAGCGTGCGCCGAGTCGTGCCAGCTGAGATTATCCATCCCTCCCTTTCGTTTCCTCTCCTTTCCTTTCGTTGCGGGTTTTGCTTTTTTCCCCTTCTTCTTCTCTGCCTTGGACCCGCGTGCGTGCGATTGTAAATAGCGCGTGTGCGTCTGGGCACAAGTTCTCCCTCTCTCTCTCGCTCTCTCTCTCTCTCTCTCTCTCTCTCTCTCTCTCTCTCTCTCTCTCTCTCTCTCTCTCTCTCTCTTTCTTTCTGCCCCTTTCTCTCTCGCTCTGTCTCTCTTCACCCCCCTCCTCTCCCCCTCCCTCCCTGTGTTGCTTACTTGCTTACGCGCGTCGGCCCTGCCATGCCTTTGTGAGTGCCTCAGAAGCAGAAGCAGCAGCCATCTCCATGTGGGTGTCTGCATATGTTTGGGGAGTGTTTTGTATATTAGCTAACCCGGTTGGAAGGATTTGTGCTCAATCCCGCCAAGGGGATTTTTTTCCCTCCTCTTCTCTCTCTCTCTTTCTCTCTCTGTCTTTCCTCTCTTTCACTCTCTCCCTCTCTCTCTGTCTCTCTTGCTCTCCCTCTCCCTCTCTCTCTCTTTCTTTCCGTCTCCTACTTTCTCACACAAGTGTAGCGCATCCATCGTTGAATCCAGACGAGTGCAAGTTGCCATGAACTCTCGCAACAAAATAACAGAAGTTCTTCTCTCAACTCTCTCCTGCTCATTGGCCCTCATCCTCCCTCCTGAAGAGAACTCTGTATTGTTCATTAACCCCCCCCCCCACACACACACACACACACGGACACACACACACCTCTCTCTGTCCCCCACATCCTCTCCCTATCCTTCTTTCATCACCCCATTCCACACCTCCCTCCCTACCTCCCTCCCTCTCTCCCTTCTTCTCCCCTTGGGCCTGATGGCTACATTGAGTGTGTCAGTTGGTTTCCGGCAGGTTGATTTCCGGCCCTCTCACATACACTCCACTGACTGATAACCCCCGCTGCCCTTGTTTGGAATGAATGCCTCAGCAGCAACAATGGCCGCCGTAGAGAAAGAGAAAGGGGTTGGAGGGGGGTTAGGTGGAGGGGCACTCGCAGATGGGAGGAGAGGCAAGGTTGGGGGTGAATTGAGGGGGCCGTGGCTGGTGGGGGTCGGCGAATGGTGGCGGATGGTGTGGGGGTGACGGGCGCTCTGTCGTATTTGACGTTCTTGCCCCCTCCCACCCAATTAAGCAGACATCCCCAGCTGAATGACAGGACGCTGCCCTCAGCGGGTAAACTGAGAGCCTGGTTAAGGCCACAGTCGCAGGTCACCGCTGCAGGGACCGCAGAGGTTAAGGGCCTGCTCCCCTGACACACACACACACACACACACACACTCACACACACACACACACACACACACACACAGCTATTCTTGTTCATTTTAAAGGAATCAGCCTCTCCACCCCACACCACCCCACCTTTTCTGTATGAGAAGTGATTGCCATAATCCTCAATGCCATTGAAATATGATAGATAAGAACAATCAATAATAGTCAGGAGAAGATTTTTTTTCCCTCCCCCCTCATATGGCCTTGTGTGAAAGCGATGCATTATCACTGAATTAGGGTGTGTGTGTGTCTGTGTGTGTGTGTGTGTGTGTATGTGTGCCTGTGTGTGTGTGTTTGTGAGTGAGAGTGACAATGTGTGTGTTTGTGCGTGTGTGTATGTAAGAAGAGAAAACGGTAGTAATTTCCCATGATATCTGATCTGGGAGAATTTGTTCCTGCTACGAAGCGACTGAATATATTTTTTTTCCTTCCCCCTGTGCGGAGGCGTGCCTGCCTGCCTGCCTGCCTGCGGGCCTGACCGCTGATGGACAGCGATGGACGCCTGTCACTTACTCTGTCTGTCTCTCTGTCTGTCTGTCACTCAGTCAGTCAGTCAGTCACAGGCTGTGGCTTTCTGAGCCCGAAAACAAAATGCTTTTCATCACATTCAGACCATGGGGGAGGGAGTAATGGTGGTTATGGGCAAAGGGCGGGTGTGGGGGGGTGGGGGGGGGTTGAATGTGGCACACAAACAGTCTGCCTGTGAAATAGAAAGTAAACTGCCCCCTAGAAAGACAGCAGTGCTAAGCCGCACCCACCCCCCCCCAATCCCCCCCTCTCCCGATTGTCCCGTCCTCCTGTTTTTCCAGCAAGCTCCTGTCGTGACTACAGAAACACACCAGAGCATCTTATAGTGTCATGACTACATTACTTCCTGCACCTGAGAGTACGATCGAGCCTCTGTGTTGCAACGCTACAAAAAGGCATTCCGTCACCTCATTGTGAACGCCGACCTGCAATAATGCCAGAGTACCAAGAGCGACCCACCCACACCCCCCACCACAACCTTCCCTTCCTCTGCCCTCCCCTCCCCTCGTCCTTTCTCTGTCTCTCCCTCTTTCATTCTCTGTCCTGCTTTCTTTCTTTCTTTCTTTCTTTCTTTCTTTCTTTCTGTCTCCATTGAGGTGCCCGCTTGTCGCTCTCTCTTCAGGAGCATGCTTTTGGTGAGAAGGGAACAATACAAACACACTTTGCTCCTGTGAATAAGTGTTAGAAACCCAATCAGGGCTCTTACGCGCTCCTTTATCTCACACTCTTTCTCTGCGAGGGGAGCGGGGGGGGTGAGGAAGGGGTGAGGGGGTGAGCGAGAGAGCGAGAGGGAGAGAGAGAGAGAGAGAAAACTTAAACGACAGCCTGTAACTGCAGACTCCTCTCTTTCAGCCTTTCACTTTTTAAATATATGCCCCCTCTCTCTCTCCCACATGTGCACACACACACACACACTACACTACGACACACACACCACACACACTATACTGCACATCACACACACACTACACTACACACACACACACTACACACACACTACATACACACACACACACACACACACACAGCCATTCCGCCTCTCTTGCTTATATAGTTTGCGCTCTCTCCCCGTTCTCCATCTTGGGCCTTTGTGAAGGGCTGTGGCTGCACCATGTCTTTCTTCGCTACCAGGAACGAGCGAGTCAGGGTGCGAGGTAATAAGCCCGGAAGGGAGAGAGACAGAAGAGAGAACCGGAGGAAAGAGAATGGAAGGAGAGAAGGAAGAAAGGTGGAAGGAAGGAGAGCGGGTGGACGAGGCTATAATTAATTGTAAATGGAGAAACGGCTTAGCCTTTGATTTACCTCTGCTTTCCTCCTCCCGTGTGCGAGGGAGAGGTGGGGAGACCTTGATAAAGCAGGCCAGGCATGGCCGCCAGGGCCAGACAATGCCCACTCCCCTCAACAGGTTGGAATTACCCCACAGCACAGCCACACCCACACCACAGCCACACGCCCAGCCCCCCCATACAGGCAGAGAGAGGGGAAGAGTGGGAGCCAGAGAGGGGGAGAGAGTGGGAGACAGAGAGTGGGAGATGGAGAGAGGGAGAGAGTGGGAGACGGAGAGAGGGAGAGAGTGGGAGACGGAGAGAGGGAGAGAGTGGGAGACAGAGAGAGAGGGAGGAGTGGGAGACAGAATGGTAGACAGAGGGAGGGAGAGTAAGCAACAGAGAACGACTGAGAGCAAAGGGGAAAGGAGGCAGAAGGGAACAGCAGAAAGCAAGCAGGAATGAAGGGGTCTCTTTCACAAGCTTGTAAAGAAGGAAAAAAAGGTTGTTTTTTTTTTTAACCCTGCCGTCATGAAGATGATGGTATCCTGCCTTGCACATGTACGTGCACCTTACCATGTACATACGCATACACCTACTCTCTAACCCTCCTCCTTCACCCGCCCCCCCCCTTCTCCTCCTCCTCCTCCTCCTCCTCCTCTTCCTCTTCCTCCTCTCCCTTTCCTCCTTTTAGCGCATCTATCATGTGATCGGGGGGATTGAGTTTTTTTGCTGCTTGATTATCTGCCTGTATTTCTCATCAGGACAAATCAGTGCAATTACACGGCGGCTAGAAAGGAGGAGGTTGATGCGGCCCGATAAGGCCCGGGCTCCCGGATTAGTTCAGTGTTTCTTTATATCTCAGTGTCTTATCTGGGAGAACCATCCTTGACATTACCTGTCAGCGGCGGACTGACTCGGGGCCCGCCGATCCCTGATTGTCCTATTCCCAAGATCTAGTCAGACGCCGTTAACGCCTGCACCCCCCCAGTACACACACACACACACACACACACACACACACACACACACACACACACACACACACACACACACACACACTCTTACACTTATCACACACACATTGTAATACGCAGGTGTACACACACACACACACACACACACACACACACATAAACTCTAATACGCAGGTGTACACACACTTACACTTATCACACACACACTGTAATACGCAGGTGTACACACACACGCATACACTTGCACGCTCATGTCAGCTGCTCTGAGTCCACGTTTGCCCGTCTCGTGCCAGGAGCCTGTTTTGGGTGCTGCAGCCTGCGTGTGTGAGGAAGACAGCAGGCTGTCGACATAAAAACACACGCACACTCTGACATTCAGTCACACACACACACACACACACACTCGTACTCTGTTTCTGCAGCCGTGGGAATTTTGGAAGTCATAGAATGTTAACATCAATGGAATGTTCAAGTTCAGGGTAGTTACGAAGTGTAGTAGATTCGTGGAAAGTTTTGAGAAAATGTAGAAGTTCGTTTTGGCCTTTTAAGTGTAGCGACATGTACTTAGTGTTATGAATTTGTGCTGCCTGATAGCATCTCCACTTTAGATGACATGCCCTGACAAGAACCATGATGAACGATGATGCTGAATGAGGAAAATGTAAGGTCATGTTCTCTCTTTGTAGTCACGCCCCAACCAGGTGAATAGACTTCGCAACACCGTGTGGGAGTAGATAATAAAAAAAATTCATTAGCTGACTTTGTGAACTGTGTTGTCCTCTTTGGCATCTCGTTTTAATTACCTGGAAGAACCTGTCTGCCTACTTTAGATAGAGCATAAGTCGTAAAGTTTGGTCTGTCTCGTCATCTGGCTGTGTGTGCGTTTTCTTGTTGTGATTTGCTGTGAATTGTTTATGTTGTATGGGTGTATGATTTCTTGTGTTTTGGCGTAATCCTGAAATTGAGGGATTAACCAACTTTTAAACATGATGGATGACAATCTCACAGCAATAAGCGTGGCCCTGGGCATGTATTAGTGTAGCGCACTAAAAACACTCGTTAAATGTGATGAGGCCTGTTACAAAGATGTGTGGTCATGCGTATGCTACATAAGTAATTATGTTAAACCATTTTTAATCCTAAGTAAACCTACCTGCCCTGCCCATGCGAGCAGACAGTGCCTCGCTCCCTTTTTTATTTAAACAGTGTTGCATTCATTCCAACAAAGTCTAGCTGTGGTCCATTAGTAGATGGCATGCTCTAAGCCCAGTGGTACAGTTGCGTAGCCAGAAATATTGAAATGCCTGGGCAGTCCACAGACCAAATTGGGTGGTCCCAGCGACATGTGGAAACATATACCAGGCTACCTACTTGAATGCACTTTGAAGAAAGCCTTCTGATTGGTTGTGTCTGTTTTGACCAGTGGGTGGGCACAGGCACACCCCAGCCCCCCCACGAGGGCTACACCTAAGCAGTGGAGTTTAGAATGGGTCATAATGGACACCCTCTAATGTCACCCTCTCGCTCTTTCTCTCTCTCTCTCTCTCTCTCTCTCCCTCTCTCTCTTTGTCTCTCTCTCTCTGTTTGTCTCTTTCTCTCTCTCTCTCTCTCTCCGCAGGCCTACGACGGCTTCGCCAGCCTGGGCATCTCGCGGCTGCTGGAGCCCTCGGACATGGTGCTGCTGGCCATCCCGGACAAGCTGACGGTCATGACGTACCTGTACCAGATCCGCGCCCACTTCAGCGGCGAGGAGCTCAACGTGGTGCAGATCGAGGCCAACAGCAGCCGCAGCACCTACAAGGTGGGCGACTTCGAGACCGACACCAACAGCTCCATCGACCAGGAGAAGTTCTACGCCGAGCTGCACGGGGTGAACCAGCCGGCCGCCGACACTGCCACCGCCACCAACGGAGGCGAGACCAACGGAGCGGGAGGGGGCCACGGGGAGGAGGAGGCGGGGCCTATGGGGGACGAGGAGGAGGAGCCTCAGGGGGTGTTGGCCGCACAGGCCCGGAGCCTGGCCAGCAGCCCCGCCCCCTCCACCTCCTCGTCCGGGACGGTCGGCACCATCGAGCGACCCACGTCCCCCCCGGTCCCCTCGCCCTCGGCCCGCGTGGCTGACTCCTCGTACCCCAAACCCCCCCACCTGAGGATGGCGGCCTTTGCCCCGGCAGCCGACCCCGGTAGCACCAGCCGACCCACGCCGGAGCCGCGGCAGCTACAGAAGGCCGACACGCTGGACATGAGCGGAGAGAGCCGGCGGCAGCAGCAGCAGGTCACCGCCACTGCCACCGTCCCCTCGGCCACCGCGCCCTCCGACAGGGACATGGACAAGTGGCACCGCGGGGGGGTCCCACCTACGGAGCCCGATGGAGAGGCCCCCGACCCAGGCTCCCCCCGACCCAGGCCGCCCCTGTCGCCCACCCACAAGCTGGGCTTCACCTACAACCGCGACGCCGACCTCATCAAGAAGAAGCGGGCCAGCCTCAGGCACTCCGAGTCGGACTCGGCGTCAGACAGCAGCAGCCCGTCCCTCCCCCAGCACCAGAACCACACAGACACCCCCCCCCTCACCAGACCGCCGCAGGTGCAGGTAGGCCTCTTCGCTCCCAGTGAGCGTCCACTTAAAGAATCACAGTCGTTTTTTCAACCTTAAAATAATGTTTCCAAAAATCGTTTCAGTGGTTCATCAATTCGTGACGGCGTGAGCAGGCCTTCTGAATTGGCTTTCTGACCCCTTCATGGGCTATAGCTGCACTATGCAAGATTGCCAAAGTGGGGTCACTGATTTGTAGTTCGAAGACGAGACATAAGAAAGACAACTCCGCTTCCAACCTGTAGGCCAAGCAGAGAGAAAAAGTGATTTAGTGTTGCTTTAAACATTACCCCCCCTTATTCCTGTTCCCCTCCAGCCCTGCGGCCCATGTAGCTCACTCATGCTGCTGCTTGTGGAGAGGGTAGAGCAGCCCTGCAGAAAAGCCTCAAACCCCTGACACCAGCAGCGTTGTAATGTCGACATTTCATTATGTTTTCCTTTCTGCACGCCGATGGTAATATTCTCGCCGGCGCGCCCCACGGTTCCGCTTGAGAGCCTCTTCATCTGCCTCGCCGCGCCGCAGAAGCATTTCCTCCTCTTCCTCCTCCGCTCTCACCTCTTCCTCCTCCGCTTCCACCTCCTCCTCCTCCGCTCCCACCTCCTCCTCCTCCGCTCCTCCCGCGCTTTATCAGACAGCCGTATGGAGCCGCAGCAGCCGTCAACAGCCCCCAACCCAATCTCAGACAGATGTGCTGCTTTTTATTTATTTACTTTTTATTTATTTTTTTTGTGCTGTGTGGTGTCGAGATGAGGCGGTTGCCAGGGAAACCGGGTGGGGGGGGGCACAGAATATTGTACCGTGAAGACTACTCACCCCTGATGTCGTTCTGCACCTTGGCCATCGGCCTGTCTCTCTCTCTCCTCAGTCCTTCCTTCCCCCTCTCTCTATTCCTCTATCTCTCTTTCCTCCCTCTGTCTTTCTCCCTTCCTCTATCTCTCTCTCCTTCTCCGTCTCCCTTCCTCTATCGCTTTCTCTCTCCCTCTCTCTTTCCCTGTCTCTTTTTCTGCCTCCTTCTATCTCTCTCTCTCCCTTCCTCCCTCTATCTCTCTCTTTCTCCTTGTCTCTTTCTCCCTTACTCTGTTCCTCTCTCTCCACCTTTCTCTCTCTCTTGGTGGAGTGTGTAACTCCCCATGTGTACGGCTGCTGTTGGCCTCTGTTCTGGGGCGTGGATTAGTGGCGATGGGCGGCTCGATAGCGCTGCCAGGCTGGCTCTGGCACGGGAGCGTCGGGGCGCTATCTGCTTGGGTGCCTGTCATCACTCCCCTGTGCCGGCGCTCGTGCCTCTGCCTCTGCCTCTGCCTCTCCCTCTGCCTCTCCCTCTGCCTCTCCTTCTGCCTCTCCCTCTGCCTCTCCCTCTGCCTCTCCCCCTCCCTCTGCCTCTGCCTCTCCGACGGGGAGCCTCTGCTCATCGAGCCCCGTAATGACATCGCTGCCGCAGCCATCACCACCACCGATAGCAGCGGATATTCCACGCTAAAAACTCACCAGCATAGATGCTAATCCTGCGTGTACAAAAAAATATCTCCCGCTTATTTATATAAATACATTCTCGCGCACACGCACACAAACACACACGCACACAAACACACACACACACACACACACACACAGCCTAAGGCCTTTAGGCTACTTCATTTTGGCTGCTGTCTGATCGCTTCTCTCTCTTTGCTCCAGGAGACTGCACCTGTCCCATCACCCAGCACCTCAGAAGAGAAGGTGAGCCAAGTGCCCTGTTCCTTCTTAAAACGTGTGTGTATGTGTGTCTGTGATTGGGTGTGTGGGTGTGCATATGTGTGTGTGTGTGCGTGTGTGAAAGAGAGAAGGAAAACAAACATTGCTTCCACAGTCGCTCATATGCAGAACCCAGATGCTGCAGATCAGACACGGCAGAAATAACCCATGTGAGTGAGCAGTAGCAGTCATTCAGTCATTGAAAAAACACCAGAATAGATAACCTAGAATATTTCCTGCTCCATTCACCTTCAGGTCCTGTCTGACAAGTTATCCATACTGTAGCAGCCACTACAGCTCAGCATTGGGACTTTGTTCCCCGTGACCATGAACATGTTTGTGTGTGTGTGTGTGTGTTTGTGTGTGTTTGTGTGTGTCTGTGTGTGTCTGTGTGTGTCTGTGTGTGTCTGTGTGTGTCTGTGTGTGTGTCTGTGCGTGTCTGTGCGTGTCTGTGTAAGTTGTGGGACAATGTGAAGGAGTGTGTGTCTTTGTAAAGTTGCTTGTGTGAGGTTGTTGAGTGATGAGGATGAAGGGAGTGTGTGTGTGTGTACGTAAATGTTGTATTGTGGCTTTTTTCCAGTGGATAGGGAAGGACGCACACATGTATGAAATGTGCCATAGAAGTAGTTAGTTAGTTAGAAACTTTATTGTCCCCATGGGGAAATTTCTGTGAGCAAGTGAGGTACAGTGACATGAGGTAAAAGTCAATAAACAAACACCACACATTTACGCAGACATTAACAGAAAAACACACTCAACAATAGACATTACAAGACGGGCTATTCAATGGTCCCACTCTTGAATTTCACTACTCTGGCATCAGTCATCAGTGCAAAATGTCCAGGATGCACTGCTGTGCAAAAAAAAAAAAAAATAGAGTAGAGTAGAGTTGCCTTGGCTGGTGTCCTGTGCACCATCTCACTGGCCCATGGTGCTGTGCTGTGCTGTGCTCCCCACAGAAGGTGCTGTCGCGGCAGGAGGAGCTGAAGGAGAGGGCCAGGCTGCTGCTGGAGCAGGCACGCCGAGACGCCGCCATGAAGGCCGGCAGCAAACACACCGCCCAGACCACCCCCGCACGCACGCAAGTCATAGACGTGAGTGTTACACGTACACACACACACACACACACACACACACCGCCCAGACCACCCCCGCACGCGCGCAAGTCATAGACGTGAGTGTTACACGTACACACACACACACACAGACACACACACCGCCCAGACCACCCCCGCACGCACGCAAGTCATAGACGTGAGTCACACACACACACACACACACACACACACACACACACACACACACACACCGCCCAGACCACCCCCGCACGCACGCAAGTCATACACGTGAGTCACACACACACACACACAGACCACACACACATTATCATGCTCACTCAAAAGTCATAGACGTGAGTCAGGCGTGCAGGTGCGCGCGTTCACACACACAGACAGCGACCAAGAACATACCACCCAGACCACTTTGCATGAACACCACAAGTCAGATGTTTCACACAGACTTGTTCCCATAAACACAGCACACACTCACACACGCCTCCCATGCAGACATACTGGTGGTGAGTCGACATACACACACACACACACAAAACACATACTGCTTAACACAAACACTGTGCACACAGACTCCTAAGACATGCACAAACATTGTCCCAGAAAAAACACCCTTTGCATCCACCGTAGTCTGGCCAGTTATGCCAGCAGCATTCCACTGCAAAGACAACAGCAGCAGCAGCATAGTGTGACAAGCATGGCATTGTCAGGAACACACTGATGCCGACAGAGAATTATAAAGAGAGAGACACACACACACGCTGTGACTTTTTTCAGGTCCACGCAAGGAGTGGTGTGCGTATGCATATATGAATGTATGTAAATGAGAGACGGAGGAGGCACCCCTCTCTCGCCTGTCTTTGCAACATGCGGTGCCTGTTTGTTTTGCGTGCATTTGGTCTTTGTGTGTGTGTGTGTGTGTGTGTGTGTGTGTGTGTGCATCTGGTTCATGTGATCTGTGTGTGTGTGTGTGTGTGTGTGAGTGTGTAAGTGTGTGTGCATCTGGTCCATGTGATCTGTGTGTGTGTGTGAGTGTGTAAGTGTGTGTGGATCTTTGTGATCTGTGTGTGTGTGTGCGCGTGCATGCATGTGTGTGAGTGTGTATCTTGTCCATGTGATCTGTGTGTGTCCGTGTGTGTGTGTGCATATGTGTCCGTGTGTGTGTGTGTGAGCGAGAGAGTAAGTGTGAGTGCCCTGCTGAGTCTCCCCTGTGAAGGGTAAACGCGGTGAGCGGAGTGGTGTGGCGGCAGGTTGTGGGCAGGAGCGGCCCGTTCGCCTCCGTGCATAATGGCGCCGCCGGCCCCCCCGCTCTGCCCACGCCCCCCCGCCGCGCCCTGTGTAATTAGCGATTAGCGCGACGTGCCGTTAGCTGCACCGCGCCCCGTAACGCAGGCCCCATCCCCAGCCGTGTGACACTGCCCACACCCCCCCACCCCACCCTACCCCCCCAAACACACACACACACACACACACACGTTCACACTCACACACACACACAGACACACACACACACACACTCACACACACACACTCACACACACACACTCACACACACTCACACACACACACTCACACACACACACACACACACTCACACACACACACTCACATTCATACACACACTCACATTCATACACACACTCACTCTCCCCCTGCCTTCTTCCCATAGCCCCCAGCAGGAGGAGAACGACACACCAGAGGGAGTTGGGAGATGGAGTTGGATAGGGGGGTGGACAGGAGAGTCGCAGACTGGCAGGGGGGCATAGAACCAGGAGGAGAGAGAGGAAGTGAAAAAGAACAAGGGAGTGAAAGAGAGAGGGTGTGATTGGCAGTGGCCATGGACCGAGAGAGAGAGAGAAAGAGAGAGGGGGAAGAGAGTGAGAGAGAGAGAGGTACTGTAAGAGGAGGAGATGAATATTAAACAGTCACAGTGAGCTGAAGGTGTGGGGTCCTCATTGTCTACATGTCTTTCCCTCTTTCAAGCTCACGCTCACTCGTCTGATTGGTTTCTTCACTTTCTATCTATCCCTCTCTCACTGTCTCTCTGTCACGTTCCCCATCTCTCTCTGTCTCTTTCCCCCTCCTTTTTTTCTTTCCCACTTGCACTCTCACACATCAGGCACAGGGGAAACAAGTTTGTAGTGTCATGTTGGCGTACGGGGCTTGGGGTTTGTGTGTGTGTTTACGTGTGTGTGTGTGTGTGTGTGTGTGTGTGTGTGTGTGTGTGTGTGTGTGTGTGTGTGTGTGTGTGTGTGTGTGTGTGTGTAATGAGTGCACCATCTGTGATGAGTCCATCGTGACTGCTGGCCTGTGCCAAGTGTGAGAGGATGCCGTCAGTGGGCAGGGCGAGAGGGCGGAGCTAACGACAGGCCACAGGACGTTTGAGGACTTGCCCACCTTTTCCTCCTCCTTTCAACCATGCTTAGGCAGGATAGGTATTCTCTCTCTCTTTTTGTCATCTCTCTGTCCCTCTCTCTTCTCTCTCTCGGCCTGTCTCTCTCTGTCTCTCTCTCTCCCTGTCTCTCCCTGTCTCTCTCTGTCTCTCTCTCTTCCCTCTCTCCCCCTTTCTCTCTCTCTCTGAGTTAGGGAAGCAAACCCCATTGAGGACATAACAGTGGCAGCATGGCCCAGCTGACAGCAGCGCTGCTCTGGCTTTGGAGTGAGCCCGTATCTCCTGTGTGTGTCTGGGTGTGTCTGTGTGTGTCTGTCTGTCTGTCTATGTCTGTGAGTGTGTGTGTCTTTGTGCATGTCTTTGTGTGTGTGCGTGTCTTTGTGTGTGTGTGCGTGTCTGTGTGTGTGTGTGCGTGTCTTTGTGTGCGTGCGTGTCTTTGTGTGTGTGTGTGCATGCAGGCCAGCTGGAAAAGGCTACTCCTCACCTCAGCCTGGCCTGCTCCTCCTTTCTGCCAGTGTCACACACGTCTGAGGATACACACCTGCATACCGCACTCACACCCCACAGCTCCTACACTTACACCTCCACTTTCTCTGTCCTCATCCGTCTCGCTCTCTTCTTCTCTCTCCCACACTTTTTTTTATCTCTCTCTCTGTCCTGCTTTCTCTCCCTCCATCCATCCCCCTTTTCTGAGAGGTCAACTGAGTTGTGCCAGTGTTGGTGTCAAACCATCAGTGCAGGCTGAGCACTTACTTCCTGACTTACTGCCTTGTCCTGTCTTCTCCAGCGTGCACAGTGCAAATAGAAAGAGTAAAACCTCAACACTGCAGTCTGATGGCCCGTCGGTCTGAGGTGGCTGAGATTGCGCGGCTGAGAAATAGGTATGGTTGGTTGAGCACAATATACACAGAGGACATCAGAAGCCCCGAGTCAGAGTCAGACTCAGAGTCAGAGCAGAGGGAAATAAATGTGCGGCTCAAGGGGGAAAGAAATAAGAACGGCCGCCCCGGCCAAATCCAAATGGCATTTTCAAATGTTCAGCATTGTGTTTTCTTTTTCTTCCTCACTCTTTTTCTTTAAAAAAAAAAAAAAAGGAAGGGGGGGGCGGGGGGGCGGGGTGCGATACACCAGCGCAGGCGTCGAGAGTTATGACAAGGGATTTCAGCAATGAAATGAATACCTTTCGGTAATGAAATATCTAAAAAGCCGCAGCTTTGCACAAACGTCTTCGCCGTCTGAATTTTAAAAGGCAATGAGATGCCCTTGAATTAAATGTTTCCAGTTAGGATGGAGGGAAGGAACGGGCAGGGGGGGAGTGTAGAGGGGTAGGGAAAGGGACCCAAGGAATACCATTTCAGCATAATCTAGAAATAAATGACAACCTTTAAAAAAAGCAGCTGGTTAAAGAAAAAAAAATCTTCTGACAGGAAATAAAATTAAGATTTTTTTTTTTATTCAAAGCGATCGGGGGGCTGTGTCGGCCCTATGCAGGGTTTAAGATGAGAGAGCGAGAGAAAAAAATAATAATAAAAAAAGAAATGAGAAATAAAAAAAAAAATCCCTCCCACCCACCGCCTCCCTAAGAGGAACGGTCCAGGCCTTCGTCCTGTGGATCACCTCCAAGTTGGAGCACTTTCTTTTTCCCATTTCTTGAGACACACACACACACACACACACCCACACACACAGACACACACCACCTTCCCCTACGTCTTCCAAGGACACCAACTGCCTAATGAGACCACACCGCATTAGCAAAGGTGCAATATTGAATTGTTTCACTTTTTAATAGGAAAGGCATTGATCAAAAGGATCACCCCCCCCCACTCCTCGCGCCCGACTCTGATAATTGTCAGTGATTTAGATTAGATTACTTGATGTGTTGTTTTGATTGCGGCTAGGAAATCGCCGAACTCTGTGTTATCGTTGTGGCTACACCCACCCCCACCCCCCCTTCTCACCCATGTATCTCTGTGCACTAAGTAGAGGCTTTGGGGTTTAGCGTGCATAAGGAATATTTTAATTCAATTAAATCTGGCTTCATTCTTCTAGGGTAATGGCAGTAATGGGGTAGGGCAGAAGGGGAGGGGGGGGTGACAAGGAAAGAAAGGAGGCGAGGATTGAGGGGATGGGGGGGGTGGTGCGGGGCAGCGAAGAAGAGGGGGTAGGGGGGGGGGGGGTCCAATCACTGGGGTGTTGTAGCACTGCTCGCTGCCTTGTGGCCAGGGTGGCCCAGTCTGGAGCGGGTTTAGACACGCTCTTTTGGGCCGAGTCAGAATCCGTCCCCGGGCCACTGAGCACTCCCACAAGGCCGTGCTGCCCGCCACTCGGCCACCGCTCGCCTGGAAGAGGGACGCTACTCTCCAGCCGCAAATCAAGACAAGACGGGCTGTGTAGTCAGACCTGTCTGTGTGCGTGCATGTGTATGCGTGCGTGTGTGTTTGTCTCGATATGTTTGTGTGTCTCTGTGTGTGCTGTGTGTGTTTGTGTGTGTTTTAATTATTACTCTGCCTACGGTTGCATTGCAGGGGGGCACTGGCATTATGTAGTGGCTGGAGCAGGCATGGGGAGTAATGGGACTGGGTAAGGGGGGGGTGAGCGGGTGAGGGGGAGGGGTGGCTGGTTGCAGACGAGAGGGGCTGGGCTGTGGTTCCAGCTCTGGCGCTGGGCTCCAGGCTCTGGGTGGGACCAGTGGAGGGTGAAAGCGGTGAGTGGGCAGCAGGCTCCTGCTCGCCTCTGCCCAGGCTCGACACTCTTTGTCTGGGGGCAGCCTTGTGTGCCGCTGCCCTCCTGTGTGGTTCCCTCCCCAATGATCAGCACTGTGGCACTGGGAGTCTTAGGCCATGGCCGTGTGTGTGTGTGTGTGTGTGTGTGTGTGTGTGTGTGTAGTTTGGTTTGCTTGGACCATGTGCTGCCATGTGCCACACTAATTGTGGCCCATTGTACTGACGAGCTGCGCTTCTTTTGATGTGAGTTCACCAGTTTGGCTTTCTTTTTCTGCCACTTTTTTTTCCTCTTCTTCTCTTCTCTTCTCTTCTTCTTCTTCTTCCCTCCCTGTCAAGTCGTTCCACACAGACCCCAGTGTTTTGAGGCCTTTGATAGTGGCGCAACAGTGTTAATTGTTTTGTATTTTCCCGGGTCCTCTGCTCGTAGGTGGGCTTCATAATCTATTAGGACTTTTAGCCAGATCCCTTGTAATGTCATCCCCCCTGCCGCAAGCAAATTGGTAATTAATGAACAATCATTTACCCAAAAAAAAAAAAAAAAAAAGCCTTAGCACCCCACCCTTAAACCCCAGTCCAGCCCCATTCCCCTCGTTTTCTCTCTCTCTCTCTCTCTCTCTCTCTCTCTCTCTCTCTCTCTCTCTCTCTCTCACTCACACACACACACACACACACACACCCATACCCCCCCCCAGCTTAATTTGCTCCCTCTTTCATGTGCTGCGCATGTCATTTCTACTTGACTGCACGTCCAGTGTGAACACACAAGTCACATCATCTGGACCACACCCCTCCCCCTTCTCTCCCTCCCTCTTTCTCTCTCTCTTTCCCTCCCTCTCTTTCCCTCCCTCCCTAGCTCTCCCTCTCTTTCTCTCTTTCCCTCTCTCTCTTTCTGTGGAAGATCAGAGAAGGGTGAAGGTGATGAAAAATGAAAAGACCAGTAAAGGTTATCCAAAAAAAGGAGGACAGTTAACAACACCGGAAAAAGGAGAGGAGAGGAGAAGGGCCCATATCATTTATATACAGTACTGTCCACACAGGCTTCACTTCCCAAAGACTGGAAGCAAGAGCAAGAAGAGGCCACAAGACTCCCCCCCCCCCCCCCGATCCCTCCCTCTTTCTCTCTCTCTCTCTTTCTGTCTTTGCTTTTCTTTCCCCTCCTTTTTCAGGTTTCCTCAACCATTAGCGAGATCCGAACAGCAATTTCACAGAGCTCTGGCCAGGGTAATTATGAGTGCGCGGGCGCGAGGCCTGCAGACTGAGGGGCACATGGCCGGGAGAGGGGGGGTGGGGGTAGGGGAGAGGGGGTGGGGGGGGGGGGGGGGGTGGGGGGTGTGTTGAGGTTCGCTCAAGTGCGCACAGATTCCAGGTGAGCTTCCTTGTGCTCACTGGCACGTTATGATTAGTTTAATTGGGCTGTGTTTGATTTTCCCCGACCAGGACCTCCACCACCGTCCTCCCCATTCCCCTGCTCCACAGCCCCCCCCCACCCCTCCACCCCCCACACTCTGCCACTCACTCACTAACTCACTAACTTACTCACTCACACACCCTCAAAGCACCACCACCTCACCTCCATGGACTGGCTTGAGCCCACAACCCGCCCCCACCCCCCTGGTGGCATGGAGGTGGTGCTCTTCAAGCTCTCTGTGACCCTCGACCAGAAAGGATGGGGGGACCCAAAAAAAGAACAAACCTTTGAACTCTCCCTTAACCCCCGCCACAACCACCACCCCAGCCCTATACGCCACTTTCATCTCTCTCATCCAATGCGCTCTTTACGCCCCCCCCCCATTCTCCCTGCCTACATCATACTAACTCTGTCTATCTGCCTCTCCCCTTTCTCTCTCTCTCTCTCTCTCTCTCTTTCTCTTTCTCTTTCTCACTCACCCGCCCTCTCTCTGTCTCCCTCTCTCCCTTTAACTTGATCTGTTTTGCATGTATGAACTTTATCAGGTGTCGTGTCATAAAGTCATCACACTGACCCTTTCCCTTGGTCACTGTAACCATGCTGGATGGTCCCCTCCGTCACACACTGCTGGCTGTGTTCCTTTCCCCTCCACGTGAAGCCTTCAAAACAACAGAGGGCTGTCTTCTGCCAACTGTCCATTTCCTCATTCCCCCAGCTTACTTGCCACCCCACCCTTGTCTTTTCCTGTGTTTTTTCCCAGTCCCGCTACCTCTCAATTCTTTGTGTGTGTATGCGCATGTTTGCACGTGTGTGTGTGTGTGTGTGTGTCTGTGTACACGTGTGTATACACGTGTGTACGCATGGTGTGTGTGTGTGTGTGTGTAGAGGATGTTATCCGAGCGGAAAGGTTGGATGTCAGCTCGTAATGACTAGACGTAGGCAAAAGGGCCTGTGCCGCCC
>CM059286.1:12815317-12820317 GCA_030347295.1 Setipinna tenuifilis
GTGTGTGTGTGTGTGTGTGTGTGTGTGTGTGTGTGTGTGTGTGTGTGTGTGTGTGTGTGTGTGTGTGTGTTTGTTTGCTGTTGGTCCACGGCCCCTTATCTGGCAGTGGGGCTGGTTTGGGCTCCCCTCCCTCTCCTGCATCTCATTAATGTTCTCCTGCTTTATAATTGCTCAGGGTGTTTACCAGGAGCCCTCCTTATTTACCCCTCCTCCCCAATTTGTTTCTCACCCCCTCCCTCCTTCTCTCATCCCCCTTCTTCCTCCTCCTCCCCCTCAGTCCAGTCCTCCTCTCCACTCATCTCCTTCTCTCCATCCCCTAAGTGTTGCTGGCATTCCAGAATGCCCTCCCATACCGTAGGTGTTTTAAATGTCATCTTCCCACAGGACAAACCTGGCCACTGGCCACACACAGTGACAGACCCCCGCCCACACACACACACACACACACACACACAGGATAACTGCCCCTCTCCCCATTCCCCCATCCCCTTTTTAATTATGACTTTTCCTCCTGCTTTAAAAATATATACATACACATTACAAGATATCTCTGTCCATCCCTTTTTGCTCTTCCTCTTTTTTTTTACTCTACCCCCTTCCCCTTTTTCTTCTGTTCCTCCCTCTCTCCCTCCCTCCCTCTCTCTCTCCCTCTTTCTCCCCCTCTCCCTCTCTCTCTTTCTCTGCCCCCCCTCCCTCTCTCTAGTAAGGCCAAACCCTGCAGCCTCCCAGCTACTCCCCTCCCCACTATCGCTTTCATTATCGTCCGGGGCCTGCGCAGCCCCAGTATCATCAGAACGCACATGCAGAATCATAATTATGCCATGTACAAGTTTCTTTGATAACATGTACAGTTTTTTTTTTTTTTGCTTTCTCTTCCCTCTCCCCCTCCTCCTCCTCCTCCTCCTCCTCCTTCTCCACCTCCACAACACTGCCAACCCACCCCCACCCCCAGCACACCCCCCTTAATTCTTTATCAAATGCATTGATCGCGGGGCGCGTGCATTGATCCAGGGCCTCCATCTGGCGGTGGGTGATAAGCGTGGGGCCGCATCTCCGCCATTCACTCTGTCATTCAGCAGCCGCCCCACAATTTGGCTGCAGGGGCGCAGTGCCTGGGATTAGCCCCCCGTGTGTGTGTGTGTGTGTGTGTGCGTACGGCCGACTTACTTGCATTTTAAGTTGACACCTCTGCAACGCTGCCGCTGCCACGCTACCGCTGCTATTGCCATCGCCCATCGCTGCGTGCCGTGTGCTTTTTTTTTTTTTTTTTCTCCTGTGCAGTGCGCGGGGCCACATTACAACCTGAAACACACACGCCGCGACTTAGCGACGCGACACTCCTCAATAAGCTTACTCCACTAGCTGCTCAACAATGTGTAATTGGATTTGTAGGAATAACAGCAACAGCGTCACAAAAAGAGAGGGAGAAAGAGAGAGAGGGAGGGAGAGAGAGAGAGGGAGAGAAAGAGAACGAGAGAGGGAGCAAAAAGATTTGGGGGAAGAAAGAATTGCAAAAGGGGACACGAGGTGAAGTTTTCTCATTACAGGGGGAGAAGGGAAGCCAGGCGAGAGATCATAGCAGATTGTTATTTCCCATTTAGAGGGCCAGGGAGAGGTGGACAGGGAAAAGAAAAGAGGGAACGAGGGAAAGGGGCGGGGGGGTGAAGAGAGAGAGAGAGAAGGTCAAGACAGCAACTCCATTTTCCTCAGTCACCTTAAAAGGAGAAAAATGTCCCCGTTGTTGTGCTGCCTCTTTCGGCGGTGCTTAAAAACCATTTTACTGGTTGGTATTTAGGCAGACGGTGGGCTTAAGGTGCGACTGCAAATGTTCCCCTCCAGCAGCCTTCAAAGTAAAGGCTCCCAGTGATTGAGGCAATCGTTAGTGGGGCTAATTAAAGTCCAATTTAGGAGTTTGTTTGTGTGTGTCTGGCCATCCAGAAGTGATTTCAGCTGAGCAGACTGTGTGTGTGTGTGTGTGTGTGTGTGTGTGTGTGTGTGTGTGTGTTCAGGCATTACTGTGGGCATATGCCCTGCATATTCACACAGGCATCTTGTCAATGGGGAGGGATTTTGACACCCCACCTCCCCACCACCAACAGCCCAAACCCACCCCCCTCCCCTTCTTGAGCCGAACACTGGCGGTGTTGTGACAAATGTATCTGCCCGCACCCGAGTGGCTGGCACAGCAGCTGGCCGCCTGGCTGCCCGACTGGCACCGGCGCTTTAAGCAGCAGGCAGCACGCTTGGCCAGCCGAGCAACACCCAGGCCCCCATCCTCGGCTCACTGAATCCCCCCAACACACACACACAGAGCCGCCATCCCTCCACAGCCCCCCCTCCACAGCCCCCCCTCCATCCCAATCCCTCCATTTCTCCTCTCATCCTCACAAATGCTGCATTCTCCGGTCCCCCCTCCTCTTCCTGTCCTCCCCTTCAAAAAGAGCAGCCAGGCCAGAGGGACAGGCACCCTGAGCCTCAGCCCACAGAGAGCGCCTCTGTCTGGGCCTCTCATGCCGGCAGACTCCCCTTCTGTCATAGCAAGGCCGCCCATGGTGGTGATTGTGGTTGTTTTGTGTATGTGTATGGAGGTGTGTTTCTGTGTGTGTCTCATTCCTTTGAAGGGAGACAAAAATCTTCTCCCACCCAGCCTTTCCCCTAACTTTTTCTGTTTTTTGTGCACCTCAGCCCCCTTCAGACTTACTTCCGTTCCCTCTCTTTACTCTTTTCTCTCACTCAGTCTCATTATTCCTGTGATCAGCAGCTTCAGGGCTGGATAGGCCTCTGATCACTCCTCTCTTCTTCTTTTTGCCTCTTCTTCTCTCCCCTTACCACACACACGCACACTGCCTCCCTGCCTCCCATGTATGTCTACCCTGCTGCAGGGTGGCAGTCAGACTCCAGTGTCGCTGAAGTAGGGCCACTTAAAGCCCGTTTGAAGCCCGTGTGGGCAGCGTTTCTCTGGGATGACTCGGGCACCATTGGGGGGGGTCAACGGCTCCCGCAGTCAGGAGGCTTCAGGAGCTGCAGGGCTGCACTGTGTCTGTCAACCTGGGGCCCACCACTCTCTGAGCTCTCCCAAAACAACACACAGCGTGCTAATTGCCTCAGTGGTGTTACTCACTTTTCAAAGCTGAATCATTCTTTTATTTTGTTTGTTTATTCCAAAAAGCTTTTATTTGTTTCATTGAATTAGCTTTGAAAAGTGTCACTGGGACATGCAAGTAGTATTAAAGCTTCTTATTAATAGGCACTACGCAACTACTGCGTATTATGCTTAATTCACCAATTGTGAGTCCTATTTGATGTCGCCTGGTAATAAGAGTAACTTTATGCCTGGTTGCGTAGATGCTTCTTTTGTAGTTTTATGTATTTGTTTTCCCTAATGTTATGTGGTTAGAGGCTCATCAGATTCATTTGTATCTGCCCCAGTTCTTTTTTTTTTTTGATAAATTGCAAGAACTGCATTCATCGATTATCCTTTTTAAGCAAATAAAAGCAAAATGGTAGTAATAGGTGCATTTAAACTCGAATCACTGTCTTGCCCTAAGTCTCCACAAACATTTTAAACACAAGGGAGAGACATTTTGAGTTAAGTTTTTTTTTTGTTGCAAATGTTTGCATGTGTGATTCTTAAAATCAACATATGCATATAATAACCACTAATAGTGCATATTATAAAATGTAAAAAAAGAGTAATGCTTTCATACATTAAAACAGCATGTAAAATTCATCCAGCATCTGAGGCAGCGCCTGGCCTCTGTGTGTCTGCGGCGTGTGTGTGTGTGTGTGTGTGTGTGTGTGTGTGTGTGTGTGAGCGTGAGCGAGCGTGTGTGTGAGCGGCCGCCTGCTCGTTACAGCCCTCTCTCATCACTAAAACTCCACGGCCGGCCTGAATGGCGTGCATCGCAGCCACCCGTAATCCTCGCCTCTGGACAAGCAACCAATTCTCATTTTCTCCAAATGGCTAACACCACAATGAATCCCCCCGCCCCCCTCACCCTCACCCCCACCGCCTTCCTGGTGCAGTACAGCACAGCACAGCACAGCACAGCAGCAGCGGAGCGGCCAAGGCCAATGCATTCCTGTCGAAACGGCAATGATATCCGCAAGGGCGCCCAGAGATTCGCTATCGCGGCGGAGAATAAGGGGGGGGGGGGGTAGTAATGATATTACATTATTAACTGGGGCCCTCGCTAGCCTGCTCAGGGAGACAATGGGGAGAAGGCGGGAAGGAGAAAGTTCTAGACCTTTTCTCTCTGTTCTCTGTACGTGTTCTTTTTTGCGGTCAGATGAAGAAGAGAAGCATGTGATAACCTGTACTAAAGCAGCTCCGTAGCTGCAGTGCGAAACAGCAGCAGAATAGTCATGCACACTTAATGCGTAATACGTAATGCCCCACTCTCATCAAGACTGTTTTGCAAATATATGTTTTCCAGTTTCACACAATAAAAAAAAAAAACAAAAGCATATAATATAAAATGACAATTGCAGAATTAGCCTTTCACCTCGTTAAGGGGATCTCTCATTTTATTTAACCCCCACAACACACACACACACACACACACACACACACACACACACACACACACACACACGGACGCACACACACACACACACACACACACACACATGGACGCACACACACACACACACACACACACACACACAAAAACCTCTTGTTGCCTGGGCTCCACGTCTCATTGCCTCTTTAGAGGCCAGGCCAAAGTGTTGGCCTCTCCAGCCCATGTAAGGCCCTCTGTCACTGGGCAACACCCTCCAGCCCGTCAGCCTGTCAGGCAGGCACTCAGGCAGGGATGGAGGCTCCTCCAGTGGACCCAGTAGACCTTCTCACTGCTCAGTACCCAATGTCACCTAACACTCGGTCTGCAAGTTTTGGCTGAGAATCACCAGACCACTCTCTCACACTCTCTCTCTCTGTCTCTCTCTCACACCCACACACTCACACACACACACACACACACACACTTATTCACACATTT
>CM059286.1:12825317-12850317 GCA_030347295.1 Setipinna tenuifilis
CTTTTAAAATGAGACAACAGAAAGAAATGATGACAGACGCTGTAATATCCATTGTTTTAAGAAATAGCATACATACACACTACACACACAAACTACACACACACACACACACACTATACACACACACTACACACAGGCACAAAATCGGGTCAGCAAGAAAGCCAGGGGTTTATTTAGTCTTTCTGGCTTTTTGAATTGTGCTAATTGTGGAACTCATTAAAAATGGAGTTGGGAGGCAAGCGCTATAGGCCCGATGCACAAGACCTGCCGTGCAGAACGCATAATCCCTGCTATTTGGTGCTCCACTCAGAAACCTTTAATTCACCAGCCCGCCACTGCCATGGGGAGAGGGGTGGCTGATGAAGGGAGGTGTGTGTGTGTGTGTGTGTGTGTGTCTGTGTGTGTGTGTCTGTGTGTGGGAGGGCGAGGGAGGGAGGGAGGGAGAGAGAGAGAGAGAGTGTGTGTGTGTGTGTGTGTGTGTGTGTGTGTGTGTGGGAGGGAGGGCGAGGGAGGGAGGGAGGGAGGGAGAGACCTTTTCTGTTTGCCCGCAAACTTTGCAAACTCTGCCACCATGGCTTCATTTAATTAGAGTTGCCTAGTTGAGCAGTGTCTCTCCTCTGCATCATGCAAAGCAAATTACACAGAGTGTCTGGGTGTGTCTGTGCGGGATAGGTGGGGGCGAGTTATGACTGTGCCAAAATGATAAATAGTTTTAATAATTGATTTTTAATCAAATGCTAATACAGCTAATGTTTGTATATTTGGGACATTTTCTTCAAAGTGATATGGTGCAGGTTTTTAGTTGTATTTTTCCAAGTGCTTTGTAGGTTTTTGTAGGTAATTAGTCCCATTAACATCCTCGACTTCATTCCCTGTAAAGGACCTCGGGCTTCAGGTTGGGAACCTCGCAAATCTACAATTTTAACAGTGTTGAAAGCAAGACCTACCCAAACAGGTTAACAGAGTGCTGTATTTAGTTAGCCAACTAGGCACTGCTGTTGATTTTTGCTGGTCCATTGGTGTCTAGCCAGTTAACTGTAAACTTTGTGAGCATAGACTCAGTAATTCCCTTTTGCACTTTTTTGTGGAAAAGTTACAGCATTGAGTATCAGCGGTGTTTTTTAATGTATGTACTGTGTGTGTGTGTGTACATGTCTGTGTACATACAGGGAGCTGCCAGTGTAAAGTGTTGTGTATTTTTCAGTAAATTTGTGAGCACAAGTGTGTGTGTGTGTGTGTGTGTGTGTGCGCACATGTGTGCGTGCACCCGCCTATCTGTGTGTGTGTGTGTTTTTGAGATTGCTCTGCCTCGCTTAACTGTACGGCTGAATCAGATCAATATGAAGAGATCACAGTGCGCAGTGCGTGCCAGGCTGAGCTGAGGCGAGGCGAGGCAGGGGGAGGTGAGGCGGCCGAGGGCCCTCTCGCTCCGGAGCGCCAGCCCCACGGATGTGGAAGAGAGCCTCTGAAGAGGCTGGCAGAGCACAAAGATGGAGCAGACCGAGATCTGGAAATTTCCATTCTGCGCATCTTTACACACACACACACACACACACAGAGGGGGGAGAAAAATGGGTCATGTGTCATCTGGAAAGGCCTCACACCAGTGCTTTTTGTGCTTCCTGGGTTTACACACACACACACACACACACACACACACACACACACACACACACACACACCCATACATATATGTAAACACTGAATGAAATGCACAACCCAAAGCGGAGCAGCACCAGGCCTGTGTGATGATGTAGCCAGTGTGTATTTATCAGATCTTGTCATCTATGATTGACCTGTGTTTCTAATGACATGGATCTACAGTGCTGATTTAATCTTATGTGTCGGTCAGCTTTATTAAAAGTTAACAATTTCTGTCAGTAACTTTAAGTGTAGCATTAACTGCATGTCTAATAATCTGTAATAATCTAATCATGTTTAATAATCTGTCTAATAATCTGAGACTTTAAAATTGTCACTCTTGCTTTCACATAAAAGCTAACTAGCATTTCTATGTAGCATGGGGGACGATGACTAACCAACCTGTCTGTCCTCCCTCCTTCCATTCATCTCTCTCTTCTGACACTCTATCTCACGCTCACTCTTTCTCACGCTCACTCTATCCCACCTTCACGCTCACACTCTCACGCCCGCTCTCTCTTACTCACTCACTTTAATCACGCTCACTCTTTCTCACACACTCACACACACTCTTTCTCATGCTCCCTCTCTCTGCCATGCTGGCTGTGTTCTCACAGATCTGGTGGATGGTCAGGCAGCAGGTGGGGTCGGTGTGGAGGAGGAGGAGGAGGAGGAGGAGGATGAGGAGGAGGAGGAGGAGGAGGGTGGTGGTGGTGGTGGTGTTGCCAGCGGTAGGGAGCAGAGTATTGCGAGGGAGGTGGCTGTTGGTGGTCAGCCCAGGGGGCCAGTGCCAGCGTCTCCTCTGCCTCCTCCTGCTCCTGCTCTTGCTGCAGCTCCTGCTTCTGCTGCTGCTGCCACCTCCTCCACTCCTACTCCTCTGACCATGGCTGATGATGATGAGGATGATGATGAGGAGGAGGAGGAGGAGGAGGAGGATGATGACGTAGATACTAACCCCAAGGAGGTGCCTGCGTACCCCTATGTCCTGGAGGACGACCTTACTAACTCTGCCAGTGATCTAGCGGCATTGGGTAATGGGGCTTTCCCTTAGGGTGCCTATGCATGGCCTGTCAAAACTGTCTTTGTGCTGTGTGTGTGTCTGTGTGTTGTTGGTGGTGTGTGTGTGTGTGTGTGTGTGTGTGTGTGTGTGTGTGTGTGTGTGCGTGTTGGTGATTAAGGTTGTCTTGTAACTGTGCCTGTGTCCTTTTGCTTCTCAGACCGCAGAACAGACTGCTGTAATAACTCACCTTTGACAGTTCACCCCAAACCAAACGTATTCTCAGAAGCCACGTCTTACAACGGCATTCTTGCCATGATCTGATCTTATCTATGGAACTAATCAAACTAGCATATTATCATGCAAACGTAAAGTTTGTGTTTGACAAATTTGCCTTTGACAAATACGCCCTTGACAAATACTTTAGACAAGGTGGTGTCACGGACATCAGTGGTGTCGTGGACATCAGAAGTCTGTTCTGTGGACTGTAACTTTTGCATGCCTTTCTGCCTCGACACTCTGCCTTGTAACCTTTTACAATTCGTGCTGACTGCACCACTATGCATGGCTAAAACACATTAGCATGGTGTCACTCAAACACTGTCGTTTCCCTTCAAACTCCTTGTTGTTGGAGACTAGAAAAAACCATTTTTTGTTTATGCTTTTATTTCCCAAAGGCTTCTGATATGTTTTTTTTTTTTTTTTGCTGTCCAGAACTTTGAATTATTAATTAAAATCCAGCACAACAATCCTACAGACAACAAAACATCATATCTGCATGCAAACACTTTTTTGTAAATATCGGGAGGTAACTAATTAGCTGTTTTTGCTGCAGTTGTTCTGCAGATATGAGATAGCTACGTCTGCATTGACAGGAAACATTAGCTTTCTCTCGACTTTGAAGTGTTTGGTATCTCAGTTTATTTGTTTTTCCCCCTCTGTTGTTTCTAGTTATTTATTTTACTTTCTTTTATTTTATTTCTTTTTTTCCTCTTCACCCCTCCTTTTCAAAACCAAAAAATATACAATCATTTCCACACACACGGACACAAATTGTGCTGAATATTGCCTGTGTTGGCCAGGTTCGCTGTGATTTCCTGTCGCCTACTTGTTGATTAAGCGCTGTTTGCCGAGTTGGCAGAGAGCGACGCACTCAACAGAGACGGACGCTCCCTCCTCCACTACGGCTACTGTGCTGTGCTGGGCTGGGCTGGGCAGGGGGAAATTATTCTTTGGCGTCTTTAAGCCCCTCTCTCTCCCTTTAGCTAATGCGTCAGCCAGCCCCAGCCACAGCCACAGCCACAGTCGGCTCTTTACATATCTGCCCGTTTGAGCGTTTGTGGCCCAAATAGACGGAGAGGGCTCGGGCTGTGTCCGCTCTGAAGCTCCCAGCATCCTCGGCCAGTGCCGTGCTGCTCTCGCCGCCCGCCTCCTCCTCTGATGTTTTATTCACTGGTATTTACACACTTTCCCCTCCTCCCCGCCTTTCATTTTGTGCAGATTTAAGGCAGTTTTGTAGGCAGGCAAACTTTGGGGGCCCCCCTCCAGCCTCCACCCAGCAGCCCTCACCCCCTAACCCTACCCTGCCCCCCCCCACCCAACTCCTTCCCCAACCCCCCTTGCCCCCCAACCCCCCTCCCTTATCGAGGCCCTGCCATAGAGTGATAAATGCATCCCGTGGTGTTGGGGTGGCTTGGTGTGTGCTTGTGTGTGTGTGTGGATGGTATGCCTGTGTGTGTGTGCGTATGTGTGTGTGTGTGTGTGTGTGCCTTGTGTGTGTGTGTGTGTTGGAGGGGGGAGGGGGGGGGGGGGGCTGCAGATGAAACGGCCTCCCTTCTGCTCTTTCATCTCCCCCGGCCCAGCGCGCTGGCACGGCCGGCTGCTGGCTCACAGCGAGGGCCAGGGGAGGGCACGGCCACAGCCACACAGTCACCCGCACCAGCACCAGGCCGCAGAGTGCAGCTTCACACAGCAGCTGGAGCAGCAATGGATGGAGGGATGGGATGGAGCGGCAGGCATGCAAGGGGGAGAGGGAGGGAGAGGAGAGAGAGAGAGAAAGAGAGCAAGACAGAGAGGGGTAGAGAGAGAAAGGGAATGGAGAGGGTAAGCACAATAAAATTAGATGGGGTGGGGTTGGGGGGGGGGTAGTGGGAAGAAGGGAAAAAAATTGCAGAGTGGAAGAAAGGGATAAAAATGGAGAGAGAGCAGATTGGAATGGACGGGGGGGAGGAAAATGGGGAAGAAAACGGGGATTGAAAGAAGGGGATTGAAATGTGCTGAGTTGGAGAGAGGGAGAAAGAGAGAGCGAGAGAGCAGAAAGGTAGAAAAAGGAGGCGAACAGGAGAAAGGGAATACGAGAGAGAGAGGGGGAGAGAGAGAGAGAGAGCCCGTGTGCTGGCTTCAGGTGCCCTGGCCAGATTACTGCAGAGGGAAGCGGAGCAGGCCAAGCCCAGGCCCATTGCGAAGGGTTCCGGAATGTTGGCCCTCAGAACACCCAGCCAACAGAACGCTCTTTGTGCCAGCCACTTCTGGCCCGCGTTCACCCACGTGGTCAGACTGAGTTGTGGGGTAGGACGAGGAGGAGAGAGAGAGAGGAGGAGGAGGAGAAGAGGAGTCAGGGAAGGAGGCCGCCGCATCAGAACCCAGGTGGCATAACCGCTCGGGCTGAAGAGGGGTATCTTAGCAGCCCAGGTGTGGTTGAGATGGTCCTAGGTGCCCCAGGAACAGACGACAAACATCAGACAAAGATTAAGATGGACAGCCTGCGAGAGGAAAGAGAGATGGAGGGGAGGAGAGGAGAGTGGGGGGGAGGGAAAAAGGGCTGTGGTGTCGCACGGAGACATCTCCTTGCGCAAGTTTACCCAGCAGCTTGTAACTATCTCCCACATCCCCCCTGCCCGTTGGCGATATCCCCCAGCCCCTATCAGCTCCTGTATATTCATCGCCTGTGTTGCCGCGCCGCGTTCCTTTCACCAAAGACGGCGGCTGGCATTGTGCGCTGAGGGCTATCCGTGTCGATCGCTTCCTTATCTCGCCACCGTATTCATGTGGAAATAAGGAAAAAGGCTTCTGTGAGCACGCCACATTGTCCACACACACACACACACACACACACACACACACTCCCATCGGCCCTGCCATAGCCTCTTGTCGACATGCTCTCTGAGTATCTTTGGAAGCCATGCATTGGTTCCAATGACTGTTTTTGTTTCTTTACGTTGATATGTCCCCCTCATCCTTCATGGTGCTGTCTCTGTTGATATTTATTTTGCAGTGGCGTGTTTGTATGTTGTTTGTGTTGCTCTGTTTGTGTGGTATTTGTGTCGCTGTGCTTGTGTGAGATATTTGTGTTGCTGTGTTTGTGATACTGGTTGTGTTACCGTGTTTGTATATTGGTTGTGTTACCGTGTTCGTATGGTATTTGCATCAGCGTGTTTGTGTGTTAGTTTGTTTTTTCCGTGAGTGTGTGTGTCTCACGTGTCCTCTGCTTGGCCGACAGGTGTGCTGAATAGCCGGCACGTGGACCTGAAGCTGAAGAAGCTGGTGGAGGTGCGGCCGCAGGGGGGCAGCTCTCCTTCCTCCTCCTCCTCCTCTTCCTCACTCACCGCCTCCACCACCTCCCCCATCAGTCCCACCACCGACGGCCTGGAGATGGAGCAGGTGTGTGCCACACACACACACACACACACACACACAAACTCTCTCTCTCTCTCTCTCTCTGTTTTTCTCCCTCTCTCTCTCTCATCTCTCTCTCTCTCTACACACACACACACACACACACACTTTTCTCTCTCTTACTCACTCACACATACACACACACATTTGCTTGCTCTCTCTCTCTCTCTCTCTCTCTCTCTCTCTCTCTCTCTCTCTCTCTCTCTCCCCCTCTCTCCCTTAGACACAGACAGATGCTCTCATGAAGACGCCACAGAACAATAGCAAACAATAGCAAAAAAAAAACACACTAGGACATATTTTCTTGTGCATAGACATTGTTGCACAATGCCACACACACACACACTCAAGAACACGCCCCATCTGTATATTTCCATACACACCCTCACACACAGACATCCATTTGCTCATTCAAAGCCTGCGCCACATACACACACACACAAGCATGCACAAACACGCGCATTCACTCACTCACTTGCTCACTCGTGCTATCTGACCGCGCAGCCCGCGAGGTCAATCAAATACATTGAGTTGCATCGACCCCCCCCTCACCTCCAATAGCTTCTTTATGCACTCCCCCCGTTTGACTACTCTGCCTTTATTAGCTCAATGCTTCTCAGGGAAGGCAAAAAAAGAGGGAGGGAAGGCAAAAAAAAAATGAAAAAAAAAAATCTTGGTGAAGAGGTGCAAAGCCCAAGCGCACACGGAGGCATAATTACACCGTCGGCTTGCTTGGCTGCGGAGAGACTGAGACTGAGACCGTCCCATCAAGTCTGACCTTTTCAGCAGTCAAGCATCTCCCGAGCTTCAGTGGCAGCCTCGCGAGTATCGACAGCCCCGGCGCCGTGTGGCAACCCCGACATCTGTTCCATGGATTTCAAGTCATGTCTGGCAAAAGGGCCATGGCTGTCGAACCTACAAGCACTCTCTCGCTCGCTCGCTCTCTATCTATCTCTCCTTCCCTCCTGCTTTTTCTCTCTCTCTCTCTCTCTCTCTCTCCCTCTCCCCATCTTTTTATTCCCCCTCTCTGTTTCTCTGTTTCTCTCTACTCTCTGTTACTCACTCTCTCTCTACTCTCTCGCTCGCTCTCTCTCTCTCTCTCCTTTTTGCTTGTGGTTGTGTGAGGGGCTTTGATGACTGTTTTTACTGATTAACTTCATTAAGGTGAGTGGGGGTGAGGAGTGCAGGGAGAGGCTAAAGACTTTGACCTGATGACAGATTTGTAAGTGTTGCTAAAGGAGGGGAGGAAAATATTTCGAGCTAGGTAAGCTGTGTGAGGAAGTGTGTGTGTGTGTGTGTGTGTGTGTGTGTGTGTGTGTGTGTGTGTGTGTTGTAGAGGGGGTGGGCATCCTCTTGTATCCAGAGCCCCCAGGTGGTGACTGTGAGTCACGTTTGAGGCCCCCTTAGTCCCACCTGCGCACTTCTCCTTTCACGCTCCTCTTTTCCCTACCTTTCTCCCTCTCTCTATTTGTTTCTCCCCATCTCTCTCTCTCACTCTCTCTCCCCCTCTCGGTCTCTATCTATCCCTCTTTCTCTTCCGTCCCTCTCTCCCTCTCTCTCTCCCTCTCCCCCTCTCTGTCTCTATCTATGCCTCTCTTTTCCCCTCTCTCTCTCTCTCCCTCTCTCTCACTCTCTCTTACTCATTCACTCACTCTCTCTCTCTTTCTGTCTGTCTCAGTATTTTTTCCCTTTTGGATCACCCTGCTGACGGAAAGGATTTCCTCGGCCCAGATGTACGGGGACAGCTTTGATGTGCCAAGACAATGACTTTCATTGCTCTCTCTCCCCCCGTAGCCAGCCAGTGTTGAAAGTGATCCCCTCTCGGGCTCTCCCCCCTCAGACAAAGAGCAGCCACAGAGAGGCTCTGGCTCTGGCTCTGGCTCTGCCTGCTCCCCACTGCGCTGCTTTAGACAGCAGGGGGAAGCCACACCGCCCGCCTGGCCCTGCCTGGCCCAGCCCAGCCCTCTCCAGCACACATCCAATGGGGAGCAGAATGGGTTGGCCTGGATGCGTTTTGAATTAAAAGTTTCTGGGTTTTGGTGTTTTTAATAAGAGTGATTTAGGAAAGCTCCTTGCATGCCTCTTTTGCCAGGCAGGTGCGTTGGAAAAGACACAAGGTCACAAATCTGAATTTTTACAATAAATTCATTTATTACATCTGGTAATGACAGTCTAAGACCGAAACATATTTTCTAAATGAATTGCTTGTGAAATAGTCAGTGTGTGGGATACTTTATGTTAACATTATGCACTTACAGTGTATATATATACTTATGCTTAGGGTAAGGGTTGGATTCGGGTTGGGTATATACAGTGTAATTACATAGTCTTACATGTTACACACTTTGTAACACTGTGCTTCACGAGTAGATAAATGACAAAGAACCTTCAAATGGGTTCTTTCTGAGAATGTCAGTAGCAGTGTGTTCTAGTAGTAGCAGTGGTGGCTGTTGTAGTGGTTTGAGCAAGAGTGTATTTCTTAATAGTAGTCTTCTCCCTGAAAGTGTTGGTGAACAATTATCATCATTAAAGTATGGATAGTAAAGATAGCCAGTGTAGTTCAGGTTTGAGAGAGGTGTCAGAGCTTCTGATTTTGTTTGTTGATTTTGCCATGGTCTGCATTGTGTGTGTGTGTGTGTGTGTGTGTGTGTGTGTGTGTGTGTTGATGGCGGAGGATGGAGAAAAGGGGGTTGAGGGGGCTCCGGCTCGTCCCCAAAGACAGACGGGCTCATAGCGGGATTTGCCGGGCTAATCTGGGTGATATTGCCAAACCCTCAGCGGTTAGAGGGGGGGCTCTGCGAAGGAAGGGGGCGTTAGGTGGGGGGGGGGTGACGGGTGGGGGGGAATCAACAGTGTTTGTTTGTTTTTTCTGCTAAGTAGCCCTGGTTAGAGCTGTCAGGCTTAGGACCAGGCTGCCAAGCTGATACCCAACCTGATGCCGCCAGAGCGAAGGATGTCGTAAGAGGCTTTCAATTAGGCTCGACGCCTCTCTCCTCATCTCCTCATCCCTCGCCCCTGCGCCGCACTCACCGCCATTGTTCCTCTCTCTTCCCTTACAAAGGAGCGCTCACTCACTCGCTCAGAATCTCTCCTTTCTTTCTTTTTGACTTTGCTTCTTTTTTGCCTTCTGCCTCTCTGTCTCTCTTTAGTTTCATTTCCCCCTTCATCTCTTTCTCTCTCTGCCTCTCTCTGGCACTCTTTCTATCTCAGTCCCTCTCTTTCTCTCTTCTCACTCTTCTTCTCATTCTCCTGTGTACTCTTTTATGTTATATCAGAATAGGTGGGATCTGAGGGGTCCTGTTTGCAGACTCAGTCAGTACGGGCCACTTATCACTTCTGCCATAGCACTACTGTTTTGCCATAGTAGTTCCATGTTAATGATATTCTCCATGCATGACATTTTCTCTTCTGTTATTGTTTTCCCTTTTTAACTGCTAGTGTTTTACTTTGCCTTTTTTTTCCCCCCCAAATCTCACCCTCTCTAGAGAATTCCCTCCATTTTTCTCACCGAGACACCAAAAACAAAACATATTAGGAACACACTTTAGCCCGATTTACCAAAGGGAGGCATTCAGCATTTCATTCTTTCCTCTCGCCTTTTCTCTCTCTCTCTCTCTCTCTCTCTCTGTGGCGCTCCCTTTTTTTTTGGTTACAAAAGGAGGATAAACTGTTCTCCTCCCCGGAGGATTGGCTATCCCAGAACTCCTTGAGGCGGTAGAATGGTCCGGGAGCCCTGTGCTCCTGTCTCATTAGCGATTGTCTCTATGCGGAGGGAGGCCGCAGCCTTGCCTGCACACGATAACCGGCTGCAGCGTGCAGCAGACCGTACCATTAGTCACGCATCCCAGGCCCCGATACACACACACACACACACACACACACACACACACACACACACACACACACACACACAAGCAAGCCCCACCTCTGCCAAAATAATACCCAACCGCCACAATCATGATGGCGGCGATGAGCGATAAGGGAGGGCAGATCGCGATGCGGGGCACGGCCGTGGTATCTGCTCGTTCCAGGGGTAAGACGGGGCCAAGAAGGGGGCAGGTGTTCGGGGGTGGGGGTGGCGGTAGGGGGTGCTGCAGAGGGGTGCAGAGCATTTGGGGAGGTGGTTTTTTTTTATTATTTATTTTTTTTAGAGGAGGTGGGGGTGGAGGGGTGGAGGGGGCTCTCCCCCTTAGGGAGACTGGAGGTCTAGTGGGCTCGCGTGTGAATTTTGGTGTGTTGCGTTTGAAGGTTAACACGAGCTGAATCAGGGAAGGTGAAGACCTTTGGGGATTCTCTGGAGACAAATAAACAGCCGAGCGCACACACAGCCTCAGAGCCATTTTTCCCACCAGACACCTCACAAAGCCTCGGGCCCACTGAGGTTAAAGGGAGCCGCCATCTTGACCCGCTCCGTAAGGAAAAATAGCTCAATTTTCTCTCACAAACGTCCAGGCTGTTGTAAAACAGTCTCAGATGAGAAGCTAAAAGTTTAATTGGCCTGAGAGGAATACATTTTCACTGGCATATCAACAGTTTCGCGCAAATGGTGCTCTAGTATGCCTCCAGAGTCGACTAATGAGAGCAGTTCCATCTTGAATAATATAAGCGCAGCAGCTGATTGGATAAAGAGCCCTGAGAAGCATTGACACAGCTTTTCCTCTGACAGTTTAAAAAGCCGACAAGAGCATGTGCGTAGCTATCACCAGGCGTGCATTAATTGCCAAATTGTTTTGAGACAGAATACACTATGCGTGCGTGCATGTGTGAGTGTGTGTATGTGTGTGTGGTCTTTATTAGCAGTCTGATTCTGTACACATGCCGCTGAACTATCGCTGGCACTAACAATGTTTCGGCTGCTCGGTCTCGAGTAGTGGAACGTGTACGCTAATTGTGAATTTTATTACGCGTTTCCCCCCTTTTATTATTGTTGTCGCGGGGAGGAAAAACGCAACTCGGGGAGCCGTCGTTTCGCTTTCCACTCCGCTTGGCTTATTGGGCGGCACTCATCATAATACATTTCAATGTGAAGTTGATAGGGAGTCGTGGGTGCGCTGCTTCGACACATGTTCACTTTGAAAACAATAGCTCTTTTAATTTGCATAATCTGAATAAATTTTCTGGCTTGAGCTTTTGTTGAAAGTCGACTTAATTGCCATTTTTATCACTACTTCCTCTTGTTCTTTTTTTTTCTTTTTTAATTTAAATACATTCCTTGTTTGACTTTTGAGCAGAGGCTTATCACGGACGCCTGACGAGAGTGTTAACAGAACTCCCGGTTTTAAAAAGTCGCCACGTTTTGAAAACTCTGCGTCTGTGTGAGGGGTATAGGTGTGTGCCGGCGGTGTGCGTCCGTGTGAAAAAAATGCCCTGTGTTGACCATGCCCGGTGTGTTGTGTGTCCACAGAGCAATGCGGAGGAGCTGAGGGCAGAACGTCTGCGGAGGGCTTCGGAGCGTTTGCGCAGCCCCGTGGTCTTCAACAAGGAGTCGGCAGTCAGGAAGACGCAGCTCAAGTCCTTCAGCCAGTACGTGGAGACCAGACCAGGTGAGATACTCGTCCCTCCCCGAGATGTCATGGCCCACATCAAAGGTCATGTCAGAGAACATTTTAAGTTCAAAACATAAACTTCTTTCATATTGAAATTCTGGAAGGTAGGGTTCAGGCTTTTTTATAAAGTTGAACGTTCACACCATAGGTGCACAGCTGGAGGAGCAACATGATCTTAGAAAACAAAAACGGAACATTTTGGCACCCATTTGATAACTTTTGATTTTATCATGGTTTCACTAGTACTGTTCACATATAAGTCCTCTAGCAAAAATGTCTGGTATTTTAACTAGATCTCTGGCAAGAAAAAAACAGAGCAAAACTCTGTTTGTTTTGAAAGCAGCTGTAGTCAAAAGAAACCTGACGGGCTGTTAAAGTCCAGACACCCATGTGCTCCTATGTGGAGTGGGTTGGGTTAATGTTTTGCCGAATCTCATTCTGCCAATGGCCATGTGGGTCCCTCAGACATTGTTGGTAGGGGGTTATCACTGTAGAGGGCTACTGGTAACAGTACTGGGAGGGGAGGTGTTGACAATACGGGTGTGTTTGTGGGTTTTTTTTAGCCGTAATCATGTTTACAGGATTCCCCAAGGAGTGCGAAGTGACATCCAGATGTTTCACCTCCACCCCCCACTGTCTACAGTCTTAAACATGGCCGCCCCCTCCACCCCCTTCTGCCTACAGTCTTAAACATGGCAGCCCCCTCCACCCCCCTCTGTCTATACAGTCTTAAACATGGCCGCCCCCTCCACCCCCCTCTGTCTATACAGTCTTAAACATGGCCGCCCCCTCCACCCCCCTCTGTCTATACAGTCTTAAACATGGCTGCCACCTCCAACCCCCTCTACAGTCTTAAACATAGCGGCCACCTCCACCCCCCTCTGTCTATACAGTCTTAAACACGACCACCACCTCCACTGCTCCATTGGGGTCTCACTGCACCCCCAACCAGGGGTCTTTTGCTGGCCCACCTCTATACAAGCACAAGTTAAATTCACACAGTCTATTCTCTTCTAGGTACACACACACACACACACACACACACGCACAGTCAATCTGTCTAACTTAAGAAGGCTGTGTAGTTATATTAATTTCAGAGGTCCACCACCAGGATCAAAAAGCCCTCCCTTCAGCTGTCTTTAGGCCTGTCTTCAGCTGCCTGTTTTTCATCTTTTGCCTTTAGTCTTTCAGATTGTGAGATGTGACTGTGCTATATCTGTCTGAAACATCTCTCTCTGTGTTTCTCTCTGTCTCTGTTTCTCCTTTTCTCTCTCTGTCTCTCTCCCTCCCCCCCCCCCCCTCTCTCTCCCTCTCTCTCTCTCTGGCTGTCTCTCTCTCTGCCTGTCTCTCTCTCTCTCTCTGCAGAGGTAAAGCGTCAGCGGTCGGTGCCTGAGGACCTGAGGAGACCAGCGGAGGAGCGGGCGGTGCTGGCGGAGTTGGAGGGGCGCAGGCCGTATGAAGATGAAGTACTTAATGCATATTTCATTCCTTCCTTCCTTCGCTTTCTTTCTTTTCTCCATGACTGCGTTGTCTGATAATTTTGATAACGCGTACTGGGACATTGTGGGGTCCCTAGGAGAGAGTCCCTAATACAGACACACACACACACACACACACACACACACACACACACACACACACTCACACCCCCTCCTCTGCGTCTCCCTCCCCGATGTCAATCTCCAGTCCCTTAAACCCTGAGAGAGCCTCGCGTCAGAATTAGCCTGCACCTCCGTGATAATTGTCAGATTACAAAAAGAGAAGATGAAAAGGAAAGAGTGAGTGAGTGAGGGAAGGCGAGAGAGAGACAGAGAGAGAGAGAGAGACAGAGAGAGACAGAGAGAGAGAGAGAGAGAGAGAGACAGAGAGAGAGAGAGACAGAGAGAGAGAGAGACAGAGAGACAGAGAGGGAGAGAGACAGAGAGGGAGAGAGACAGAGAGAGAGAGAGAGAGACAGAGAGAGAGAGAGACAGAGAGGGAGAGACAGAGAGAGAATAGGCACCCCTGCTCTCTCACTCTCCAAACTCTGAAATCTCTCCATCCAAAGGGCTCTAGATTGTCTGCCTGCCTGTTTCTCTCGTTCTCTCTCCCAGTCCCCCTCATTTTAGGGAGGGGTGAGGGAAAAAAGAGACACCTCTTCTCTTCCCTCACATTCAGCCTCTCCAGCAAAAAAGGAGCAAAAAAGAGGGGGGGGGGCGTGCGATTTGTCTTATTGATCTGGTGCGGCTGATTTTTAATTATTACAGTAGCCAGATAGATACTGGTGGGGAAGGCAGGCCCAGGCCCGGGACGGCACCGCACGGTGCAGCAGTGGAGGAGGCAGGTCACCGGAGACCGCCACGGATTTCCCAGCCTGCCTTCTCCTGCGGGCGCAAGGTTAATGGGTGTTCAACCTTTCCATTATCCAGATCAGCCAAGAATTACCAGCTGAATGATGTTTGCATTAATATAATATATATGGTAATTTCTTCACTTAATTAACGTGAAGGCTGCGCTTGGTGCGAGTGGGGCGGCGGGCGGGCGAGGGGTGGGAATGGGCTGATCATGTGTAAAATTGATTTGTGAGGGAAATATTTGATAGAGCGGGAGTGGAGTGGAGTGGAGTGGAGAGAGGAGAGGAGAGGTGGAGGCTAGGCGAGGGCTGAGGATGCAGGCACAGGGCTCTCCCCTTCGCTTTTTTCTTTGACGGACAGCTCGGGAGAGGGGCGCGAAGAGGCAGAAAAAGTGCTGGCCTGGGTGGAAAAAAAAATACAACTTACTTTTTTTTTCTTCTTCTTCTTCTTCATTCGCTCCCCACATACACACACACACACACACACCGCCTCACATCACCCCCTCTAAATGCCACACACACATATACACACACTTGACTCACACCTGATGCACACTTACTCTTTCCCATTAAAAAAGAGGATGCATCAGCAGTAAAAATATATATTATTTTCCCCCACCCAAATATAGTTATAGCCGTGAATTTAAATAAACACCTGCTTTTTTTTTTCCTCCCCTCACCCTGCAACATCCCCCACCTCCACCCCACCCCACCCCACCCCTCCACACATATACACCTCCACCATGATATACACACACACACTCTCTATTTTGCGCACACACACATACTCACCTCATCCCTCGCTTTTAAGAAGAGCTAGCTAGGAGGAAGAGTTGACTGGGGGGGTGGGGTGGGGGGTGGTGGTGAGGTGGGATGAGAGAGGGGGTGATTGAGCTCTGTATCACAGGCACTCCGTAATAAGCATGCCTTTTAATTAAGGTCATTCCCACTAATCACACTGCCAGGGTACCACCCTGCTAGGCGGAGGGTGGGTGCCGTCACACGGGAAGAGTGTGTGTGTGTGTGTGTGTGTGTGTCTCTCTCTCTCTCTCTCTCTCTCTCTCTCTCTCTCTCTCCCGTCTCCAGAGATAGAGCAGTGATATGTCCTCAGGCCATGCCCCACCTTTTCCCTATTTATTTCAATTTTCAGATTTATTTCAATTTCAGCAGCCAGGCGTCTGCTCCAGTGTTAGCTAAAGGTAAACAGCAGTGTGACCCCACTCCCCCCTTACTCGCGCACACACACACACACACACACACACACACACACCCCACTGCCCCCTCACAGCCAATCATGCACCAGTCTTCACTCAGCCTTCACAGGGTCAACCAGCACTTCACTTCATCTCCACAGACAGAGTGTGAGAATGTGTGTGTCTCTGTGCATGTGTGTGCCTGTGTCTGTGTGAGAGTGTGAGTTTGTGTCTGTGTGAGTTTGTGTCACAGAAAAAAAGTATATGTGTAACAGAGACATACAAAGCAATAAGTGTGTGTGTGAGACAGAAACATGGAGACATAGAGAAAGCAGTAAGAGAGTTATGTGTTCCAGAAAGGGAGTGTGTGTGTGTATGTGTACAACTTAATTTTGACATATCAAATAACTGATGACCACAATCATATTTCAGCAGTGAAATGAGGTTTATTGGGTTAACAGAAAATGTGCAATATGCCCCAAAACAAAACAAAAAAATGCCTGTGCTTAAATTTGGGCACCTTAATAGAAAAATCATATTGGTATTTAGTAGAGCCTCCTTTTGCAAAAATAACAGTCTGTAGACGCTTTCTGTAGCCACCAATGTGTCTGGATCCTGGATGATGGTATTTTGGCCCATTCCTCCTGGCAAAACCTCTGCAATTCAGTGATGTTTGAAGGATTCCGAGCATGGACAGCCTGCTTCAAGTCATCCCACAGATTCTCGATGATATTCAAATCTGGGGACTGGGATGGCCATTCCAAAACATTGTACTTGTTCCTCTGCATGAATGCTCGGGTAGATTTTGAGCAATGTTTGGGGTCATTGTCTTGTTGAAACACCCATCCCCGGCGCAACTTCAACTTTGTGACAGACTCTTGAACATTCTTCTCAAGAATCTGCTGATACTGAGTGGAATCCATGCGACCCTCAATTTTAGCAAGATTCCCAGTATCAGCACTGGCCACACAGCCCCACAGCATGATGGAACCTCCACCAGCTTTTACTGTGGGAAGCAGGTGTTTTTCTTCTAATTCTGTGTTCTTTTTCCGCCATGCATATCGCCTCTTGTTGTGACCAAACAATTCAATTTCTGTTTCATCAGTCCACACTATCTTATTCCAAAATGATATTGGCTTGTCCAGATGTTCTTTCGCATACCTCAAGCGACTCAGTTTGTGGCGACTGTGAAGAAAAGGCTTCTTCCGCATCACTCTTCCGTACAGCCTTTCCTTGTGCAAATTGCGCTGTATTGTTGACCGATGCACAGCGACACCGTCTGCAGCAAGATATCTTTGGAGGTGGTCTGTGGGTTGTTTTTAACCATTCTGACCATCCTTCGTCTATACCTCTCTGGAATTTTTCTTGGCCTACCATTTCTGGGCTTAACAAGAACTGTGCCCGTGGCCTTCCATTTCCTCACAATGTTCCTGACAGTGGAAACTGACAGCTGAAATCTTTTGGACAGCTTTTTGTAACCCTCCCCTAAACCACAATACTGGATAATCTTGGTTTTGAGGTCATCAGAAAGTTGTTTTGAGGCTCCCATGTTGCAGCTCTTCATAGGAGAGTCAAACAGAATGAGAACTGGCATTTGGCCACCTTAAATACCTTTTGTCATTATTGGATGCACCTGTCAATTAAGTTCAAGGCTTAACAAGCTCACCAAACCAACTTTGTGTGTCCAATTATCTTGTGATGATTAGTTACAGGCCATCAAAGCAACAAAATGACAAGGGTTCCCACATTTTTGCACAGCCTATTTTTTACATTTGATTTAATTTCATACAATTGCATACTATGAATACTTAAAATCTGTGTTTGGAAATCAAGCTAACACTTGGCTCTTATGGGCAAATGAAGGACATGCCACCAAGATAATTTTGTGTGAAGTCAGAGTCCATTATTATACAACCTCAGAGGGGGGTGCCCAAACTTTCTCATACCACTGTATATATACAGTATGTCACAGAAGTGAGTACACCCCTAACATTTTTGTACTCTTTTTATTATATCTTTCCATGGGAGAAGTCTAAAGATATAACACTTTTCTACAACGTAAAGTAGGCAGTGTACAGCTTATATAACAGTGCAAATTTGCTGTTCCCTCAAAATAACTCAACACACAACCATTAATGTCTAAACCACTGGCAACAAAAGTGAGTACACCCCTAAGTGAAAATGTCCAAATTGTGCCCAAAGTGTCAATATTTTGTGTGGCCACCATTATTTTCCAGCACTGCCTTAACTCTCTTGGGCATGGAGTTCACTAGAGTGTCACAAGTTGTCACTGGAATCCTCTTCCACTCCTACATGACGACATCACGGAGCTGACCTTGAGCTTGAGATCTTAAACTCCTCCACCTTTCATTTGAGGATGCCCCACAGATGCTGAATTGGGTTTAGGTCTGGGGACATGCTAGGCCAGTCCATCACCTTCATCCTCACCCAAGGCGTGGTCATCTTGGAGGTGTGCTTGTGGTCGTTACCATGTTGAAATACCGCCCTGTGGCCCAGTTTCAAAGGGGGGGCATCATGCTCTGCTTCAGTATGTCACAGTACATATTGGCATTCATGGTTCCCTTAATGAAGTGTAGGTCCCCAGTGCCGGCAGCACTCATACAGCCCCAAACCATGACACTTCCTCCACCATGCTTGACTGTTAGCAGGACACAGTTGTCTTTGTAATCCTCACCTGGTTGCCGCCACACACACCTGACACCATCTGAACCAAATAAGTTTATTTTGGTCTCATCAGACCATAAGACATGGTTCCAGTAATCCATGCCCTTAGTCTGTTTGTCTTCAGCAAACAGTTTGCGGGCTGTCTTGTGCATCATCTTCAGAAGAGGCTTCCTTCAGGGACGACAGCCATGCAGCCCAGTTTACAGATTACAAAGACAACTGTGTCCTGTTAACAGTCAAGAATGGTGGAGGAAGTGTCATGGTTTGGGGCTGTATGAGTGCTGCCGGCACTGGGGACCTACACTTCATTAAGGGAACCATGAATGCCAATATGTACTGTGACATACTGAAGCAGAGCATGATGCCCCCCCTTTGAAACTGGGCCACAGGGCAGTATTTCAACATGGTAACGACCACAAGCACACCTCCAAGATGACCATGCCTTGGGTGAGGATGAAGGTGATGGACTGGCCTAGCATGTCCCCAGACCTAAACCCAATTCAGCATCTGTGGGGCATCCTCAAATGGAAGATGGAGGAGCTCAAGGTCTCAAGCTCAAGGTCAGCTCCGTGATGTCATCATGTAGGAGTGGAAGAGGATTCCAGTGACAACTTGTGACACTCTAGTGAACGCCATGCCCAAGAGAGTTAAGGCAGTGCTGGAAAATAATGGTGGACACACAAAATATTGACACTTTGGGCACAATTTGGACATTTTCACTTAGGGGTGTACTCACTTTTGTTGCCAGTGGTTTAGACATTAATGGTTGTGTGTTGAGTTATTTTGAGGGAACAGCAAATTTGCACTGTTATATAAGCTGTACACTGCCTACTTTACGTTGTAGAAAAGTGTTATATCTTTAGACTTCTCCCATGGAAAGATATAATAAAAAGAGTACAAAAATGTTAGGGGTGTACTCACTTCTGTGACATACTGTATGTATATGTATGTATGCGAGCATGTGTGTGCATGCGTGTACATGCAGGGGGTTGGGCGCAGAGGGATGTAAGCCCGGATTAGAAATCTAGATTATTTCACAGTCCTCACCGGGCAGGACTTGCAGTCATACATTCATTTTCATTTTAATAACCTCCACGGCCACCCACCACCCCCCACCCCCTCGCTGTCACACTCCGCTCCAGCGCCCGCTTATTAACATGCACGTGCAGCTCGCCGTCAACACACACACACACACACACACACACACGCACACACCAAAGCAGCTTTTGAGTGGCACGCGCCTTGCTTTGTTTTTCAAAAAACATGGAGCAATTAGATAGCATTCAAAACGCCACTCGGTGTAGTGTCGGAGTCTTCTTCAAACACAGCAGCGTTGGCCAGGTAGGGCTGTTGGTGAGTGAGAGGGAGTGAGCGGTGTGTAGAGATGAAGAGGGGGCGGCAGCCTGGGCAGCATCATCATCAGTGCTGAACAAACAAGCCCCTCTTTCTCTCTTTTTCTCTCTCTCTCTTTCTCTCTGTCTCTTTCCACACTTTGCTTTCTGTCCCCCTCTCTTCTCATCTCTCTGCACCCAGCCCAGTCTGTTTGATGGGACAACAACAGGCTAAATAGACGCACGACAACAAAAACAATATGACCGAACAATGACTCTGGTTCTTATCCTGTGTTTCCAGTGAAAATATCACCCCCGGTACACACAGACATATTTACACAGACACAGACAGACAGACACGCACACACATATACACACATATGCCCACATAATTCAGAAAGGAGCCTTAGAGAAGCTGTTTCTTTTCTTTTTTTTTTGAGGAACTTGTCTCTTGCTCTGACCATTTCTCCCTCTCCCTTTCTCTTATTTTCTTTTTAAATGTTGTAAATAATGGCATGGCTGACAGACAGAAAAGAAAGACAAATGTACTGTTAAATACTGTACGTGACTCAGACCTGACAGTGAATTCTTAACTCCCTCCTCCCTCCCTACCTCCCTCCCTCTCTCTCTCTCCCCCTCCCTCCCTCCATCACTCCCCCCTCTCTTTCTCTGCATCTGTCTCACTTCCCTCTCTCTCTCTCTCACCCCCTCCCTCTCTCTCTCTCTCTTCTCTCCATCTCCCTCCTTTTTCTCCCCCTTTTCTCCCTCGTTTGTTCTTGCTGGCAGAAAGCGTTCAAAGACACCAGTCAGTATGTTGTGGGGGAGCTGGCAGCGCTGGAGAGCGAGCAGAAGCAAATTGACACCCGGGCGTCGTGTGTGGAGAAGAGGCTGCGCTATCTCATGGACACAGGTACGGAGCCCAATTACACTGTAAACAGTTTTGGCAAATTGAGCGTTCACAAACTCTTATGGAGTTTGGGAAGTGTGAATCTTTTTGAAGCCCTGAATGTTTGGGGGTGGGGGTGGGGGGGGGGGCTGGGGGAAGAGGGAAAGAGAGAGAGAGACAGAGAGAGAGCAAGGGGTGGGGGGGAGAGAGGGAGGCAGGCAGGCAAGCAGGCAGTGTGTGTGTGTGTGTGTGTGTGTGTGTGTGTGTGTGTGTGTGTGTGTGTGTGAGTGAGAGAGAGAGAATAGAGGGAGACAGACAAGGAGAGGGGAGGGAGACAGAGAAGGGGTGAGAGGGAGGGAGAGAGAGAGAGAGAGAGATGGGGTGAGAGGAAAGAAGAGCTGCTGAGGAAGAGAGGGAGAGAGAGAGACGGGGTGAGAGAGGGGGGAGAAGAAGGAGAAGACGAAGAGGAGGAAGGAAGGAAAAAAAAAAAAGAAGGAGCTGCCCGGGAAATGAAAAGGCTGCGGATGGCAGCAACCTCTCTGGTCCCCGGTGATAAGGGAGCCTTCGCGGGGAGCGATAACTGGCCCTGATAGGGGCCGTGAGCCAGCAACTATTGAACAGCGCGCTCAGCCATGCACAGCCCCAATACATCTCTGGGCTCCATTGATAGGCTGCACCAGGGGGAGGGGGGGGGTGCAGGACGGGGGGGGTCGGAAAGGGAGGGGAGAGGAGGGGGCTGGTTGGGGTAAGATGGGGTGGGGTGGGGCTGGGGGTGGTGGGTATGGGGGTTGCAGGGGTAAAACTAGAGGAGAAAGGAGGGGTGGCGGGGTGGGGGGGGCTATGAAGAAAAGAAAAATGAAATAAAATGATGCAAGAGGTGCACACAGACAGACAGACAGACACACCACCACACCGACACACACACACACACACACACATGCGCACGCACGCACGCATACGCACACATGCACAGGCAAAAGAAGTGAGTTCTTTGGTGAGGGAGCGATGTGGCAGAGGGAGCAGATGTGGCTGGCTAAGGCTTGTAAAAGGGACATGAAACAGTGTGCGAGCATGAGGAGAGGCTCCATTGACTCAGTAAGCTGAAATTGGAGAACGCCGTCCGCTTTACTGATACCAAACAAAATCTTTTTTTTTTTTCCTCCTCTCCCAATCCTCCCCGTCTCCCCCAACACCACCCCCCACCCCGCCCCCCCAGTACCATCACCAGCCCTCCCCACCCCCTCCTGTGGTTTGGTTTGGAAAGTGAAAGGAAGAAGGGTAAGAGATATGGCAAAAAGAAAGGAAGGAAGGAAATGGAGGGGGGGGGGGGGGGGGGGTGTAGCCATAACATTTGTGTACATCTTGCAGTATCAAAATCATCTGTCCAGTGGTTTTGTCGGTGTGTTTGGGTGCATAACTGTTCACTCACACACCGCTCTGCTCCTCGCCATCCCTCCATCCCACCCCCAAGACCACATCCTCTTTGGGCCCCCCGTCCGACCCCCACCCACCAGGCATGGCCCCTTCTCCCCTGTCTGCAGGTGATAGGCATCAGCACCTGTGCGCAGGTGATTTACAGCTCCTGTAGCACCTGCTCCACCACTGCAGGCTGTGAGACTTACAGTGAAAGGGAATGCTGCCGCAGCACTACTACAGTGCCTAATGTGTGTAGTGTGTGAAAAGTATGTGTGTGGTGGTGTGTTTAGTGGGAAGAGAGAGTGTGAAAGCATTTGGGCTAATTAATGTGCTTGCAAGTGTGTGGTATGGCTGGCATTTGGCAAGCACAGACGAGCGAGGAGGTGGTGGCTGTATGCGTGTGCTGTGTGCAGAAGGGACCGGCGAGAATGAAGGCCAGAGGCCGCCTCTACTTCAGCCCGGCCTCAACTTTTGAGGCTGCCTTTCTCTCGAGCCCCCTCCAAGCGCGGATTGTCTCGGATTGACATGTGTTGGGGGTGTGTGCACGCGCAAACACAAAAAAAAACACACACACACACAGCCATTTGTTAATATGCTACTCATCGCCTCCAGTGCAGTCCACCTCCTCCAGCTACTACCCCCCCCCACACCCCCCATTGCTCACCTCCCACTGTAAAATGGAAGACCTTTTGCGAGCAACACTCCCACCAGGTATGCCTCAGCAAAAGAGTGTGTGTGCGTGCATGCGCCACACCATGCAACCAGAGGACATTGTTCCACACGGCCCCTGGTGTCACGCGACACGTCGGTGATGGTGTAAGAGGAGAGAGGTAGGGGTCGACCAATCATGGGTCAGACCGATTATTAGGGCCAATATTTGGTGCTTTTATATAATCTGTATCAGTCAGATTTCCACCGATAAGCTGATATTACAATAGATAAAAAAGAATGAAGCGCACTAGTTTGCCTGTAAAGAGTCTCTCAGTCCCTGCACTTGCCACTCTGTGGTCAAGAGAACTGTCCCTCCCTCTACACCATTTGCTTGGTTTGTAGCCATAATCCAGCCTGACTGCACAGAAGGTTTGGGCCTCTCATCGAGGCAGTGGCAGACTAGGCTTTAGTGGTACAGAGCAACTTTTCAAAGGTAAGGTAACAAACATTGCTGAAGTTGCAATAAATCACAATACTCTACACTGAAGTCGCAAAACCAAACCACTTTGTAAGCTATTGTCTCTTTGATCCAGAGCCATAAGTGAAGCACCGACTTCCTTAATTTAATTCTTGAGTAATGTATGTTAGTGATATGCTGTTTATTTGGGCTCAATCATTAAACAGCCTGTCTCAACTTGATAGATATGCGTCCTTTGATCATTTTGCATTAGATAGGCCTATTATGGTCATAAATGAGTTTGAATAGTCACCTCTGCTATTAGGCTACAGGTTACATAGGCAACATACATGCTTTTGAATTACACATGTGCTGCTTCAGATTTTACCATCTACCCGTTTTTGTTTTGTTTTTGTTTGTTTTTTTCTTTCAGAACTGACATATCGGTTTTACATGTAGTTTATTGGGCCTCTTGTTTGGTAATAATTAATATTGGTATCGGCCCCGAAAACATCCACATTGGTCGATCCCTAGGCAAGAGTGGCTGTGGCTGTGGCTCTGGCGTAGCAGTGGCGTGAGGGCTGCCTTGGGCTCCCAGGCGCAGTAGCAGAGGCAAACTGGATGGACCTGTACGCCCGCCCCCTCAGCAGCTCTGCCAGGAGGGACTCAACTCATAAATTGGCCTGAGGACACACACCTGTCTCGAGGGGGGGGTGGGGGTGGGGGGGTGTGTGAGAGTCAGGTGCTCGCAGCAGAGCATTTATTCCTACCCTCTGACCTGAAATACGCAAGCACACTGGCAGAGTATGTGCGCGCACACACACACACACACACACACACACACACAGATGCTCTCTCACACGCACACATGTACACATTTGGACAGACAGATGCCTTGAAGCTGCATTCTGTCATACATGCACACAGACACACATTTTTACTTGCCTTAAAACTTAGCCTAAAGTCTATGAACTGGTTGTAAGACCTAACACACTTGATGGACTCAAAGTCTGACATTTGTAGATATTTTTGTTTGTTTTTAAACATGAAGTTGCAAGTGAGGTTGCATTTTGCATGTGGGAGGGAGGTAATATAACAGATTCCAAGAACAAAAGTGACTCATAGTTTTCAGTAATTAGATCAGGCAACCAAATGTCACGCCATTTTACTAGTAACCGTATTTTAATTATACCCTTTATACATGCACGTTAAAAAAAACTGACATTTTGAGAAGCATTCCGTAGTAGAGCACGTCTAACTGATGAAAAGACAAAGGGTGAGAATTAGGGGGTAGTTTTAGGTATTTCCTCTAGTGTTTGCCTGGAGTCATAAATCATAGACGAATGACAAGGCAAGGGCACAAACTTAGACGTTTTGTCTGTGACGTTCCATCTGTGCTGCTGTACACTGTGAATGAGGAGAGGCAGTGGATAGATCTTTCAGAACTGAGCGTCATCCACCTCCCATTTATGTGGGCATAGCTTCAGTGGCTCTCTCTCTTTTTTCTGTCTGTCTTTCTCCCTCTCCCATTCGCTCTCTTTCCTGTCTCTCTATCACATACACACACACTCATATACACACACACACACATACACTCACCTTCTCTCTCCCTCTCTTTTTTTTCTCTGTCTCTCTCTCACACACACACCCACACACACCTTCTCTCTCTCTCCCCCTTTTTTTTCTCTCTCTCTCTTTCTCTCTATCTCTCTAACACACACACACTCACTCACCTTCTCTCTCTCTGACTTTCTCTCCCCCTCTCTCCCTCTTTCTCTCTCTTCCTCTCTTTCTCCCCCTTGTCTGCACTCCCCCTCTCCCTCCTATCTGCAGCCCCCCCCCCCCCCCCCCCCCCCAGCTCCCCCTAGATTATGCACAATGCAGAATTCTGCAATTTTCCATTGCGTCGTCTCCCTGGATGAATTCAAAGTAATTGGGGTGGTTAATTTATTTACTCGCCGCCGTTCCCAGCACATTAAATAATGGAGATAATTGAACAAGAATTGTCAAGTGTCTTCTGATATCAGACATATTACAGAGGGGAATGCACATAAAAACTCCATTTCTATGCAACCATTGTTTATGGTAATTAAGTACACAGATTTATTCCTTGGTTGCCTTCCAAGCTTATGGCAAGCGCTATTGTTGTCTTCTATTAATATGTAATCAGTAAATAGTTTAATTTTCTAA
>CM059286.1:12852817-12902817 GCA_030347295.1 Setipinna tenuifilis
AGCGTTCGCTTTAATCCTGCCGGCCGGCCAGCCAAAAAAAAAAAAAAAAAGCAATGCGGGATCAGAAGGTGCCTGATTATTTAGAGTTCTGTAGTGGACAAAGCCAAATTTGTTCCAGCACAAAAGGAAGAATTTTTTTTTCACTTCACTCTTAGCATTTACTCTTGGTAAATTCAATTTTTGAACCAATGTGTCAAATATTGAACAGTTTTTTTCAGTAGACAATTAATGTATTTAAATTCATTCTTAGAAACAAAAATGGTTCGCAAAAACATACATATGTTATTATTGTTCTAACACATCTTAGCCATGAGCAGACAAACAGACTGCCACAGTAAAGTTTACAAGACTCAAGACTTCAGGGCTGAATTAGGTAAGAGAATAGATTGGGCTTTTAAAAAAAAAAAACGACCAAAACGACTCTGCAGTTTATTTAGTCTCTCAGGCCATTTGAGGGTTCGAGTGGTGGGGAAAAAGGAGGGAAAAAAAGCAGCAAGCGATTTAATTAGTTAAGTTGTTCGGACTCTTCGGCAGCTTGCCACCACTCTTTCCACTCCAAACACCCCCGACTTAAACACCCCCCCCCCCCCACCTCCAACCCCCAACCCCCCCTCCAAACCCAACCTTACTCAGGCCACTACTCCCAGATGTGCAGTGATTTCCCTCTGTTTTTTTCTGGTTGGTGTCAGCCTTTCAAACATTCTTTAACAGTTGGATGAAAGGGGATTTTTAGGAAGATTAGTGAACGGGATCCTTCAGGCATTGTCTGAAAATCTTAAGATAAAACGCATGGGGTGGATGGAGAAAGGGGGGGTGGACGGGGCAGGGGGGATCACTAGCTGAGAGTGAGGTTTGGTTGTATGGATAGGGGGTGCGGGGAGGGAAGGTGGAGTGTTGTTTGTAGGAGATAGAGTGCACTGAGAGACATGTAATTTAGACTTTTATTTTTTTTGCACCACTACAGGGAAATTGCGACAAGTCACTGTCACATGGCCTCTTTTGCCCAGCCCCCCTCCTCGGTTTCCCTGCTTTCTCTCTTTTTCTGCCTCACTCTTTTTTTCCACTTTGGTTTCTCTTCATCCATGCCCCTTCTCTCTCTGTCTGTTTGTCTGTTTCTGACTCTGTGCTCCTCTCCCTCTCTCTCTCCCTCTCTCTCTCTCTCTCTCTCTCTACCCCCCCTCTCTTTTTCTCTCTGTCTCTCTGTCTCTCTCTATCCTGTGTGTCTCTGTTGTGGGGGCCACAGGCCTGCAGTCCCCCAAACAGTTGAAGTTAAATGCTGCTACATGCGGTAGCGCAGGCCGCCACTGATATGGCTGATTAGCATTTTGAAAAGGGGGGACAATGGCAGCGCTTATTATAATCTCCCCCTTTCTGCCCGAGCGTTCTGGAGCCCTTTAATCCAGCCGCCACCACCGCCGCCGATCGCCCCTTCAGTTCCACCAGCACCACTACGTCGCCAGAAAACACACTACGCTTCAGAGCCAATCACAGGACACACACACACACACACACACACGTATACACATACAAACACACACACACATGCATAGACACACACATCCAAATACTCACACACATATACACACAGCCCCACAGCCTCAGTGGCAGCCAAACGTTTTAAGGGACCAAGATTTTTTTTTGCATCTGTCATTCATTTATATTTTTGTTTTGTTTATTTTAGGGTGAGTTTTTTTGTTTGTTTTTTTTGTTGTTGCTTTTTTTTTGGCTGGTCTGGCTTTGGCCCTTTCTGCCCTCCCTTCCTCTCACTCAGTGGAATTTGCCTGAATTTGAGTGTTTATTCATGTTGCCCCCCCCCCATCCCATCACCCCCCTACCACCACCATACCACACCACACCACCCCCGCACCCCCAGCCCAAAAGCACATTTGTTTTCAAGATTCCCTGTAGAGGATATACTTAACACTGTGGTTTGGGTGTGGGGATACGTTTGCATAATTGATTATTATTTAGTTTACAAATTGTGTCCTGACGACATAATTGAATTGCAGCAATGCAGTCAATTAATAGAGCCCTTTTCAAATGGTAACTGATGCAGCCACACTCAACAATTAAGTGTAATGACCAGGGGTTTGGCCATAATTAGTGCATTCACTTGCAAACGGGCCTGCTATGCTAGCTCTTCAGCCCATTTCCTATTGTGCTCATCCTCACCCACACACACATATGCAGGCGGCTTGCTGGGGCCACTTTATTTGTATTTAAATGCACACGTTGCGCAAGCGATACACAAACCAGGGGCAGGGCAGTTTGTCCTCACCAATTGGGAGTTGTTTTTAAAACATTCCTGAATTGTGTTTGTGTGTCTGTGTGCTCTGTTAGGTGGTTGAGGCATTGGGACTTGGGATGGTGGAAGGGATGTAGAGAGAGGGAGGAAAAGAGAGGTAGAATGAGAGAAAAGAGGCCACACAAGGTGTGTACACTCCTGGTAGAAACTCCTTAAGCAAACCTTGAGAGATTGAGGAAGGAGAATAGGATAATAGAAGGGGGTAGGTTAAACGGGGATAAAAAAAAGGGGCAGAAGAAAAGAAAAATTGCCGGAATCCACAAAATCCCAATTCTTCTTTCTTCCCCCCTCTGTTTTTTAGGCGGGAGCTAATGGTGTTAGCATAGCCATTACTCCCCAAGCTTAATTCATTAAGCAAATTGGGCCGGTAAGCGTGTTGGCCTTCTTGAAATGCGTGCAATATGACACTGCTCAAATTTGTTCTAACACATGGCCTGGGGAGCAGGGCCGAGCTGCACTAATGGAGGGGGTGGAGTCACTTATGCAAAGGGAGCCACGGCTGGGGGGCTGCCTGCCTGCCTGCCTGCCTACGCTGGGACCTCCATTGTGCCTTATCTGTCCCTCTGCTACCCCCCTACTTGCCCCCCTGCCTCCTTTCTCAGCTCTCTCTCTCTCCCTCCCTCTCACTCACATTTATTATTCTCGCTCTCTACCCCCCTTCCATGTTTCTTACTTAGTACCTATGTCTCTCTGTCTCTCTCCCTCTGTTTTTGTTATTCTCTCTCTCTAACCCCCTCTCCATCTTTCTTACTTACCTGTACCTGTACCTGTACCGTACCTGTCTCTCTCTCCCTCTTTTCTTATTCTCTCTCTCTTCCCCGTCCATCTTTCTTACCTAGTACCTATGTCTGTGTGTCTCTCTTTTCTTATTCTCTCTCTTCCCCTCTCCATCTTTTTTACCCCAGTACCTATGTCTCTCTCTCTCTCCTTTTTCTTATTCTCCCTGTCTTTCCCTCTCTCCTTCTCTCCCAACCAATGCGTAAGACTCTCAAAGCACATGTAGTTCCGCTACAGCGTCTACAGTTCTCACCAAACTTGCTGTGTCAGCGATCAAGTGGGACGGGCATCAGTGCCACTAATTGAATGTGTAATTAGATGACTGTCTTCACTTATTGCCTCTTATCTGAAAATCGCATCTGCCATACGAGGACTGACTTAGAGTCGCTATATCACTAAACAGCATGTCTGTGATTGTCCTCAAAGAACAGAGCTGTTTCATGCATGTCCTTTGTAAAATTAAAGTTATATATTTATATCTTCTTTAAAGTTATATTGATATAGTCAAAATACTGCAAATGCAGACTGTTATATAAAAGGAACCGGAGGGAAGGGCCACCCGTCACTGCAGTTCATCTTTGCTGTATTCTTTTCCTGCCTATGATGTGCTCAGTGTTTGGTTTAAAGCATAATCAACTGAGTCAACCCCTTTCGTGGCACCTCCCCGCTCCCCCACTACTAACCCCCCCCCCCCCCAGTCTCTCTCACACCTGTGTGTGTGTGTAAACAGACAGGCAGAGCAAACCAAAGCCCCACAGCTTAGCAGCCACCTGTGAGAACCCCACTGCTGCTCTCCGCTCCGCCACTGTAATCCAGCCCTCCAGTGAAGGCCTAGTTAACTTCCACACAGCCTCCACAAGCCTCCTGCATCTACCCCATTACTATGGATTTGTGTAGACAACGCTGTTATTCACAGCAAAATTGCCATACATTTTCTTTTGTGTCAGTTTTTCTTTCTTTTGTTCCTTTTAGTTTTTGAGATCCATGGTTAAAAATTAGTTCTCTCGCATCCCTGACGAGACGGAACACTCTGTTTCACTTCTTTGTCACGTTGCGGAACGGCAGGCAGTTTTATGCGAGCATAAACACAAAACTCAGACACCATAAACAAGGCGCTTCACTTCTAGCCAAGTTGCACGCCAACGCATGGTATGCTGCCCTTGATTTGGGGTAAAATGAGTGAGAGAGACAGAGAACCGAGAGAGAGAAAGAGAAAGAAAGATATAGAGAGTAAGAGAAAACAGAGAGAGAGAAAGAAAGATATAGAGAGTAAGAGAGAAAGAGAGAGAGAGAAAGCGGAACCATGGCCCGTTTCGCCGCATCCCTTTTGGCCCAGCGAAACATTTCGGGGGGCTCTGGCGCCCACACCACAGATACATATGCATGCAGAGCGGCCCCCCCACCACTGCAAGCCCTGTTGTTTTTACATATACATGTGTGCTCCAGGACCCCCACATGCAAGCAAGCCTCAGCCTACTGTGGACTAATCAGGGCTCCAACTAGATGCATTGTAGTCCCCCTATGCAAATCTATTTACATTGGAATAGGGGCGACTTGGGGAATCCTCCTCTCCGGCAACCAAGTTGGGGAAAAAAAAAGGGGGTAAAGAGAAGAAAAAAAAAAACTACCCAAGGCCAACAAATAAATGAAAGTTTGCCTAAATCCATGAGATAATGGGCTCTGTGTAGGGGCTAACCACAGAGAGGAGATAAACACAGAGGATTACTCCTGGGTTTTGCATCAGTTGCTTTCTGCTGGGTGGCCTTACTTGTCAAAAAAGGGGGCAGTGGGAGAGAGGGAGAGAGAGAGAAGGAGTGGGGGTAGAAGAAGAAGGAGAGGGGGTGAAGAAAGAGAAGAAAAAGCGTTTAACGCAAGGACGTTCACATGGCACATTGAGAAAAGGAGTGCTCCTAATTCCATCAAAGCTAGAGGAATCAGTCATTAATTTATTCTGACCCACCCATCCCCCCACACAACCCCACCCTACTCCTCCTGTTCTCCTCTCCTCTTCCCCTCTACCCTCCACCTCTTCTCTCTCTCTCTCTCTCTCTCTCTCCTTTCGTCATTGTTGCCCCCAATTGTTGATCATTTGGGCAACATCTGGTGCTGGAGCCCTGCAGTGGCTGGTGGCCCCACTGCAGACGGCCCCTGCCAACACACAGGCCCCCGAGAGCGGGAAAAAAAGGGCAGAAGAAACAGTCATTGAGGTTTTAGCTCCTCCGTCCGTGACTTGTGTTACCAAGGGAAATAAGTGGCCAGCGGGAAAAATGAGGGAGGGAGTCGGTAAACGTACGAGGATTTCAATTGCAAAATAGTTCCTTTCTTTTTACTTTAAAAAGTATTTTTTTGATGTGCGTCATTTTAGTTAAGGTCAATTTTAACAAAACCACCTGATCTTAAATAATGTGTCTCAAATTATTTATTTAACCATTTTAAGAACAAAAAGGGGGTTACTTAAAATGGAATCGTCAAATCCGCATGCTTTCGAAATAACCACTCCTAAAACAGAACCCATTGAACATATGTTGATTTGGTTCATTTCCGAAACGTGTTTGTCTTCTGACTAGTCAGTGGAGACTTGGGAAGGCATGAGGAGGGCGATTGAACAGCTTGCGTGGTGCAAAGCGGCGATGGAGTCGGAGGCCTTTGAGATGAGAGGCAAGCAGATTATGACTTGCATGGCGACTCCTTCCAGCTCTCTGGGAAATGAGCTGTTGACATTCTTCGGGGTCATCATCCAAGATAGCAGGCCAAGCACAAGGATTTAGCAGATAAACCCATCCAACTAGGCCTTTATCCGTTTCACTACAACTTGGAAAGGCCGAGGCGAGATGGAGGCCATTAACAAGGTCTGCCTTTCCCACCCTCTCTCTCTCTCTCTCTCTCTCTCTCTCTCTCTCTCCGTTCATTCTCTCCCTCCACCCCCTCGATCTCTTCCCCCACCTCCCATTCATCAAAGCGCCGGCCGTTTATTTAGGCTGCTCACTGATATGTACTTTAATTATGTGTACACACATACTTGCACACGCACCTGCTTTGCGAGTGTTGTGATACGTGTAGTTTGATGGGATTAATATGTGTACATGAGTAGTCACACATGTAATTGGCGGGGAGCGCGCAAACCATGTAGCACCGCAATTGTGCCTCTGTATTTGAATTTAAAATATGTAGGTTTTCCCCATTAATGCCCAACATTTAATAATATACATGGACTTTTTCGTTCTTTCTTTGGCACATGTGCCTACTAGTCAAAGTATAATATACTAATGGAAAATGGTTGCAGGGACATGCTGAGAAAATTGGTAGGTGGTGGTTTTAACATGATTTTTAATATTTGGTTTCGGTGAAAGTGACATTTTGCAAAGGAAACCCACCTGATGTGACACCACCCGTCTCCTTCACCTTACAGCCAAATACACCAGCATTAGCCATGACATCTAAACCTATTAGCTTTTATTTTTATACCATTCTTACTGCCATGGAGAAAAAAAAGTCTGTTCTTGGAGGGGTAAAAAAAAAAAATCTGATGTGTTTTGTGTGTGTCTATTTTCCCATAATTCCCCTGTACAACCCGGAGGCTAGCTGCTGCCCCTGCTGCGTGGCGGTCTGGGGGGAAAGACAAAAGCACAATGAGAACCGAGAGCTTACCACCAGCCGCTCTCTCTCTCTCTCTCTCTCGTTCTCCTCTCTGTCTCTCCCTTCTCTTTCTCTCTCTCTCTCCCTCTCTCTCTCCCCTCTCTCTCAGGCACTCTGGAGTAGGCCCTGCCGTATAGCGGTGGCCTCTCCAGCTCTGTGGCCATGCTAATGAGCCTGCTCTGATCTCCCCTCCGCTTCCCGTGTTTTCACCATCTTCAAGGACCACATGGCGCTAGCAAAATAAAGACAACTAAATGAGAATTTTTAACGCGTTTTGTGTCGCAAGAGTCCCGAGCCCTTTCAGCTGCCGCGCTCATTAAATATTCTCCCCCTCTTCCAGGAAGAAAAGACGTAAAAAAGAAAGAGTGTATGTGGGGGGGGTGGGTTGGAGTAAAGAAAGGTAAAATGTGCAACAAGGAGTGAGAGACAAAAAAGGAGAGGGAAGGGGAAAAAGGAGAGGTGGGGAGGTGGAGAGGAAGTGTTGCTCGCTATGTAACCTGAGGACATATTAGGGGAACATGTAGACACCAAGTGACTCGCAAAGGGGACAAAGCATGTGGGGGGGGTGGGGGGCTGGAGGGGGCAGGTAGGTAGAGGAAAGAGAGATCATTGATCCATCACACAAATTCATCCATTCATCCCTCTTTTTCAAACATCTTGCAGAACTACACGAACACAATCAATCTCTACACCCCCTCCCCCTCCTTTCTTTTTTTTTTTTTTTTTTGGGTCGTTAACATTTTTGCGACAAATGTACCATAAGCCCCATAATATCAGTGACACCCCTTTGGCAGGCACTTGAAAGGTCCCCAAACAAGGGTGATGGAGAAAAGGTGAAAGAGCCTTATGCCAGGCCAATGCCTCCCACTGGCTGCTCAAGGCCCCCCCCCCCCACCCCCTCAGCCCACCTCTCTGTGACGGAGCAAGGGTGGAGGGGAGGGGAAGGGGGTTGGGGGGGGACAGGCATTAGCACTGGAGATCACTAGTTAATAGGATGATGTCTCTTAGCCATTGTTATGAGATTATTAACCGGGATAGGTTTTTCTCCTCGCGTTCGGTGCCGGGCCCTTGGAGAGCCCTTTGAGCACAAGTGGTAAAATACGGTGTCGGGGCATTGTCCTCGCAGAGATCCTGCATGGGCCCCGGAGAAAAGCCCTTTTAATGAAACACCTTTTCTTGCTTCTCCTCTTTCTTGTTCTCCCCAAGCCTTCACCAGGTGATCTTTCTTTTTGGCAGATCTCTCATCTGCCCCTTTTACAATATTAATTACCTGAAGTGTCCTGCCTACACACAAAAGGCCCTTGATTCTGCCTCTGTGTTGAACACACAGCCCTGGTCGAAGCCCTTGAAGGAGGAGGCCCCACAGAACGAGACGATGGCAATAGCAGCAGTGATCAAAATAATAAGGAGCGGAGGAAGAAAAAAAGGGGGCACCTCGGTCGCCAGTGTTTCTTCGCCGGCGCGGTGGGGTCGTGCCTTTATTTTGTGCTCTCCTCCTTGAGTTTTGCCACTGTTATGAAGGTGAGGGCCTCTGCTAATAGATGCTAATTGCGCTAAAAATTCTGCAACTGCCGTGCCAGTTAGCTCGGTTACGTTCGCTTTTTTTTTCCCCCTCCAGAAGCACAGAAATCTGTTTTAATTCCTTGGTGGTTAGTGCACCATTTTTAATTTGCTTGTTTGCATGTTGGGTGTTTTTTGGTAGACTAGTGTGTAATTATAGGAAATGGCATAAATACAATTAGAAACGGCACACTTTGTCATTGAGTAAGGCAATGAGGCAACAGACCGTGTGTTTAAAAAAAAAATCCATTTGCTAATAATTTATCCCAGACTCTCTTTTCTTTATCACATTTTACTTCACCATCTTTCATGTTTATTGGTTTGTTGTGTTATTTTCTTCATAATATTATGAGGAGAGGTTATATTTGGCTTTTTACCCCCCCCTGTGCAGTGAGACGAATGCGCACTGGCTCCAGTGGTTAGACAGAGATAGTGGCTCTGCCCCCCCCCCCCCCCCCCCAGATGAGAGATACAGAGATGCCATAGTCTGTCTGTCAGTCGGTGATAATGTTTATTGATTGAAAAAATACACACGTGCACACACACACACACCAAATTTGATGGAATGGGGGGTGGATGGGGAGATGGGGGTTAGTGACTTTCAGTGTGTGTGTGTGTGTGTGTTTTATTTTCTGTAATATGGCAAAGGGTCGTTGGAAGCCAACAACAATATATATTGCACACTTGACTTGCATCCCTTGACGGCAAACTGTTTTTTTAATAATGAATTCCCACTGTAAAGACAAAAGACAACATCAGGCAGATTAGCAAAAAAAATGGTGTGCATGTCTGTGATGAGTCGAGAGGGAACTTCTTTCTCTCTCTTCTTTTTTTTTTTTTTTTTGGAGGGAGTGAAATGATACGAAACATTTCAATCAAAAAAAGAGAAATCTATTATCCAACTGTTTGTTTTACCCCTCTCTCCCACCCCGAAACCACACACACACACTCTCTCACTCCCTCACATATACATAGTGAGCCAAATAGAGAGAGGTGTGATCCGCTGTTAGCTCTGGGGTGTTTGCTGAGGGCTGTTTGTGCTTCTACGCAGTAGGGAGTGATGAGAGAAAAAGTGAGAGGAGGAGAGAGAGAGTGTGTGTATGTGTGTGTGTGTGTGTGTGTGTGTGTGTGTGTGTGTGTCAGAGGCCGCTGCAGCGAACGAGAGAACCTGTCTGTCCAAGCCTTTCTCTCACGGCACACATGTTCAAACAATCACATGAAAGGATGGCACGATAAGCGTGTATGTATAGTCCAGACTTTTCCCTCATTAAAAGCGACTTTGGCCCAGGACGGGCACCGTCCCTGGATTGTCTCCCTGCAGTTAAACACAGACTATGATTATGACTTCTTGCTCCGCTTTTTGTCAGGATTTGTTTTGGGGTTTTTTTTTTTGTTTTTTTTGACTGTGTTAAGTCACAGCGTGATTAGTAAGGTTACAGCTGTAAAAAAAAAAAGCAACACATAGTAAGCAGCAGTAACGGAAGTGCACTTGAATCCTGCTTTGTCAAGGGCCTGGTATTTTGTGAATGGGACAGACAGATAGATAGAGACAGTCAGTTCAGGATGAAGGCCCTAGGATCCTTAAAATTCCTTCTGCCTTCTCTCTCGTCTTCACTAATAGCCTTTAGTAAAACATATGCTAGTATAATTTCATATATAATACTAGCATAGTATTGCTAGTGTTAATCTATAATAGTGTTGCTAGTATACATATATAGGCCTAACAGAAATCAGTGTGCTTAAGAATTAATATATATTAGAAATCAGTAGAATGTGTATACAGATCAATGAAATAAAATATCTGTATCTACATGGTGACAAATGGTGACAAATCCAGCAAGCAAATCATAAAAATAACTCAGTTGAATCATAAATAAATTATTACGTGTTTGTGTGCGTCTTGTTTTACCCTACACGTCACAAACATATATATATATATATGTTATATATATGTTTGTGTCCTTAAAAACCTCTTTCTGTTTAGGCATGTTAATTCAAAGCTGTTCTGTGTCTGTCTTAATCTCTCATGTGTACACACTTCGGTAGCAGCCAAAAATAGTCTCATTTCCTGGTCCATGTGGAGACCTGATCTCTTTAAGACACCAAGGCCAGTGAAACCCCAAAAAAAAAACACAGAGCGAGAGAGAGAGACAGACGGCAGACCGAGGTTAACCAGGCTGACTTAAACAGGAGCAAAGGCGCTCTCGATCCGTTTTGCAACTAGTAACGGCCCCCGCTTCCCACCACAAAAGCACCGCCGTCGCTTTATCCCGAGATTAGGTATTGTGGCTAAAAGCTAAACTACCTTTCTTTTTTTTTTTAGCCCCCCCCTCTCTCGAACGGAGCGAGCGCGGCTAGTCACCATCCATCCTTTCATTCCCCGGCTAACAAGACTGCTCCCGACGCAGAGCCACTCCAAGTCATTAAATCAATCCTTTTGTACTTACCATATTCCCCTCCAGTGATGGCGCCCCATCTGATTATGGGCTTCATGCATATTCAGAAAGAAGCGGCGACAGCCCTTTAATGAGCTCTTACTTAATCACAGGAAACAATGTTCATCTTGTTCTTTTTTTCCTCCCTTTTCCTTTCTTTCTTTCTTTCCTTCTTTCTTTCTTTCATTTTTTTGCGTTCTTTCATGCGCTCTTTCTCTGTCACTCTCTCTTTCTTTCTCTTTCTCTCTCTCTCTCTCTCTTTCTACTCCCTCAGTTCCCTTTCTCTCTTTCCCTCCTTTCTGTCCTGTCTTTAAAGAAACCATCTTCCCCACATTAGAGCGTGGTCACAACAGCCGTGTGTAATGAGGAGGCTGCACAGTGTCACTCTCCACTCCAAATAAATTGTAATGTTCAAAAAGTGACTTAGCCGCGGAGAAGTTGAGATCTGCCCCCTTAAAACTCCGATAGACAAATTGGATTACCGGGTATTGGATTAAACAGAAAATGGCTGGATAAGAAATGAGAAGAGCTCGCTGTGATCACAGGGTTTTAATATATTTCTTTTCTTTTTCCCCTTTTCCTTTTTTCTTTTCTTTTCCCCTACCCCTCCCTCCCTTCCTTCTCTCCCTCGCTCACCTCCCCTCTCTTCCCCCCCCCTTCCACTCTTTTTGGAGGAAAGGAAATCTAGGTCTTTTTAACAGGACCGCCAAAATCAGGATTCATTTGTAATTGTTCTGGTGGCATAATACAATTTGCTGATTTTTATCTGTCTTAAATGAGGTGGGGAAAATATGTAATTAATCTAAAATGAGGCAAAAACAAAACAGTTCTCCCGTTGTGTAAGTTTACTTTTAAATTCAAATTGAGGGTTGTTTTTTTTTTTAGTCTTCATTTTTTTATTATTATTTTTTAATGAGTATCTCAAAGCAGGAGACTCGGGCTTGATGTGTATCATCTCATCTGAATTTTGAAAAATCAACATGGCCCAGTTGGTGGAATCTCTGCTCTAATATTGATTATTCGGATGTGTGTGGACCTAATTTGGTAATGATACCGCCGTTTAAAGTGTGTGTAATTTCTTTTGTAAATGTAAAAAAAGACACAGTTGTTTTACGGCTCAAGTGCTGAAGCACTCACAGTGAAATACTTGTTAGTGGCATACCTTTTATATTCAACGGAGACACAGAAATCAATCACTTTATTTTATGACCGGGACTTAAGTGTATTTATCAGGTTTTAACCAAACGGGGGCTATAGTCCTATTTTGACTGCTTTTCCTAGCAGGCCTGTACCAAGTTAGCCCCCTAAACTAGAGACCAGGCCTCGCATATACACCACACTCATCCAAAATAGTAACACCAATATTTTACATTATATTACACTTCAAATTGAATAGGAGTATTGAGTCCTGTCACTGAAAGATTTTTGACTTAGTGACTTATATTTCCTGAAACCATATTTCAAGTGTATTCTAGTTGTTTGATATAGCAGTGTGACTTATAGCTATGGTAGTAAGGTGAAGAATTAAATTGAGTGGAAACTGAAGAGCAATATTTAATTAGGATAATATCATAAAAGGCTGAAAACATTTAAAAATTATACTCAAATGTGAAATCCATGAGCTAAGCTGAGAGTTGTGTGATTTCTTTTTGCTCTGTGCTTTTTTGACATTTTCATCTAGGTGAATTTCTAATCACAAAGCAGTTTAAACTTGGAACATGAACACAAATTTTAATATAGAAACATTTGTAATGGTTTTATTATCTCTAGGAGTAAAAAAAGATTTACGGTCAACTTTCAAAACATTAGATTTCCAAATTATATTTTAAATTTGATTTATTACCATTGTTATCATTGTTATTATTTTTATAAACAAAAAATATATTTTTGAAGAAAAAAAAAATTATTACTATTGATCTAGATCTGTTCATCTTGTTCTGAGAGATGCAGTCCTGTTAAGTGGAGGCTTTCGGATGTCAATAAAATAAAACCGCCACAGCAAAAAAAAAAAAAAAGAAGATATTTAGCACCCAAAGACGCTTCTGTAAACCACAGTGTGGAATAGCTGTGGCATACCAAAACAAATCTGCTCGTGAAAGAATCTGTGTGACCACATGAACTAATCAGACACAATAACATCAACATAAACAAAGGCTTCATCCTCTGCTAGTTAACTTCAGAAAGTAAAAGCTCAGCTGAGTGGAGTCGGAGAGGGAGGGAGGGAGAAAGTCTCCGCAGTCCTTCGGCTGAATAGTAATTGGGCTTGTGGAATTTTGGCTTAATGAAGCGAGCTGTGTGTCCTAGTGTGGCCCAATCACAGAGATCAAAGCTCTGGCCCTGCAGAATAGGGGTGAGAATGCCTTCTTCCCTGAGTCAGAAGTGACCAGGGTCAACGTTCAAGGGGTTTGGCTCTGGAGAGAGAGAGAGAGTGTATTGTGTGTGTGTGTGTGTGTGTGTGTGTGTGTGTGTGTGTGTGTGTGTGTGAGACACAGACTGCAGAAGACAGAGCCCTTCTGCAAGTGTGCTGTCTGTGTCTCTCTCTCTCTCTCCCACACACACACATGCACACAACACGCACACACACACATGTACACACTCACACAGTCTGGGATAGCTGTTGGGAAGGGGGTCGCTGAGGACTAATCCCAAGTCGCTTCACAATGTCACACAGGCTTAATATTAGCGTTTATTATTTGCTGTTTTATTTGGCCGTGCCGAGTCACAATGACCTGTCACCGCGTACTTTATCCCTTCCGAGTCGCGCCACTACGGAGGGAAATATAAAAAGGGGGAGAAGAAAAAACATCCTCCGCGGTAATCCAATGGACTGTTTCCTAAATCCAAACTTCTTTTTTTTTTCTCTCCACCCTTCTTTCTTCATCACCTCCCTCCCTCCCTACCCCCTCTCTCTCTCTCTCTCTCTCCTTCTCTCTATCCTGCTTTCTCCATCGCCCTCCTTCTCTCTGTTCTCTTTTTTTTTATTAATAAAATGACACACATCTGGCCGAGGGGACAGACTTGAGAGAGGCTCCCTCTGCAGAACAATCCTGTGTTTCGGCTGGGGGAGGGTGGTGGTCGGGGGGTGGTCTTAGGTTTTATTTTTTGTGGTGGTGGTGGCTAGGCAAGCCGAGCCGAGTGACAGGGCTTCTCCCCGCCGCCCAAGAGCCCCCCCCCCCCCCCCGCAGCGCGGCGTTGCCTTTGTTGTGGCCCATGGATTTGTCTGTCTCACATGACCGCCGTCACCATCACATGGGTGCCAAGACACACCACGACGGCCAGGCGGGAGTGAGAGAAAGAGAGAGAGAGAGAGAGAGAGAGAGATTGAGAGGAGAGAGAGAGAGATGGGGTGAGAAGAAGAGAGGAAGAGAGGGAGAGAGAAGGATTGAGAGGGAGGCCGAAATGAAATGAAAGGGAGCGAGAAAGGGAAGAAACGCTGCACCTCCCTCCATAACATGGCTGACAGCAGATCAGATTGAGTCCCTAAGAACTTGTGGGGTTTGGTTTGGTTCAGTCCTTCTCTGTCCCTCAGACAGTTACCCAGACATCTAGGGCTGTTTCGGAGCAGAGCATCCCTCTTGCGCACAGCCATATCATCTACTGTTTACTTGCTTTTGCCAGTGATTTGGGTGCTGCATTAAAACGATTATCTGAAAGAACTTAAAATACATCCATTTCTAATATAGCGATATTCTAATTTTAATATCAAAAGTACTGATGAAAGCGTAGCAATTATCATTTATAGCCTCTCGGCACATCTGAAGTATTTACTGCATTGGCTGCACCAGTAATGGAGATTAGATGTACGTGTTAATATGCGACTGTGGTACTAACCCTCAGCTCCACTCCTTGTAGCTTGTAGATCAGTCGCTACTAAAGGATTCACAGCAGGACTCCCAGATCTCCGTCTCAGAAATCTTACAGCACTAATGGATAACCTCGGGTCGCTCACGGTCCAGGTCACCGGCCTCCCCATCGTCCAATGAATTTTATTTCACGCCTTGTGGCAAACTTTGCAATGCCATATGCGCTTGGCCATGGCCAGGGCTTATTTCTTTCATCAGAGCCTGTCTACCGCCTGTGTGTGTGTGTGTGTCTGCCAGCTCTGCTGACCCCATACAGCTTGTCCAGGCTCCAGAAGAGGTGCTCTCGCTCACTCTCCTCTGTCTTTACCCATTAGCAAGGCAAAGATAGGGGCTGCTTCTCTTTTTTTTTTACTTTCTGCAATGGCGTCAGCTCGGCTTGTTGACTCCACACTCTCTGCTCTCGTTTGGAGGGCAGGTTTCAGCGAGGCATGGAGGTGCAGCAGCAGCAGCAGCAGCGGTGATTACATAAGCGTAGATCTTTCATCTCTCCACCTCACACACCACCACACACCACCTCCACCCCCAGCCCCACCTCCACCTCCGCCCTCCCCTCCCATGCCTTCATCTGCCCGCAAAGAAATAATTAGCGTCAGCGGAATACTCGCCAGGCCGCATGCCGAGTGGCGTCACGTGCCTCCAGCGTCAGTCCCCACCTCCGCCTCACCGCCGCTCTGCTGCTGTAAACAGCCGCCAGTCTCTCAGGAGTGCTCACGGCAACCTTTAAAACACAAACACACACACGGTTCGCGTCACCCATCTGAGGCGACAAGCACGGGAGACTCCCAGGCTTTTGCGGTGTGGCGTGGCGCTTCACCCTGGCAGCCATCTGACGTGGAGTCGGTTACTTATTCGTAAGGGGCGTAATTTACAAGTCCCCCCCTCATCCCGCTCCCGCCAGCGAGGCGGTAATGTCGGCCATGTCGGGATTTCCCTTCGCCTTCACCGTCCCCTCGGCCCGGGGCGTAAGCCTCCGGTGAGGGCGGTGTCTCACCTGCGGTGTAAGCGGCCGGCGTTTGGCACGCGTTCCCCGTGTATTACATTAACGTTAGGGAGCATTAGACCTGCAGATCGCACGGCCATGCTGAGCCAGGCCTCAGAGTGCCGCCCCAATGCTTAAGCCCTCTCGCCACATGGCCTTAAGAGTGTGTGTGTGTGTGTGTACCTTGAAGTAATCCCTGCTCTTAATCCAGCATGGGCTCAGTCTTATTGACAATGGTTGCCGTCTTGCAAAGTGTCTCATATTTTGCCTCGAAACACACATCTGGCTGACTTCCTAACTTGCGTGTCAATCTCAGCTGTTGTGGCGAACCTGTCGGATAATCTTATTTGATTCACCTCACTCAAGGGGGGAGGGGGGGGGAGTGCTTAACTTAAACGTATCTGTGTGTGTGTGTGTGTGTGTGTGTCAGATGATCCTCCATAAATTCTTGTGAGGCGGACGCTAAGTCTTCTGCACAGGTGTAATACACAACAGGATTGTTTGGTCTTTGTGATCCTGTTTGCTTTCTTACACCGGCCCTCTAATACACTTTATGTTAATCCACTGTAACAAAAAAAAAAAAGAAGAAAAATGGCTTTGTGTACGGGGCAGAAATTGTGTCATAGGTATTCAAGCCTATGGCGCTCACGGGAGACATGCAGACACTTGATATATATTTACACTCAGCTGGGGAACACTCACTCCTCCTGAACACACACAAGTTATGTCACTCTTCAAGCAGACACATGTTAATGTGTGTGTGTGTGTGTGTGTGTGCATGCATGCATGCGTCTAAATACTGTACGATAACATGCTGTATGTTGACGTTTACAAGAAGCTGCTGATGGCAGAACACAGTATTAAGCGTCCATCTTTGCTGTGTTGTCCGGCAGGGAATAACAAGGAGGAGGAGGAGGCCATGATGCAGGAGTGGTTCATGCTGGTCAACAAGAAGAACGCGCTCATCAGGAGGCAGAATCAGCTCTCGCTGCTGTGAGTTCACTTCCTCTTCCTCTTCCTCTTCCTCCTCTTATCTCAGCCCCTTTTATCCTCCCTTCTCCTCTACCCTCTCTTCTTCTCTTCTCTCCTCTCCTCTCTACTCCTCTCTCCGCTCATCCTCTCCTCTTCCCACCTCTTCTTTTACTCTCATCCTCTTCTCTCCTCTCATCCTGTCCTCTACTTCTCTCCTTTCCTGCCCTCTTTTCTTATCCTCTCCTCATCCTCTCCTCTCACCCTCTTCTCATCTCTCCTCTCCTCTCCTCTCCTCTCGTCTTATCCTGTCCTCTCTTCTTTCCTCTCTTCTCTCCTCTCATCCTCTCCCTCTTATCCTGTCCTCTCGTCCTCAGCCTCTCGGGCCTCCTGTGTTACATGTGGAGCCACCTAGCCGAGCATGTAGTACTCTGCTCTAACTCCCCATCTCCTCACCGCTGCTGCTACTGCTCTAGCCATTTGTCTTTTACATGCTAACTTTAAAAACTTGCATTTTTGTATTGTTCTCACTGATGTATGTTATCAGTACATTAAGTTTTTAAATTCATCTACTGTAAGTAGAAAAAAACAACACATAAAAATGAGATGTGTGTCTATGCTTGTTTTACTTACACACACACACACACACACACACACACACTCATGGCTCACTTCTATGTGTGTGTGTATTTACATGTGTAAAGTGACTGCCATATAAAATAGTAGAACATGGTCTCGTAGTTTGAGCTTCCCATTGGGTGTTAATATTGACCACTGGCGAAGAGCCCTCTGTGGACCCAGCGGTCATTAATGCTCCGCCCGTACCCCGTCTGCAGGGTGATGTGTTTCAGGAGCAAGGGGGGGAAAAAAAATCACTTCCTTTTCATTCCCATCATAGAGGGAGTTTCAAAGGCCTCCTTTTGCAAATGGCAGATTGAAGTATTCTAATCACATTATATCACTGGAAGGGAGCCTTTTTTTAAGTGGTCAATTAAGCTCTCCGCCATGATTATTTTTTTTTACTCAGTTCTGGCTTTGTGGCGGACCGGGGGGCTCTGAAGGACAAATTCTATTATGGGGGAGAATTAGCTCATTTCCAATACATTTTGAAAGAAGACAAATTGAATTTGCACATTGATACCCCACACCCCTCTTTATTTTCTCTCTCCCCATTTTTTTTTTTTTTTTTTTGCCTCTCTCTCCCGCTCCCTCTGTTTCTCTTTCTCTTTCTCTCTCTCTCTCTCTCTCCTCCCTGTCAACCCCAAACAGCACCTCTGTTTGGGTTTGTGTATCACTTATTTGCAGTAGATTAATGTGGAGGGGGCTGGAGGTGTGGGCGAGTGCTGGAATCGATGTTTATTAAAGGTTTCTTTAAGTGTTTAATGATTTAGTCATTAACATATTGATGAACTTTTACAACTTGCCCAGGGAGAAGGAACATGATCTTGAGAGACGCTTTGAGCTGCTGAACCGGGAGTTAAGAGCAATGCTGGCGATTGAAGGTAAGAGAGGATGAGATATTGGGAAAGAGAGGTGTGTGTGTGTGTGTATATGTGTGTGTGTGTGTGTATATGTGTGTGTGTGTGCACATGTGTGTGTGTGTGTGTGTGTGTGTGTGTGTGTGTGTGTGTGTGTGTGTGTGTGTGTGTGTGTGTGTGCGTGTGTGTGTGTGTGTGCACGTGTGTTTGAGAGTGGGGCTTTGCAGGAATAAAAAAAATACCAGACCCTGATAGCAGTTCATTAAAACCAGATGATCTTATCATCTGCGATATGAGTAATTTCATTTTTTAATATATAAATGTAATGGTTTATTTGATGTCCAGTCACATTGTGGTGCTAATGGAGCCTGCGTAGGGCATTTGTATGTGTGGCGGTAAGCCCCTGCATCTACACATTTATGTATAGTGACCCGCATTATGCTCCCCATAAGCCTGAATGGCACACACATCAATGGGATATCTATTTGATGTGTCTGTAGACATCACAGAATGAGGATGTAGAAATACACACACACACACACAGATACATACATACAAACACACTTACACGCACTCAGTCTCACACACACACACACACACACACACACACACACACACACACACACACACATAATCTTTCAGAGTGCATGTTATCCTGCCAGGGAAAAGGTATAAAAAAAGCCTATTGTGTGGTATCAAAGTTGTCTGGTTAAGTTTAATCCCTTTGACGGTGTCCTCTTTTTTGCAAAATGAACCTTTTACAATCAATGCAAATTGATTTTGCTATTCGATGGTGACCCTGCCGCACCCCTCGGCCAGCCATGGTAATTTCTCTCAGCACCTGATAAAGCTTACCTGATCCATCATAAATCAATTGTAATTAGGTTGAGGGGGACTAGGGCCACCGGTGGTTGTGCATAGCCAAGCAGGGACATCGCCACCACCACTGCTGCTGCTGCTGCCGGCACCACCATCACCACCACAGCCCCCCCAGCCCCCCACCCCCCTGTAAACATCCTTTAATGCTCAGACTGGCAGACAACCAGCACTTCCTCTAGAGCTGTTTGCATGTGTGTGTGTGTGTGTGTCTGCTAATGTTTCTGGTTCCCGACGTGGATACAGAGGTGGAAGAACACATGCATACATACACACAGACCTTACCAGCCACCAAACATTTCTTAGTACATCTTCACACCAACCAAAATAAATAATACTGGGGTAGAAAATGATACACACACACACACACACACACACACTCCTGTACTTACTCCCCATCCCCTCAAGATTACCTTCTGCACATTTACACACAAACCCAAAATAAAGAGGTTTCAGTGGCAGGGGTGCCTGTGGACTGAAGAGGCTGCAGGAGTGTGTGTTTTAAAGGTGAGGAGAGCCACGTGTAAAGGGCTGTAAGCCTGGGCTGCAGCAAGGGACACGATGGTGTCTCAGCAATGCTGTCTGTGTGTCGCTCTGACACACACACACACACACACACACACACACACACACACACACACACAGCAGTCAGCGTGTTCTCAGTCAGCCTCAGTGCCCCTACACCAGAGTTTTTCAGGGCCTTCACAACTTATCAGCACTCTCGAGATATGCCTCCTCTTTTTTACCCATCTCCCTCTTTCCTGCTCTCTCCCTCTGCCCTTCTCTCTTCATCTCCCCCTCTCTCTCTCTCTCTCTTTGCCCGTCTCCTCCTCTCTCCCTCTCTCTTCATCTCCCTCCCTCCCTCTCTTTCCATCTCTCTCTGCCTCTTTCATCCTCTCCCTCCATTTCTCTCTCTCTCTCTCTCTCTCCCTCCCTCTCTCCCCATTTCTCTCTCTCACTCTCTCTCTCTCTCACTCTATTCCTCTATTTCTCTCACACTCTCCCTGTCTCTCGGCCGAGGGGGGGGGGTTGAGCTGGCGGTGTGGGGCAGGCAGGTAGTGGAGCGGAGGGCCCCCCCCCAGCAGCAGAAGAGATAGTTCTGAGCTAGTGGTGAGGAGGCGTGTGTGTGTGTGTGTGTGCTCTTATTTGGTGCTCCAACAGCTCCTTTCAGAGCGGCCGGCTGCCGGCAGGTAATTGCTGATTTGCTTGGCCAGCTGATGACACAGAGAAGAGGGAGGCGAGCTGTGGAGGCACTCGAGCACACACACACACACACACACACACACACACATACAGTTGCTCCTGATAGCAAACCCCCAAATCTCCTCACAGAAACATCATCTGAGTCTGGCCTTGCCCATGATGGCTGGGCAAAAGGTGAAAGGTGTGTGTGTGTGTGTGTGTGTGTGTGTGTGTGTGTGTGTGTAGTGAGGAGGGAATTGAGGCAGACAGACTTCTCAACCACAGCCCCCCCACACACGCATGCACACACATGCACACGCACGCGCGCGCACACACACACACTATCAAATCAGCTCAAGCTGCATCAGAGAGACAGGGAAGAAAAACTAAAACAAGATTAGGGCCAATACTAGCTTATGTGTGTCACCAGGGACACCTGGGAGTGTATGTGCCTTCCCTGATGTAATGTAAAATGATAAGAACATACAGGTGAAGTGTGTGTGTGTGTGTGTGTGTGTGTGTGTGTGTGTGTGTGTGTGTGTGTGTGTGTGATATTTGGGTGAAAGTATACCTGTTACAGCTGGTGAGTAATACAGACACCTGTTTTCTTTGAGATTGTTCTATGCAGGGTATTGATTGATATACTGCAGCATGTTGATATATAAACGATTATATTTCGATAAAACAATTCGATAATCGCTAATTCAATTTAATTGTTTATTGTTTACCAACTTATCACCTTAATCAAACCAAGTCCCTAACCTTAGCAAGATACAACAGGAGTTTCAATAAAATGGCCCATTAATAGTCTATGCAGTCAATAGAACCAACTGTAGGAGCAGCCAATTCAAACCAGACCCATATTTTTTTTACCATTGTTAGAAGCTTTGACATGAGAGATTGATTACCTGATGGCTATTAAGTGTTCCTGGCATACCATGGGTGGGGGGGGGGGGGCTGTGAAACCGTCTGAGTATGCCAATCATTCTTCCCACTGAAAAAGAGGCGGAGCTGGATTGAGTGTTGCCACGACTAGTATCCCAGCATCCCTCTCTTCTCCAGGGTTTGGGGTCTACCTGTTGGACGAGGGTGAAGCCGTCTCTGGCAGCGTGGCCTTTTGCAGTATGCCTGCGCTCTCAATTCACTGCCACAAAATTGATCCCTTTTTTACCCCTTTTCATCTGCCTACCACACACACACACACACACACTTTTTTTCTCCTCCTCTTTCTTTTCCGTGACTTGGCTGACTCCGGGGCGTGTTATTTGAAAGTGGACGCTTCACTCTTAAAGGGATTTATGCAGGGGTCTCCTACTTTGTGTGTGTGTGTGTGTGTGTGGCTACGGTTTTATATGATAAGCTTTTTTATATGTTTAAAATCAATATGTAATCCTGTGCAGGAGCTTATCCCCCCAACAACCCCATTTGTAAATCTATTTGAGCTTTGTTACACGTCTGGGCCACGCTATTCCTCAGATTGATTAGGTGCACCAGTAGAATCCTATCAAATGGCCAGCTTTGATGATGTTGCAAACTCTTTCAGGATTGCTAGTTGACTAGAACAGGAGATAAGGCCAGGGGGACAACTGCCCCTTCTTTACACTATTCACACAGACCCCTGTTTAATTTCCATCAGAGTGTATCTCTAGGATTTCTAAAGGGTTTGTTCTGGGGTTTTCTTTCTCCCCCTACCCCTACCCCGATCCCAGCCCACCTCCCCTGTGCTATTTGAATCCTCCCTCTGTGTTCTCCCAACTTGTGAAAAAGGAGGCTATCGGTGTGAACAGAGCTCAATGCAGCCACCCAAAAACCCAGAGTAGGTGTTTGATAGTTTGGGTTTTAGTGTTAAATGACATTACTATGTTGCACTTGCACACCACTTTGGTGGCAAGTTCCGTAATCAAAATATGCAGAAACGCTTATCAATATATACATAGTGTGTGTGTGTGTGTGTGTGTGTGTGTGTGTGTGTGTGTCATCATAACTAATTTGATGCCGTGGCACAATGTTGCAGAAGAAGGTTCTCCTCAAAGCCATTTTGGGGCTGTTGGTTTTGACTGTAAATATTAAAAACATAGCGTGCAGCGTTGTGCCAGGTGCCAGGTCTTCCGTGATTCACTCCCCACACTTCCTTCCTTCCTTCTTGGGTATACGCGGTATTTTCCCCTCAACAAGTTTAAACAGCGCCACTGCTGAGAATCTCCCAGCCCCATAGCACGGCTGCGTGCCCCACACTCCCCATCCAAACAAGGCTACTCACACGGTCACTCGGGTTGTAAATACAATTTATTTTTTGTAGCATATTTACAACCAAAAAGTTTGTAACTTTTGACCAAAAAAAAAGACAAAAGGCAGGGGGAGTGAAGTTAAACATTTTAGAAAGACCATTCCCAAGCAAGCAACCCCACTCTGTACATTCAGCCACAGCATTATAACACAGGAAAGAATGTCCGCAGTCTATTTTTTGTGTCATTCGAAAATATAAAGTTGGCGTTAATTTCATGGTTGTTTGGGGGAATTATTCCTCTGTAGTCGACCCCCACAGCCATCGCCATCGCCACCAGCAGCCATTATTTCCCATGTTGCTCTTTGTCTGCTCCACAGAGTTGGCTCCTCTCCAGCGCCATCTTGCCCTGTCAGTCGACGTACGTGAGCAAGAGCTGAGATCTTGTGAAACAGGATCGCATAACTCGCCCCCACCCCCACCCCCACCCCCACCCGCCTCTCTCTCCTCAGAATCAAAACTTTCTCAAAGCAATGTTCTTTTTCTTCTTCTCCCTCAGTTCACAACCAAAAAAAAACAAAACTTTTCTCTGCCCCCCTAAAAAAAAAGAAGAAAAAAAAACTCTCGTCCTAGTTCCTTCCAGGATTTTGGTTTGTGGTGTTATTTTTTTGTTCGATAAAAAAAAAAAATTGCCGAAATATTAGCGGGTGAAACGGGCGAGTAAGGAGCCCTCTTGCTTTGGCGAAGCTGCTGAGCAGTTAGTGCTCTTGAATAAATTTTGCATAGGAGGGGGGTCATGGGGATTTGAAGCCGTGCATTCTTGTGTGGCTCGTGAAGACTCACATGGTTACCATTGGTGTGTATTGTTAGGGTTATCTGAATAAGCACCAAGCATGTGAGTTTTAACGGGATTGCCCAAAGCGCCGAAGAAAAGGGAGAGAGGGGCAGCAGTAATCCCAAAGGATTGTGCACACACACTTTACGCCCTCCTCTCTCTCCCCCTCTCTCTCTCTCTCTGTTTCTCTCTCTCTCTCTGCCTTTCTCTTTTTCTATTTCTCTCTCTGTGTCTGTCTCTCTCTCTTTCTCTTTCTCTCTCCTCCCCATGTCCCTCCCTCTCTTCCCGTTTTTTTTTTTTTTGCAGTGGGGAGGGGGAAAGTTGGAACAGTGCCTTGTTTCCCAGCCTGCAGGTTTTATCTTATTATTTCTGTATTTTCACTTTTAGTGTGGTTGGGGGGAGGGTGGTGTTGTGTACTGGGGTGCTGTATGTGTGTGTGTGTGTCTGTGTGTGTGTGTGTGTGTATGTATGTGTGTGTGAGTGTCAGATGTCCTGTCCTGTCCCAGTCCTCGTTTGGTCAGTGGTGTCTCTCATCGCTGCTCTTCATTGTTTACCTTCCTAATGAGGGGGGCGGGACCACAGGGCCGGTGATTGACAGCAGCATGCTCCTTCTGCCTTCCCTGTTGGGCTGGAGCCTGTGGCTTCTTGGCTTGTGTGTGTGTGTGTGTGTGTGTGTGTGAGAGAGAGAGAGAGAGAACAGAGGGGAACGGCTACAGGGGGAAAAGAAGGAGCTGAGAAAGGAGGGGGATTCCAGCCCCCCCCCCACCCCTCTCTCTCCACCACCATCACCCCTCCCCATTTACCTTCCAAATATTCCTGAAAACTTTTTTTTTCTGTGGGCTGTAGCCTTGCCTTCGTCCCCTCTGGGCAGTTCCTTTGTGAAGTGGGCATTGTCGTTTTTGACGGAGGGGCAGGAGTAATGACAGATCGAATGGAGAGGGAAAAGAAGAAAAGGAAGAGAGGAAGAACGAGAAAAAAAAAACACTCAGTCTCTCTCACACACACACACACACACACACACACACACACACACACACACACACACATACTCACTCTCACTCACACACACATGCATACTTTCTCTCTCTCTCTCTCTCTCTCTCACACACACACACACACACACACACACACACATACATACGGTCTCAAACCCAGCTGTAGCTGTGGCGCTGTAAACAGGCCCCTCATGGCAGAGGAGGGACAGCCAATTACCACACCACTCAGCAACAGGCTTTTCTCCCCTCACTCCAGCCCTCTCACGGCCCTGACAGCCCGCCCATCACCCAGACCCCTAAACCCCCCGCACACATACACACACAACCACAACCACATACACACACACACACACTTTTCTCTCTCTCACACACACACACCACATACACACTCTCTCGCTCACACACACACACACACACACACACACACACACACACACACACACACACACACACACACACACACACATACATACCCCCTCCTGTACCTGCCTGGCCTGGGCTGGGAGTTCTCCTGCGCCATTTGAGAAGCGCTCTCCAGTACACGTCACCACGGTAGCACCAAGTGCCTGCTTTAGAGGGCTTTTTTTCCCCTCCACAAACATTGCTCCTTAATCTCTAAAAGATCCTCTCCTCCTCCACACACACACACACACACACACTCTGCGCCCCACCTCCAAAACCTGCCTCTTTGAAGATGTCCTAACCACTATACCAAAAAAATTATTACATTAATAAATAAATGGGCATGAAACGTTACTAGCGTATTTCCTGTAAACATTACTAGTGTATCTCCAGTGTTGGTTGTAGTGAGGACTAATGGCAGGAGAGGGCCACTACTTTAGGTCTCTCTCTCCCTCTCTGTCCCTCTCTGTCTGTCTCTCGGGTGCGGAGAGAGAAGAGGGAAAATAACAGGCCAAATATTGGAACTGTGCTCTTTGCGCTCCCAGCGCCACTTCAAAGGCGGGCCGGCTTAAATGAGAAAAAGCGCACAGACCTTTCAGGACAAACACATGGCGCCCAGCAGGGGCGGCACTCAACTGTTGCAATCCGAAAGCAACAAGAGTTGGGGAAAAACGCTATTACGCCGCTTTATTTTTATTTTAGTAGCAGCGTTCCTATTTACGTATTTATTTATATTAGTTCAGATTGAGGTGAATGCACATAATCGTTTTCAAAGATCGATTCTTTTTTTGTTTTTCTTTTTTGGCTCTAATTTCCAAACGTCTTGAGCTCAGCATAAATTTGTGTGTGAGAGACTTGTTGATTGGGGAGTATAACTGATGTAAATACGCCATCCATACCACCATCATGTCATGCTATCCTCCATCAACCTCTAGAAAATGTGTGTGTGTGTGTGTGTGTGTGTGTGTGTGTGTGTGTGTGTGTGTGTGTGAAGGCCTTGCCTGCTACATACGTGTGTCTGTGTCTTGAACAAGGCACAGCTTGGTGGCGAGGGAGGCTGTGACTGGTGTATAATGTGCGCTGGTATGGGACGTGTGTGTGAATGTGGCAGAGGGGCTGATATTTCAGACCTGCCTCTGGACCCAGCTCACCTGCCTGCAGCACTGGCCCTGCCCCTTTACCCCCTAGCCAGAGGGGTTAGTCAGCACCAGGGCACACACACACACACGGACATATACATGCACACACACACACAATACATACACACACGCAGACATACACATGCACACACACACATGCACAGACATACACATGCACACACACATACACACAATACATACACACATGCATAGACATACACATGCACACACATACACACAGTATGCACACCCACATACACATGCACACACATACACACAGTACATACACACACACACAGACATACACACACACACAGACATACACACACACACGTACATACACACGCACACACAGATATCCCACACACCCCAGTCGGACCTCAGCAGAACCTTCTGGAAGGCGTCCAGCCACCGCTCGCCGTCATGATGTATGAGAGCGTCCGCCCAGCGCCCGCATCGTCTGCCCGCCCCCGTCATGTCTGAACATCACATTCCGGCACCCGCCGGATTAACATACCAGGCCGCACGGCAGCAGCCACACACACACACACACACACACACACAAGAAGTGTCCTAGTTGTCATCAGCCTTGTTTATTGCCACCGCTCTTGAAAAAAGGCACACAAAAAAAAGTCATGTTTAGTCTGGCGGAGCGATTTAAATCATCCCGTGGAGACGCCGTACGGTGATGTGTGTGGAGTTAAAGTCAGCCCACTTCAGCCACACGTGTGGCTTCTTCTTGCTTGCAAGTTGCAGTATTGTTGTTTTGGTGTTCGAGATTACCCAGAGTGCTCAACTGAGTGTGTGTGTGTGTGTGTGTGTGTACAGACTGGCAGAAGACGGAGGCCCAGAAGAGGCGTGAGCAGCTGCTGCTGGACGAGCTGGTCATCCTGGTCAACAAGAGGGACGCGCTGGTGCGAGACCTGGACGCCCAGGAGAAACAGTAAGCCCTCTGTCTGTCCATCTGCCTGTCTGCCTGTCTGTCTGTCTGTCTCTCTCTCTCACTCACTCACTCACTCACACTCTCTCTCTCTCTCTTTCTCTCACTCTCACACTCACTCTCTCTCTCTCTTTCACTGTCCTTCCGTCTGTCTTTCTCCTGTCTGTGTCTCTCTCCCCCTGTCTGTCTGTCTGTCTCTCTGTCTCCTCCTCCTGTCTGGGCACCCCCCCCCATCTGTCTGTCTCTCTCTCTCTCTCGGTGCACTGTCACGTGGCGGGGCAAAGCATGATGGGACGGTGCGGTACGGTGTGGTGCAGTCCGGGGGCCTGGCGCTGAGTAGAGTGTCCAGAGAGGAGCTGTCGACAGCAGGGGTGGAGGAGGGGTGGATGGGCTGGGTAGGCAGGCAGAGAGATGCTGGGGGGCCATGAGGACTCAGCTAGTGCAGCTAGTTCTCTAGAGCACGAGAGAGAAGTGCATGCAGGTAGCCAGGTGTGTTTGCACCAGTGTGACTGTGCATGTGCTTAAAGAGATACGTTAGTGTGTGAATGTTTAGTGTGTAACTCTGAATATATTGTGGCAGCATGCATGTGTGATGCTGTATGTGAGTGTGTAACTGTGTTTATGGCTGTGATAGTGTGTGTGATAGTGTGTGTATGGGATTAGGTCTGAAAGTATGACCCCTGCCACAGTACACAGCTCGTGGCCTGCGACTGTCCTGCCGGTGCCTCTGTGTCCATGTGCGTCCCTCCGTGTCCAAGCCCACACGTGTGTGTGTGTGTGTGTGTGTGTGTGTGTGTGTGTGTGTGTGTGTGTGTGTGTGTGTGTGTGTGTGTGTGTGTGTGTCCACAGGGCCGAGGAGGAGGACGAGCACCTGGAGAGAACTCTGGAGCAGAACAAGGGCAAGATGGCCAAGAAAGAAGAGAAGTGTGTCCTTCAGTGATTGTCATCTTTTACTACTTTTTTTCCCCTTTTTTCGTTTTGTTGGAGAACAAAAAAAAAAAAAAAAACACTTGATTTGTTTTTTTTAGGACATGTAAAGAGAGATTTGTCATCAGTAGAGACTTTTAAATACCCCCCATCCCTCCCTCCCTCTCTCTCTCTTTCTCTTAATTCATTTCATTTTAAGACATGTGACCCTTTGAAAAGAGATCCACTTGTTCATCTCCCGAGCTGAGCAGAGGCTCCTGGCTGAGGGTGTCATGTGTCTGGCCTCTCCTCCTCTGCTTTGGACTGACTTTATACTGAGAGAAATTCCTCCACTTATAAAATATATACAATTTTTTGTCTTTTTTTTTTTGGTTTTGTTTTATTTCCTTTCTTTTGACAAAACAAGGTACTTGTATGTAATATAAAAAATATATATATGTATTATATACACACAGCCCCCAGTGTAAAAGTCTCGAATCAAAAAAAATACTGTGTACTGACCTCTAACAGCAGAGAGGGAGGGCAAGTACTAAGCAGCTTTTTGAATTTGAATCCGAATAGTTTGTACAGCCACACACGGCCTTGCCAGTCTGAATGTGTTTTAATCCTGACAGTGGAACTTGTTTTTAAGAAGAAAAAAAAAAGAAATCTAGTTATAGCACAAGTTGTTTTTTTCTGGGGGACTTTTATTACCATCATTTTATGGGACTACATTTCAAAAAAAAAGCTTTAAAAAAGTAGAAAATCATATCATTTCAAAAATAACTGACAAAATGAGATCAACACGACTAATAACGGTCCTCATGCATTTGCAAGCAATGTTTGTTACTTGATAATCTTTTAAAGTACTTTAGATTTTAGGGTTTTACAAATGAAACATTTCAGTATGAAAAAAAGGGCCGTGCGGTGCATTTCAGAGAAACAGTCATTGTTACCCTGTGGCTTTTGGTGACTTTATTTTGTGCTTGAACACAGTTTACCAAAATCTTTGAGTGGCGGAGAGTCACACTGATGCATGGACTGTAAAAGCAGGGAGCGGACTATCTTGTTGTATATTTTTCATCATTAGTCTGAAGGGGGTAGCTTGCAGCTGGTTTGAAAAAGAAAAAAAAAGACTTTTAATTTCCACATTCAGCAGAAAGCAAGAGAGTAATTATTTATTGTGGTGTGTCCTTTTGGCCACAGCTAAAGTAACTAACACCATGTGCATTCGCTCAAGGAGGTTGTTTGTATTTATTGTAAACTTAAAAAAAAAAGAAACTTATGCTTTCATTTGCAAACCTCACAGTTTTTTTTTTCACATCTGTTGCAGCTGTGTTATTGTGCAAGCATTTACCTGTTTATTTATTCCAGTGTCAGAAGATACCAGTCATCAATAAAAACTTCAATGCTTTCATACTCAAACATGCTGTCTGTGCAACTTTGTGTGTCAGCCTCAAATACACAAGCTGGGTGAGAGACCAAGAGGACTTGCATGCAACATCAAAATGTCATGAATAAATTATTTAAGTTGATTTCATCTTGAGTTATTTATTTTTAATGCGCCACTTTAGTCAATAGCGCTCTGATGCGTGCAGATCAGGCAGGTATCGAAGCCTATATGGCGTGTTATCTTAAAGTCTATCTTTTCTCTCTTTGTATTTTTATTTGTTCGTGACTTCCATCGGCGTCAATAAGGAGCGGCATGTTGCATAATCTTGGGTAATACTTTTGTAGCCAGATATCCATATATGAATCAAAATGATAATCCCACCAGATTTACATTTTATGACGCAGTTTCCCAATAGTAAGGAATTATTCCTATAAGTGATTATTTTGTTGGAAAAAAGTAACCCTCTGAAATTGTATTTGTTTACAAATTTAGATTAATTTTTCATGTTGAATTTGAATCAAATTGTCATATTTGATTTCAACCCAGGCATGTCAGTGGCAGCATCACCACAAGAGAGCACATTTAGTGTACAATGCACTGATCTGGCGAATTCCCCAGCGCTTTATGGCTATTTATAAATTAGTATTTGCATTTTGTTTTGTTTGAGGTCGATGGCGAGTAGCCGCTCCTCGGAGGCAGATTAGGCCGAATCACTTTGTACAGAACATCTGTTTTCTCGCGCATATTTTTCACGGCGCAAGAGAGGAGAGAGAGAGAGGGAGGCTGAGGCAGAGAGACGCCTCTTGACTGACTGCCGAATACCCATCGTCGCAGGCTCGCATCCGCGATTAAACATGGCCAATAAGTTTTGACAGCTGACGTCCTCCCTGGCCTTTCTAATACTTTCAAATTAATTTGCTGATCGCTTCTCTGCTTGGGCCTGACTGTACATCCATATGATGTCCCCCTAAGGCGCTTTTTTTTTTTTCTTTCTTTTTTTTTTTTGGTTTGTTTTTTTATTATTCTGCAGTTATCGCGGATGACTATAATCTTCTGAATGGAGCTCACTAAATGGCGCTCACAAACGATTACACCCTGGTGAAGGGCATTTGTTTGTTGCCTTAACTAATCATATAGTTTCACTCAGTTAGTGGGGAGAATATGATTGGGATGTTTGGTATGCATTACAACATCAGCATGGTCTGTGCAATCCAAATGAAATTAGCTTTCCTTTGTCAAGAGAAAAAAAACAGTGTATTTCTTCGAAAACTATTATTTCTGAAGCCAAGTAATGTTAGATTTATATTAGAAATGTTTTATCTCTGTTTTTTCCACATCACCAAAAATTCAAAGATAACAAATCCCGTTAAAGGTAGAATTGCTTTTACTGCATAAGTATGCCCTAAGTGATCTTTGCGTCGCGTAGTCTGCGTTTAAAACATTGGATTAATATGTTTGTTATTTTATATGTGATTTAGATTTATTACTAACATAATTATATAATCTTAACAGCGTTTACACAACTTAAATTGTGGTCAAATCACAAACATAACTAAACGGGTGACAAATTTACACTTAAACGTAAGTAAACTAAAAGGTAAACAAAATAAAATAAAATATTACTTTTAAAATAACATATAGCATTGAGTTTTACCTAGAGAATTTAGACATCTCTTACCTGAAAATATTTCCATGGATTTAGTCCAGGCACTCTATACGTAGGCTATGCAGAACATTAAATGTAAACCATGTTAACATTAAATGTTAAAAAAAACTACAGCATCACTGTAGAAATAATCGCTTTGTGGCTGTGCGGGTTGAAAAAGAACCACTTCTCCCCCGTCTCGACAGAGCGAAATGCAGCTCCGTGTGTGCGGATGGGTGATCTCCTGGCCCTGGCTGTGGATGCGCGCACTTTGAAGTCCGTGGCCTCACCTCGCAGGTGTTGATCAGTGGGATTTCACCAAAGCCTCGACCGCCGAAGCTCTTTCCCGCTCGCTTAAAAACGTACCAAGGGAAAACACGGGCGATCCTCCTTTGCACGGGGCACTCACTATATCGTATTTTATGCATCATCCCTTTAATAAGCGCCGACAACATCCGCGACCTGCTCCAATCTTGCCGGCAAGAGAGACCAAACTTTTCCCCCTCCTCTCTTAGCCTCCCCTAATCCCGAGCTTTACGAGCTCAGCATTAAGAAAATTCGACTGCAATTTGGGATTAGACAAAATACTCTTATTACAAAAGGTTCCTGCAACTTGATAGCTTGATACTTGTTCTGGGGTTTATCACAGCGCCTTAACCACGTCAGAGCCTTTAAAAAACATGAAATCTTGGGAATTGTCAGAATAATGCTGCTCTTTTGTGTTTTTAAAGACACGCTTTGTTAGGGACCCGTGCAGAATTTTACTGAGGAAATGATGGTATGAGAGCATGGAGAATCAAGCCTCCTCACAGGCCATGGCGATGGGCCTTTCCTGACTATTTTACTTTTTTCCTCATTTTTTGCCGTTCAAGTTTGCCTAATGTTTAATATGTGCAGGACTGCTTTTGAGCAGGTGCAGGCCTTCGCACAACTTCGCAATAACTTTTTCTTTGCTTCCTCAGCCACTGATGGCATTGCACTGGCATCTCTGTTCTTCCTAAGAGGCTACTTTTGTCAATGACTTTAAGAGATGTATAGAGGAACGTGTAAATCCGGCCTTTGATTGGGCGGCCCATATAGTAAAAATGTAATTTGGTTTCCTTCGGCGGTCACTTGCTTTGAACATTAGCTCGCTTTCAGCTCGGGCCTCAATTAAGAATGAGTTGATTTTGTGCGATCGACAAAGGGAGCGAGCGAAGCCTTATTAAGGTCCTCAGAGCATCTCACCGACCCTTTGAGAAACAGTTAAGGCAACAGTGCGCCCTCCATGATATTCTGTTACCGTGTTTTATTGCCATTTCTTTGGGAAAGTGAGGCTTGAAAGGTGCTTTCTTTGATTTCCGAGGCGCCGATTCTCTCTGCGTTTGGTTTCATTTATTTTCTGGAACAGCAGAGTTTTTCTCCAATTCTTTTCACATCTCCCCTCCGCGTGGTAAAGGACTGTGTCCCTATTAAACTTTACGCCGACTATTCTAAAATGTAATTCCAAGTGGGGATTAGACCGTCATTAATATTCATGAGATTGGCATACAATAAAAAAAGAAAATAGATAAAAATGGATAAATTAAACTTTCTAGCTATGCAGGCCTTTATTTTGTATCGGTTTGGCATCGCTAAAGCCAGCATACTTGTCAAAGGTTTATTTTATGTCAGTCCATGAGCTCTAGCATGCTTACAAAAAATTGGAAAAACATTTTATGGTCCAAGCGCCATTATGGGCTAACCACTAACTCCTCTGATTAAGGTTAGTTGTTTTGTTGACCTACCTAAACCCAAGTCATATTAGACATACCACTTTTTAAATACTTAGGCCCGTCCTCCTTTGCAGCCTAGTAAAACACAGAAAATGATCTCGTAGGCCACTGCTAATGCTTTATCTATCTGGGTGAACAACCACAAAACCAAAATAGCTTGTAAATGTAAAAGATAAAAGAATGTTTTTTATCAAATAGTAGGCCAACAGTAGCCTATAGGATAACCTCAGACTGCCAGTGTAACGGCCGCTTGTGATTTCTGTTGTTGGTCGACGCTTTTTTGATTATTATAACAGGCAAAACTAATCGGAAACAGGCCTGCAGTGTCTTTCCCTTTTCGTTTTTACTAGTTTCCCCCAAACCCTCTGCTCACAGCACGCAGATGATGGCAGAACCAGGCTACTTTTTATTGGCTACACACACTCCAAGCCACTCATTTGACCCAATCATTCCAGTTTTAACAAACACATGAATTTGTTTCTCCTAATTGTTTTCATTTTGGCTCTACGTTATACATTGGTGTTGATGACCCAGGTATGCTTCTAAAGCCATGAATATTTTCCAACAAACGTTTGTTAGTTTTTTAATATTTTGTGCTTTTAAAATCTGTCCGGCCGTGCAGGTTTGTGTTGCCCTCAGTCAAACTGGAGTGGGAACATTTTACTTTTACGCACCCGGTATGGCTGTTTCTACTGTCTGTCAAACGGAAAACGAGAGGTGATTGGTTGGAATGGGCGGATCTGCACTTGTCCTATACGCTCATAGAGGGGCAGGATAGGGAGAAGGTGGTCAATCTCAATCTGTCTACATTTGCAATCACCTTAACACAGTGACAGACACAAGCCACCAGCCAAAGCAAATGAGTTTTTATTTGGTTTTAAATCCCGGAAACATTCGATGACTTGGCTACAACAGAGAAATACAACGACTGAGCACGTGTGCCATATCAACAAATTTTGCATGCGTGCGTTTTAACATCCGTCTCAGAGTTCGCTTGTTTATTTGAGTTCGAGCTGCTCAAGTTCTCCGGTGTTGCTGTCGTCCTTCCTGCCTTGGTGGATATTTTAATCGTTAGGCTTTTTGATCAGCCTTCACCTGAGGAGAAAAGGCGGATACGGAGGGGAAGATAAAACAGGTAAGAACTTATTTTAAACGTCCCAAGTCGTTTCGAAAGTGCAAGGTTACTTGTATAATTTAGTTGGGAAAGACTTGCGTTTCAAGACGGAAATCGAAATCCAGACGGAATGACGATGAGTTGCAGCTATACTCGCTTTTAGTGTTTTGGTCCTTCACATAAACTTACCGCCTAAGTTTAAAATATTAGCTTATTTTATGTTGTGTTTTTCTTTGGCATGCATGGCTCTAATTACAAGTTGGATATAAAGCATTTATTTGAGTCGTTACCAACGGCCCAAGAAAAATTCAGAGAAGATTAAATAAAATGAAAAAATGTAAATACATTAATTGTAATAAGTCTACAGATTTAGTATTTTCGTTCTGTGTTGTTAACAGGCATTGGACACCATTTGTCTATTTAGAACGTCTGCACTACTTAGAGGATAATTGGAGAGGCGTGTTTTGGTTTTCATTTATTTTACTGATAAGGCCGCTGCTTAAACGTTTTCCCTAGAGGTCTAATCTAAATTGCAATTGGGCTCATTTGCACTGAGATCTCTCCTCTTTTTAAATCGGTCTTAGAGCTGGAAATGTAGTTTAGGAGACGTCCGAATACACACACTTACGACCCGGTGTGGCTCTCTCAGCAAGGGGCAAATGATTCCACCCGCAGAAGAGATGCCGAGTTTCCGCCCATTAACAAAATAATTTGATGTATTAGTTTTAGTCTGAAGTCTAAATTGGGCTAAATTAGAGTTGTGACACAATACACAGTTATTTCCCATACTTCAGAGACAGACGCTTTAATTACCCTTTCAGGAAATATGGCATAGCTTGATGTGCTATCATTTTCTCACCGTTCAGAAGAGTGTAGCCCAAACTGAATTAAACCAAACCCTGTAAGTTTACTCTGTTAAAATGAGTTGAAAATAGATGTAAAAGAAATTTGCCTTTAATGTCGTTGGACTCCTCTGATAGCCATTCATTAATGTTAATAAATAAACAGACAATTATTTAGGAAAATGCCCCAGCGCTAATGTAAGGCCTCGCTTAAACGCATAGACAAATTGCACCAGGTAAGTAGACGAAAGCCATTGTAGCATAATTGTTTACTATTACCATGATTTCTCAATATTATTTCCAATGGTTTGTGTAATGATGTCCTAGTTTGATTTAATTAATAAATCATGAAATGGAACTTTCTATGCCCGCCGCTGTTTGCTGGTGGACATGAGAAATTTCTATTTTGGCTACTTTACTTAAGTTGATATGTTCAAAATTAGGCTGTAATGTTTATACATTTTATTGACCCAGGGATCCTATATTTGTGTCATATAAAAATGCTTTTAGACTGGGTGAAGATATTATCCATAGCCTACATTCATTTTCAGGAGAATTGTGATGATATTTACCATTTAGATTATATGTTGTTAAAATCTGGACAATTTCTTTCATATAGGCCTAACTTGTGATTTTAGGTTGGCCTGCTACGATTTGCAAAACAAATTGTTACCTCCATAGTACATTCAGTCCTTTTCTGAATAACTGATTGCAAATGGAAAAAGTCCATCTATTTTACTAGCAGAATGCTAATGCGCTCACGACTTTTCCCAGTTTCTTTGCGGCCTCATTTGTTGACGGGCGCCTGTGTTGTGTTATTTTATCTGCACTGTGTAAATAATGGATTTTCTGAATTTTAGTGACTTTATTTGGGACGTTTTCTCCGGCAAGCTGCAACATCGGGGCAAATCGAACTATTGGCAAGATCTGGGGGGACCGGTGACTGCCTCTAGCATGATGTCATACCTCAAACAGCCCCCCTACGCCATGAACGGCTTGGGGCTGAGCGGAGCCGCTATGGACCTGCTCCATCCGTCCGTGGGGTACCCAGGTGAGCCATCCCGACGCCGAGCTCCAACTCCCTTACTCGCCTACGTGGGCTTCAGCATGTCCACCATCCACGGGACAAGAGTCGCCCCATAGCTCTCCAAATGGCGCATAAGGCCTTTGGCTTAGGAAAATTCTGAAAGTGGGTCTGAAATGTCTGAAGGACATTATCAGATGTCCAGTTGGAGTGATAAAAATAATGTATATTTTTCTCATGATTTGTATTGTGAAATATCATCACTGTTGTAGCCTAGAATTTACAAACCTGAGACCCTTAAAATTGTTTTAATGTCGGCAGAGGCTGTTTCTTTGATTATCGTCTTGCTTTTATTCTTTTGACTAGTGGGCCTTATCTATGCCTATCTTGTAAATTGTGCAACTTTTGTTGATCTCCGACTCATGTTACTTTTATGTTCTTGTATCTCAGCAACTCCAAGGAAACAGCGTCGGGAACGGACTACATTCACGAGGTCGCAGCTGGACATTCTGGAGGCCCTGTTTGCCAAAACGCGCTATCCAGACATTTTCATGCGGGAAGAAGTCGCACTGAAAATAAACCTTCCTGAGTCTAGAGTCCAGGTAAATCACTCGATAAAATGTCTACCAGTGTCCATGCATACCCACTCCATGTAACCATACCACTGGTTGAGCCCCGTATAGCGGTAGGCCAGCATTACGTGACCCTAAGAACCTGCTCACTGGCCCCCTCTTGTGACAGTAGCAAACTTTTTTTTTTGTGAAGTGGCGCTCACACAACCTCGAAATGAAAGCCATGCTGAGCGCCTTAGTTGGATCTATGTAGGCCTGCTAATGCCCCTTGCTTAAAACATTTCTAAAGAACTTGTAGGCCCATGGTCCTTCAGGGCTTGTGTCGTCATTTCTTTGCTAACAGTAAAACAAAAACAAGCAAAAAATGCGTTGCAGGAACAGGCTGAGATATTAGGGTTTGCTGTTACCCAAGCAACCAAATTCCTGGCATTGTTATTACACGGAAAGATTTGTCAGCCTTGTTTAATTGAAATGATATTTCTATCACTATTTATTTAATGCTGAAAATTGAACACTTCACACAACACACATTTCACATTTTTTATGCAGATTATAAAACCTGTCAATAATTAAGGGGAAAATGGTTATTTTTGGAGAAGCAATTATAATCTGGTATGAGTGTGCGTGAGAAACAGAAGGCCTTACATGAGTAGACCCTCTAGAAATGATTGGATTACGCATCTCTAAAGGGAAACTCAATAGCCTGTTATCTCGGTGGCGTCTACATACTATGAAATCAGAGCCAGAGCGTAGTAAAAAGGGGCCTGGATGCAAATTAATGTTGGTAATGGCTAATAACCATCAATTTTCCACAGTGATGAAGCACAGAGGCTGCCCCCATGTCTTTCAGACAGGCATCAAAGTGACTCTTCCCAGCGATGTGAAACTCAACTGTGTTTCTCTCCCTTTCTCTCCCTTTCTCTCCCTCTCTCTCTCTCTCTCTCTCTCTCTCTCTCTCTCTCTCTCTCTCTCTCTCTCTCTCTCTCTCTCTCCCTCTCCTCTCTGGCCTCAGGTGTGGTTTAAGAACCGGCGGGCAAAGTGCAGGCAGCAGCAGCAGAGTGGCAGCAGTGCCAAGGCCCGGCCGCCCAAGAAGAAATCCTCTCCCACGCGCGACAGCACGGGCTCGGAGAGCAGCGGCCAGTTCACCCCTCCGGCCGTGTCCAGCGCCGGCTCCTCGTCCAGCTCCAGCTCGTCCACGGGCGGTGGGGGCGGCGGAGGAGGAGGAGGTGGCACGGGCGCGGGCACCAACACGGGCATCAGCAGCACCTCTACCTCCATCAGCACCGTCTCCTCCATCTGGAGCCCAGCCATCTCGCCCGGCTCGGCCCCCGCTCCCCCGGTCACCCTCCCCGAGCCCGTGGCCCCCTCCAACGCCTCCTGCATGCAGCGCTCGGTCTCGGGCTCGGCCGCCTCCTCCTACCCCATGTCCTACAACCAGCCGGCGGGCTACAGCCAGGGCTACCCGGCCCCGTCCGGCTCCTACTTCAGCGGGGTGGACTGCGGCTCCTACCTGGCCCCCATGCACTCTCACCACCACCCCCACCAGCTCAGCCCCATGACGGCCTCCTCCATGTCCGGACACCCCCACCACCACATCAGCCAGTCCTCAGGGCACCACCACCACCACCATCACCACCACCAGGCCTACAGTGGTGCGGGACTGGCCTTCAACTCCTCTGACTGCCTGGATTACAAAGAGCAGACGGCCTCCTCGTGGAAACTCAACTTCAACGCCACAGACTGTCTGGACTACAAAGACCAGGCTTCCTGGAGATTCCAAGTCTTGTGATTTTTTTTTTCCTCCCCCCTTCTTCTTCTCCACCCCCTCTTTGCCCACCCTTTCTTCTGCCCTCTTGGTTTTCATAGTGTGTTGTTTTAAGAAAAAAAAGTATATGAACTTTAAAAAGTTAACAAAATAGTTAGATGTTCACCACCCTTTTTAAAAAGTCCCCCCTGCCCGGAAAAAGTAAACAGTGACATTGGAAGACTATGGACAAGATGAAAATATAAATAAAAAAGTTACTTTTTACTTTTGTCAATGAAGAATTGTGATACAAAAATGCCCTGGGAAGACCTTGCAAATGCTGGACAGTTAAAAAAAAAAAAACGTTTCGACTAAACTTCAGAAAACACCAGCCCACCTCTTCAATGTGCCCTTCGCGTCTAAGTCCTATGGAATACAGTTGTTTCTCTTCTGCCCTTGCACAGCGACGCTGACGGCTTACCTCCATTCCCGTCCCAAAACTGTGTATAGTTTCTGCCGTTTTTTTCTTAAATTTGTTATTTTTAGGACGAAAGAGATTTTTAGTCAGCTGCATAAAGGGAGCTGAAATGTGTAAATATGTATTTGGGTCAGTTACAGTGACCACATTTAGCCGTTTACTGGATTTGGAATGGTTTAAGACATTGCAAAACGGAGTTTTATGTAAATCTTTTCTCCACAATATTCCAAAGAAAACAATTCGGCCGTTTTTGTTTCACTTTTGTTCGTGTAGCAGTTCGCTTTTTATTCCACTCTAAAAAGGATGACGTATTTTAAGAAAAGCAAAAATATATATGCTGCAATAATGTATTTGAACGAATTGGTCTTCATTTGGGTAAAGTAACACGATGCAATTCATTGCAGAGACAGCATCAATTGATTTAAATTTTATTTTATCGAATGTGCTGTGTGTTATGTTTCTAAAACAGCACACCATCATATCAATATTTCAAAATTTGCTTTGGTCAGATTTCAACAGTGATATACTGGTTTAATTTAAACAGCACTTGATTTACTGTTTTAATCAAAAGACAATTTTGGGTAAAAAATGGATTTTAGACCACCGTTTCAAATGCCAGTGAAATTCTGAATGTATTCCAGGCGAGCGCTCTTTCAGTCATCATGTCCATAAAATAAAGATCAGTTAACAAAAACTAAACTCTATAATGGATTTTGTGTGGAGTGTTTTTCACGTGCAACACCCACATGCTCGTGAAGGCATCACTGAATAGTTGTGTGTGTGTGTATTGTTGTTTTTATTTTATATACGTCCACACTTAAAAGTCACAAACATGGTTAAATGAACAAAATTATAAATCGTGGGTTTCTCATCACTGCATTTAATACATGGCAGTTTATAATATACATGTGTCGCGCAGTCCAATCGAGGTTTTGTTCACGTTGATGTGCTCTGTGGGGTTTTCTGTGCCTGTCTTAATTTGGTCTCCACTGCGCGTTTTCGTGAAGGATTCTCACGCTTTCAGTCGATGAGGAAGTTAAAAAGGTTAACTCGACCGGATTAAAATTTGGTTGGTGTTCCCATTCTGGCTTGCGGTCAAACCAAAGCATGGGCATGAAATAGCATCCAGTCTCTCCCCCTCTTTCAAATGAAAAAGCACAGGCATAGTTGAAGGGGAAGAAAAAAAAGAAGTAAATCTCGCATTTTGCGGGAAATGCTTGTTTTGAACGAGAGGGACGCTTTAAAATGTTCCCAATATTTGTTGTGCTCATTTGATCAGCTAGTAATTGAATGCGAGAGTGTAAAAGCATGATAATTACTTCCCCGCGTAACGCTGCGAGCGAGTTTATCCAAAATAACCTGCAGCGGTATCACCACTTCTGCTTCGGTAATTACGTGGGTGGAGTCGGGTTAATGGGTCAAATGTGGAGAGCGAGTACATTAGAGTAAAGCTGCTGTCAGGCATTAGCCCATTAAAACGAAAGAGAGCGAGAGGGAGAGAGGGGGTGAAAAGAAAACAACTCGCCGCGCTTGGCAAGCCTCTTTGGGTTCCTCTGTCATGCAGGTTTGAACAGTTAAACAAAATTCGCCTGTCAGAAGTCCTCCTTCATGGGCAGAATTTTGAAACTCATCTATCAGGGGCATAGAGATAAGGGGCGGGAAATAATTTGTATACTCACCAGTCACACGTTGTTTACATTTTATCAACCACACCAGTGGCTTGTGTGGAAGCATATCTTCAGCTGTACTCGCCACAGGCATGCATTTTGTAAGGTCACATAGGCCTACTCCTTAATTTGTGTGAGAAATTTAAAGGGAATAATAGGACAAGTGTGAGGCTTTAATTAACATCAATATGTGTTCTTTGTATGTTAATTATTAACATCTAGCAGCTGAATAAATAACTCGCCCAAGATAACATTAAACATGTTTGTTTTTGCAGTCCTCGCGATGACACAGCGGGCGTTTCTCTGCCGCTCCGCGCCTGTACATAAACACGGACGGATCTGTCAAATTTGCATCAAACAAACATTTGCCACCAAGCTTGGGAATAATTTAAGATGTGCACTACAGTCGTCTTCGCGTGAGACACCTGCTCGGCTCTCAGTGTTCAACATTTTTAGGGAATACTAGAATGGCACACAATTAAGCTACAGCTTAGTATTACTAAAAGTCAAGTCGTTTTAGGAATTCCTATTCCCAATTTGACTGTTCAAACATTTCGATAAAATTATGCAAACATGGTGAAAATAGAATTATTCTTCGTTCACTGCATGGGTGGTAGTAATGACTATTTTTCATGAACATTAGGCAACCTTTGAGATTTAAAATAATAATAGTAGCCTACATCTATATCATCATAACACCAGTCAGTTGGACTTGTTAAAAGTGGTGTCATCTTGAGAAATAATCAAGATGTTGTCAGACTTTGACTACATTATGATCCATTTCATGATAATTATAGACTATTTACGAATATTTATTAATATATTTACATATTGGTTTTAAATAAAACAATGGAAAATATTGTCATATTGTAGGCTACCTGAACCTTAGAAACGTTTACATGGTTTATTCTGTTGTCCGTAATAAACCTGATTAGATTTTCGTTAAACCAAGCTAATAATTTTGGTCCGTTTAGTCTTTTATAGCATATAGCATATTTATAGTATTATATGTCATGTGCGTCTATGTGGCCAGATTTCGCCCAAGGTATACACCGGTTTACCATGTAGCTGATTGTGAATTAAAAATCCAATTCTTTATTTGTTTCCATCTATAAAAACACGGATTTAAACCACAGTTTTACATGAACAAAAACGACTGTTTACTTAACTGAAAGTGTTACGTTTTTGGCATACAGTGCTACAGTAGCGGAAGGCTGTATAATCTGTGGTGATACGTTGAATGAAATTAGCAGTATTTCACTCAGGCATTCCTGACTATGCCAAAAGGCGCCTTTCTCAGTAATACAGGTACCATGCTCTAATCCTCGAGGGGTTGAGCGATGCGATAGGATCTATTTTACGATCGCTGTACAAAATCAACATGTCAAAGGCTTACATGTTTTACGCTACCTGCCTCTACGTCTGTACCTATGTCAAACAAGCCAAACAAGTTTCCAGTAAGCATATGTTTTATTTACTGTTTAGAACCAGTTGTGATTATATGGAACCACCATTGTCCAGGTCGCATTGCGTCAAGGGCAACTGGAGAGTTTCGGTAAGATGCAATCTTTTTTTTTTTTTTTTTTTACTGAAACATGCTCGTTGGCATATACCCGTGGTAACCTGTGATTACTTGTTCCTTCAGTGAAACACAGGACATGCGGGACACTCCTTCTTGACTGGTCTCTCTCTCTCTCTCTCTCTCTCTCTCTCTCTCTCTTCATTTCATTCAGACGCATAGCTTTGCAAAAGAAAAAAAAATGCAGGCTGCAATATGAACTTCTCCACTGCTTACAGCTGAGTGTGTGCACGAGTGTATTTGACATAGCCCGATAGGCTACATAAGAAGCTGGTGAGCGGGAGAATACACCAAAGGTAGTGATCCTTAAAACCTTGTTATAAACCCACTGTGGCAGCCCAGCCTCTATCTCACTGTGTGTTATAGGAGACACAGCAGACATACTTGTGTGTGTGTGTGTGTGTGGGGGGGGGTGTGGGTGTATGTGTGTGTGTGTGTGTGTCAGAAAGAGAGAGAGAGACAGAGTGTATGTGTGTGTGTGTGTCACGTGGCTGGATTCCCCAGGAATATTCTGCACCATACTAATGCATCTAGCCCATGAGACAGCTTTCAAAGGGATTACCAGCCCAAGCCATTAAATGAAAAATAAGAAAGATGATGAGGGACTGGAGGTTTGCTGAGATGGGGAGATGGGGGCTGCCGTGGCCGGTGCCGGGGTGTCAGCCACACTGACTGCAGGCGCTTGCCGCGTGCGCGGCTGAGACGCCGAGGAGAGGGAGAGGGAGAGGGAGAGGGAAAGCCAGTCAGGGATTTCTTTATCTGGCTTTATAATTGGGTCTTAGTGAAGGCACGGAGGCGGCCGTGTGACCCAGAGGAGCGGGCCAAACATGCTAGCTGACACGGTCATGCTGTACTTGCAACATGGACACATTCTGCCGCCTCTTCTTTTGCGAACCACACATAATTCTCTGGGCTGGGCAGTTTCTCTCTCTCTCTCGCTTACTCTTCCTCTCCCTCTATATATATATATATTAGTTTGTGACCGCCCAATACACATAAATCCTAGCAATAAAATAAGATCCTTTAATTGTGCTCGGATTAGGGTGAGGCTTGTAAACTCAAGGACTGGTGCCTTGGGTGAGAATCTGGCAATTCAGCTCTGTCCAGACACTTTGTGTGTGTGTGTGTGTGTGTGTGTGTGTGTGTGTGTGTGTGTGTGTGTGTGTGTGTGTGTGTGTGTGTGTGTATGACGTGCGGCACAGCCCACATTGTAAAAATGTTGACCTCAGGGAGGCTGGGCCTGCTTGAGAGGCCCGTCTCTAACTCCAGCGGGCCAATACGGGGAACCTGTTGGCTCTCTTCCTCTCTCACACACTCTCTCCCTCTCACTCACTCTCTCTCTCTACTTGCTCAATCGTCCAGGAAATGAAGTGTAGGAGTGGTGGCTCTTTTGCATGTGTAGATTCGATTAGTTGTCACCCTGCGCCTGAGAGCTGCCTGCCTGCCCGCCTGCGTGTACAGAGATGGCCGGATAGCAACCTGCCTGCAGCCATCGACAGAAGCTCAATTCAGAGGAAGACCCCATCGGAGAGGAGAAGGGCTTTTTATCTTCCTCTATTTCTTCCTCGTTTTTTTGCAGTAGGCTAAACCTAATCTTGACATCTGTGTGGTGAGGGTGGTCAGACTAAACAATCGAGAGAGATTGGATGATGGGCATATTTTGGCGACAACTTTTCATATGATGTCACTATTTTGGGTAGGCGAGAAAACAGACGTTTCATTGTCAGTTTATAGACCCGATTACAGTGTGTTTATAACTGACACAAAATTGCTATGAAATGAAAGTACAATTTTTAAATGAGTGTATTAACCATAGTTTGCCACTTCAGTCCTCTGAAGGGACATGTAGAAATAAAAGCACACATTTTAGGCATGAAAATAATATTTCTCTTAACACTAAAGACTCTGAATATCAGTTTAGCTAAGTACCCAGGTCTTACTCAACACAGGTCTTGAATTGATGAAATACACAATTCTGTGCTTAACATTACATGAAGAGAAAAACAAAATAATATAAAGACATATGCTGGTAAAACCAATGCCATCTAAATTTATTTTGTAATTTTAAAAGGTTGTTTGACAGAGTGGAACAAATTAGAAGTTTCTAAATAGGAGACCATACACACTACGTTATATAAAACCATGTAATACAATATATACTGAAACATACATACAGTATGATGGAATATATTATTCTGTAAAATGTAGGTAAGATAAACATGATGGCACACCTGAACATTATTACTGTGTACGTGCCACTTTTGGAGCAGAAGACTAATTGTTATGAAGTGAGTGAGGAAACGATTTGCTACTGTCTTAATGATCAGCTACTGTAACTAAGGCTCTCTTGGCAAGGGGAATGATGCTACAACCAACAGCTGCAATGTTGCACACAAAGAAGAAAGAAGCAGTTTTAAATAGCTGCTGAAAAAACAAGCAGGTTCTGACAGTCTCATTTAATCTAAGTTTAATATTTGCCCACCCACATCAAACGACAGAAACAGTTTCTTTCTATTCCCATTGTCCATTTCCTCTTTAATGTACAAACAAAAACACACTTTGTTGTCTGAGATAAACAAAAGTACTTTGGAGGAAAAAAAACATTCTCAAAATGTTACGAGCTCCTCCCTGGAAACCTCCACACTCTGACAGGATGAAAAAATATCTTTAAAAACCATTAAGAAATAATAGTATTAATATAATATTACTGCAACAAAGTCAACAACAAAAAAAAAACAAACAAAAAAAACACAATAAAGCAAGCCAAACAAGTCGTCTGTCGAGCTTGTGCTTCTATGTCCGTATGTACTCCTGTTAACTAGCAACCTTCTCTAAGGAAAACTATTCTAGTGCATGTCACAGCAGGGTCAGGCTTTAAGACACGCACAGACCATCAGCCTCAGCTTTCAATTTGCAAATGGCACGTTGTGGTCACGTTCTGCAGACGTCACAATTAAAGAAGAGGACTTTGGCCCATCCAATCAAACACTAGTGTACCAAAGATAACCGCAGGTAGCAAAGGTGTTATTCATTTTATGCCGCCTGAAAAAACCGACAGCTGTAGCTTCATCAATAATGAACCAGTTTTAGGGACGGGTCCGGTACAGCATGTAAGGAGAAAATAAAGCCCAAAATGACAAAGTACTATTGTGTTGTATGACGTTAATTAATTGTTTCACTGGCTCCAAGTGGTACTAATGCCACAAAGCTGTCTGCACTGAGTACACAACTCATCACATCACACTCACATTAAGTTGACGGCTGTTAGTTTGACGGATGTTTTTAAAAGATGCGTCACACATTAAGTATAAGTCTTGACTCTGACCATGGTGTGTGGTTGATTGATGTAAGCCACATAGATTTTAATGTCAAGTGTATATTATTTAAAACCGAACCAGTTTGAAGCCGTCGGTCACTTAGATGAAGTAGCCTACTCTAACACAAGTGTATTCAGTAGGGTTAGATCCTCGCATCCCCTGTGAAATTTCTAGAGGCTGTGCTTTAAATATTTATTTTTTTATTATCATGACACTGCTGCCTGTAACATGATGAAGTTGGTATCACCTGCGACCAGAGTGGAAAACACAATACACACGGCCAGGGTAATCTCCTGAACCCAATAAGCAGTCTCTCTCTCTCTCTCTTTCTCTTTTTCTCTCTCTTTCTTCTCTCTCTCTCTCTCGCTCTCTCAGTGGGTCTATGGGTAATTATAGGCCATCACAGCAGATCAATGCTGCTTACAGGAGCTGTGAACATGGGCTGATGCTCAACTGTCTGAAATGTGTCATTTCTTTAATGTCCCTGAATGCCTTTTCACTGTCTGCTGCTCGGGGAGCCAAAACGATATCAACCAATTCTCTCTTTTCTCTCTCTCTCTCTGTCTCTTTCTTTTTTTCTCTTTTTCCTTCCCTCCCTCTCACTCTCTCTCTCTCTCCACCGGAAAAAAAAAATGGTCCGACCAAAACAAAACAAACAAACGCAAAAAAGGAAATAGATACAAAACACAAAATGGCACCCTTCCTGATCTTCTGTCCATTTCCAGCATCACTTCTTGTAAATGTTTTATGGAAATCCTCTTAGAATGCAAAGTAAATAGATTACGATACTGTAGGGGATTATGGATGGCTGGCTGCTGTCAGATTAATCCCGAGTACAGACCGTCAACAGCTCTGACATGACTGTGGCTGCTGCTCGGGAAAAATGGCTACACTCCTTTAAAGACGAGCTCTGGCTCGACTCATGAATAACTGCTGCCTGTAATCTCACACACACCCCGCCACCAAAAAAGGTGAAATAAATAAATATATATTAAAAACACACACACACACACACACACACACACACACACACACACACACACACAAACACAAACACACACACACAAACACAAACACACACACACAATGCAGTAGTGTGTGTTGAACATCAGGCCAGATAGGAGATTAAGAATCCAAAAAAAAAGAAAAAAAAAGACGTCATGCTACATTTCCTTTTCACCACACCGGTCAAAGGATGGATTTTGACATGTTGTAAATCGTGCTGTCTGACAGCTGTTGTTAGTTGCTTATTTATTGTGCAATAATGGACAGGAGTGTGAGGGTGCAATCAAAGGCAATGGGTGAACCAATCCAACATATGTCCAATGGCAACACAAGAATCACAGGCACGCATTGAAAGAGAGAGTAGCAAAATATACATTTATTGTTTTATACAGGTGTATGAGTCAGAGGCCACCGCATAAAAAAGTACAATAATTTTCCCTTTGAGTATACACAGTGTCTGTTTCCATATTATATATAAACAGTATCTGTAATACATGATCCGATTAGATACACTTCCTTCGACTGTGTCTCCCTTTGTAAATATAATGCCTTAAAAAATCTGCTCCATGTTTGTTCCTGATGCCACAACATGTGTGAGGATGTAAGAGTGAAAGTTAGCACTCATACTAATCCAAAGTGAATAACCTTCAGTGTTCCCGTGTCCTCAGTCTCCTGTGAAGACACAGCTTTATTTACTTTGGTGTGCAACAAACACACAGGCGCGCACACACACACACACACACACACACACACACCCACACACACACACACCAACACACACCCACACCCACACCCACACGCAGACAAATACGCACACACACACAGTTTAAATGACATGTTTAAACAACATGACAAAACTCAACAGCGGACTTACCTGATCATTTTGGTCAACAAGATTAATTTCTGTGACAAGAAAATAAAAAAAGAAACAATTTAGTTGTCAGAAACAAAATTATTTCCTCTTCTGTTAATGAAGATTAAATATAGGAGGTGACTAAAGATGCTTGTTGAAAGCATTACAGTTTAGACTTGGCAACAGAAGGATTTTATTTATATTAGAGATTCTTTTTTTCTCATTCAAATTGTTAACATACTAGAGATGGCTTTTAGACAATAGCATTGCTAAATAAGTCCACAGAGTCAGTGATTCTCTGATTTGAAACATGTGAAATCCCTATTTAAAAGGTTTACCAGATTTTCATAGAATTAGCATGAAGAAAGCTGAGTGGTTAAGTCCACATGATTACACGGGCGGAAGAAATAAATAAATAAAAAAAGATTCTGGGTATGTCATTGAGCATAAGCCATACACACAGATGTGGCATACATCAATTGTTAGAATGACAAAATAAAAAAAATAAAATAAAAAAAAGATGGAAAAAAGATTACGGCATCTATCTTTCAAATCAAGCAGAGATGTGAGGCTATGACTTCAAAAGCAGGACCTCACAATTAGTAACGTATCGTAACAGGTGGCACAGAAGAAGTAGTGCAATTATCTCTTGAATCATAATTACGTGAGAAATTATGGAAGTCACCTAACAGCACTGTAAACTGGAGAGGTATCAGGTTCCTACTAAACCTTTATGTGGCAGAAAAGTTGAAAGGTCATTTCAGGACTCTTTTGTTATCGTCCAGTGTGAGACTCTGTGACTCAGTGTCAACACACAGCAGTGTGGGCCTATCACTCCATTTTGAATTTAACATCACGGACACTTGGGATGTCGCTGTTGTCAAAGAGAAACACACAAATGTAGTCCCTCGGCCAGGGAAGGTAAAACGGCCACTGAAAAGGCTCAGCTTTTGAAAAAAAGTGCAGTAGGGGCAAGGTGCTGGTCTATCTTATTTTTTTTGCGTAGTATAATAAATCGAAGTGTGTAAAAAATATCACAGAGACTGATGTGACAGCAAAGCCCTAATCCCAGGCAATTATCTCTGAGAGCTGTTTGCCGTTTTAATGTAACTGTCTCCTTATCACCCCCCCGGACCCCTCCGCCCCCCCCTTTACTATAATTAGCACCGACTGGATCTGTGCCAGTTGCATTAAGATTTATGAGACGCGAACGGGAGGTTGTGACATCACTGTAACACACAGCACGGATCTCAGAAAGGGGGTGTGTGTGTGTGTGTGTGTGTGGGGGGGGGGGGTGAGTCGCTCTGAAAACTACACCAGCAGCCTTAGTACATGCATACACGTGTATCACCGAACAAATCAAATTTATGACCCACACAGGCAAGGTATCGGGACAGCTTTATGGCTGCTTCATAGCTGACGGAAGATGAATGTTCCTGTGTGGTTACAGGGACGCTGGGAATGCTGTCGCTGGGGTGAGTGTGAATGTCTATGGGTGTGTTTTGCGGTTTCTATTCATGTCTCACATAATGCATTGTTGTGTTCAGAGCTGTCAAACACAAGGGTTTTCCGAGTGGTAATGAACCTTTTATTTGCGATTGTTTACAAAAGAATCAAAATATGGAGCAGAAATCATTTTTTTAGATTATTCCAGTATTTTGTAACTCTTATGTACATGCAATCACACACGTACACACATAGACATGCAGATACAGACACACATATACACAAACACACAAATACAAATACAGACACACACATACACACACACCTGTTTGTTTCCACGGCCAGGTTTGGTCCCCCGCAAACACCGCCTCCAGTTCCTTGTTCACCTTCGACCTCCCACCGGTGCTGTAAATGAACAAAAGCCTTATGGGTACACTGACACACACTCTGATGATGCACGCCGCACTGTAAGGATGGCAAACGCACCGTGCTTTACATGAGCGCAAACGCCTCCGCTTACAGCACGCGCCAGCTTTTACAGGTCACACTTAACTTCACACACCACACTGCCATTCGCCATTCATTCACCAGGGCACACACAGCTGGCTTTCACACTCTCTCCAAAAAAGGGCTCACAAATTCAATATATTCAGTTTTTTGGGTGAATGGCAAGCTTCTTTTTATGTACAAATGTGTACATGCACACACACACACACACACACACACACACACGTGTCTGGTGCCAGGGTTGAGGATCTTATTGGCGTGCAGAGACATGAGTAACAGAGCGTCTGTGGGACGCGGTTGCCGTGGCGAGGCGTGAGGCACGAGGCGGTCTTCATCATCATCATCATCATCGTCCTCATCCTTTAGGATGCCGTGACTCCAGGGAAGCTGGGGAGTGGGAGATGCTCTCTTCCTTCTTCCTGCCTTTTTCTTTTTTTTATGGTCACGGCCACACATGCAACGAATGCGGCGTTCACGCAAAAAAGCGGGGACATGCAGCGGAACACGGCGCCACACAATGCGCAACACATATGCGACATGCGACACGCATCCCACACTGACTGCGGAGAGCGAGGCCGCTAGCAGGGATGGATGGATGGATGGATGGATGGATGCGCGGAGCGCAGGAAAAGAAAAGTCACCCACCACTTCCTCGTGCAAAAAAAAAAGAGAAAAAAAAAACAACACGCGGGAGCAGAGACAGGGGGGTGGGTGGGGGGAGAGATGGGGAGATGGGAGTGGGGAGGGGGGGAGGGCGGGAGTGAAAGAGGGAGGAGGTGTGTGTGCCAGTGCTGGAATAGGGGGTGAAAAAAAAAATAAAAGAGGGAAACTCTGGGATGCTTTCCCAGATTTTTCCCATCTCTTCATTTCGCTCCCCTCGTGCTACGCGGCAGATTTGCACTCGCTGTGGCGGCGCCACAAACCAATACTGCTCTTTTCTACCGCTCGCCCCCTCCCCTCCCTCCCTCCCTCCCTCGCTCCCCCCTTCCTCTATCTCTGCCCCTCTCTCTGTCTCTATCTCTCCCCCTCTCTCTCTCTCTGTTTCTCTCTCCGAGCGCCAGCCACACTGAGCCCCAATAATGCCTCTACTCCATCGCACTAAGCCTTATTGGCTCCACATAAGAAACAATGAAACTTCATCTGAGACCAGATTAGGACGCTTAAATAAAATGACATACACACAAAAAAACACACACACGCAACATTTAGGGCGGGGTTTGAAAAAAGAACCAAAAAAGAAAGGATCTGTTAGGAACAGGAAAAAAAAGACACAAAAAAAGAGAGAGACGAGAGAAAGAGAGAAGCGGTGAGGGGCGGGAGTGGTGTGTGTCGTCTCTCTCTCTCCGCGCCACGTTTATCTGTGCGAGAGCATCTTGATCAGCTTTCTCGCGTGCCGCTCTCTCGTGTGACGCTGACGCTGAGAGGACCTGTGAAGCGCCGGTTTGGCTGCCAAATTGCCGTAACCCTCTTTACTGTATGTTTTAAAAAGAGCTTAAGTCTGTCCATCCTCTTTGGGCCCAGCCTGTGCAAATTGGCCGATCTAGGGAAGAGGAGGAGGG
>CM059286.1:12915317-12947817 GCA_030347295.1 Setipinna tenuifilis
TCGGACATAAAACAAAGCATGGCGGACAGCCGATACAGCACCGCTCGGTGTCAAACCCCCCCAGACCCAGAGTGGTAGGCTGGGAGGGTGAGGAACATGAGGAGGAGGAGTGGGGGTGCTGGGAGATGGAGAGGGTGAGATGTGGTGGGGTGGTGGGGTCCACAGTGTCTTCCACAGAGAATTTGTTAGTTAGGGTGGTGGTTGACTGGCCTGGTGCAGGGTTACGGCTGAGAAATCTAACACTCCAAAATTATTCCTATTGGTACTTTCCATTGTGATTGCTTTCAGCTTTCCAGCTCGTATGAATGGAAGGCAACTGATAAACTTCCTTTTGTCATACATATTCCTACACTGTAAATTCTAATGAGTAGACCTTACTTTAAAAAAGCATGAAAACCGATTACCGTGAAAAAACAAACTAAAGTGGACATGGAATTGAAAGCCCAAGACTAATTTTAGTGTCGTACTGGGATTTACTGGATTTTTTTTTTTTTCATTTAACCCATAGGTATGTACGTATGTATGTGTATGTATGTGTGTATGTATGTGTGTGTGTGTGTGTGTGTGTGTATGTATGTATGTATTTATTTATTTATCTTCCAGACAAAAATAAAGACTGCGGGGCGGGGCGAGGTGTGGTGGGGTGGAGGTGTGGGGAGAGTGAGTGAGGGGGGCTGTCTTACCCTCGTGCTGGGCGTCCAGTGGCAGCCTCAGCAGGTGCTCGGTGACGGCGCTGAGGGCGCGGTAGCTCTCGACGCCCATCACACTCCAGTCCAGCGCCGCCAGGATGCCCAGCGCCTCCTCCACCTGCCCGTGACGCAGACGCTCCTGGATCAGCTCCACCGGCCCCAGCTGGCCCCCCGTCAGGGCACCTGTGGAGGGAAGAGGGAAGAGGGAAGGGCCACACCCAGGGCCACCACCGTCAATAAGAAATTTAGCCCCCTCTGCACACACAGGTAATTGTATCTACAAAGGCAAAGTGCAGTAACTACGTGAACATCGAAACTGACAAAAATTCCTTTAAAGTTGTCCCACTGCCAAGTCAAATATGTTGTAGGTATAATAGTGGTAATGCTTTTATGTACTTAATAGAAAGGAGCAAGACATTTAGTTTAGGTATGTAATACTATTTACAAAAACTTTTCCTGATGATGAGGATTTTTTGCAATGTTTTGCTTTGAAATAAGCAGGTTGTACCTTTTTATTGTCTATTGTATTTCCATTGTATTTTCCCTCCAAACTGTATCCAATTAGTCCCATTCTGTTCTAATGGTTTAAGCCAACAGCACCACACTACCTTCCTACTCTCATATCCCACATCTGTTAAGCCAGAGCAACACTACCTTTCCTACTCTCCTTCACTAAAGCAGTTAACCTCAGCCCTGCTATTACAGGTCAACTGGCAGGGCTAACGCTCAACTTCCGTCAGCCACTGGCCAAGACTTAGACCAGCTATCAGCTAGACGTGTTTCTCCCACACACACACGCACGCACACACACACGTGCACACACACGCACACGCACACACACACACACACACACACTCTCACACACACACACACTCACACATGCACACACATTCACAGATAGCGATGGCGGTTGTGCATTGCTCTCTGGGCTGGGTCAGATTCGGGGGTAAGTAACTGGCAGAAGATCTTTAGAGGCACCGCACGACGCCAGATTGGCATCGACGGCCGCATTGATCAGGCCTCTCTGCTTGACAGCATCCTCGCGCCGCACGCTACACGCTACACACACTCGGATAGAATATCCATGGACCTGACAAGGCACTGTCAGCTCCCTTTCATGTGCAGACTACATGTATGTTTGTGTAAATATGAGGGGCCATGTGTTTGCCATCACAGTTGCTCAATGCTCAATAGCATGCAGAGTTTGGTGAGTCTGAAAATCGTCGTATTTTTCGCTCAATTAACGTTGATTTTAGTCTTTCGTGACAGCACACAAGGCCCTTCCGTGTCCCCCATTACCCTCTCCTCACCGCCACTTATTACTTTTCGTTCTTCTACTTCTTCCCTTCTGCCCTTCCCACCCCGTTTGTAATAAGCAACTATCTTCGCCGCCCCTCAACTCCCCTCAGTCATCTTTTATTCTTCTCTTCAACTGTCACCTTTCCTCATCTTCAGTTCTTCTCTTCTTTGAACTTCCTCCTTCTCTCTCTCTTTTTTCAGCTCTCTTTTCCTCTATTCCCCAACCAACTCTTTTTCTCTCCCCCTCTCTCTCTCTCTGTACAACTCTGTCTCTCATCCATTATCTTTCTTCTCACTTAACCCTTCACCATCATCTTCCGTTCTCCTCACTTTTTTTGACACTCGTCACCTTTCCTCTTTAGCACTACCTCATCTTTAGTTCTTCTCTCTCTCCATGTCTCCCTCCCTTCAACCCTCTCTCTCTCTCTCTTTCTTCCTCCAACTCTATCTCTCTTCCTCTGTCTCTCCCTCCAACTCTCTATCTCTCCCTCTCTCTCACCCTCCAACTCGCTCTCTCTCCCTCTCTCTCTCCTTCCAACTCTACCTCTCTCTTTCTCTTCCCTCTCTCTCTCTCTTCCGGTCTAATGCTCTCTCTCTCTCTCTCTCTCTCCCTCTCTCCACTGCGCAGGGGTTTCCGTGACCGTGGCAGACGGTGGTGTGGGTCGAGGGCCTGTGATCACAATGAGCAGTAATCACCCGAGGCAGCCGACACCTCAGCTGCCGGTACGCGCACAAAAAGAGTGGACTTAATTATTCAGCAGTCCACTAATCCGCCGGTATTGAATCACCGGCGGCAGAAAGGCATAATCAATCGGAGCACCGCTTAACCTTGTTCATTCCTCAACAGGAGCTCAAGCCAGTGAGCTCTTCGCAAAGCCAGCAAAACAAAAGGAGGGCCCGCACACACACACACACACACACACACACACACACACATACACACACACACAGCACAACTGTCATAATGGAGATCACGCCCGTGCCACATATGTGTGAGAACGCAATGTAGTCTGACGCTGTAGCCTGCCAGAGTGTTTTTTTTTCTGGCAAGGGTTTACGATACGATACCCCCCTTACCCCCACCACCTCGGCAGGTAGTTCCACAGGAGAGCCCTGGGTGTGTTTCCTCAGCCTAATCTGATATGGGTGGCATCCAGGAGACCGACCCGGCTGAGGTGTGCATGTCTTCCCACGGTGACAGGCTCACGTGTGGGTGTGTATGGAAAGGGTTTTGTCTTTTTGCTTCTGTTTTTTTTTTCCTTCTTTCCGGGAAGGCCACCATATTGTCTTAATTGATTTAGAAGAAATGGTGTTAGTTAGGTTTGGGGGGGGGTGTGTGGAGGGGGTGTGGGGTGGATGTGGGTGCGCCCAATTAAAATTACAAGCAGGCAATTAGCAGGCAGCCCTGCCTAAATCCTCTAAAGAGGCAGCTAATGTGGCTAACACGTCAGCTGAGCTTCACATGGCAGACACTGAGGGACGGTACTGAGGAAAGAAAAAAAAAATTAGAGCTTTGCGTCAACGTCTGTTCCCCACTAAGTCTCTTTGGAGACAGAACACCACAGTATGCAGAGAGAGTTAGAGAAAATGGAGAGAGGAGAGAGAGAGAGAGAGAGAGAGAGAGAGAGAGAAAGAAGAGAGAGGGAAAGAGAAAAAAGAGACAGAAAGAAGAGAGAGAAAGAGACAAGACAGAGAGAGAGAGAACAGTGAGTGACAGAAAAAGAATGACAGTGGATTATCCAGGGAGAAGAAGAATTCCAGACTCCCTGTTTGCTTTAGTGACACAAACAGAAGGCCCAGAAATCAGGCTCAGGGACTCCATCACCCTCAACCCAACAGAGAGCACCGACTCCAGCACTGCACAGCCCTGAGCCGGAGGAGAAGTCAGCCATGACAGGCCATATCAAGGCAACGCTGATGGAGACAAAGATGGAGGCAAAAATGGTAAATGTCTGTGAGTGTATACAGTTAATTGTCAGGGTGGATTTGAAATTTTAATGTGATATAATCCACTGAAGCACTGTAAAGACAGAGAGGAAATGTAAAAGACAGAATGCACTTCCAGGTGCAGAAATGACTGCAGGTCCTAATAAAAGTGATGCAGTGATAACATGTTGTTATGGAAGCTTTTACTCCAGTTCCTGTTGGCATGGGCTTCTCTGCCCTACAAAGGCAAACTGCAGTAACTACGCAAACACTGAAACTGAGAAAAATGCCTTCAAAGTTGTCATACTGCCCAGTCAAACCTGTCGTAGGTATAATAGTGGTGATGCTTCTATGTATTTTCTTAATAGGAAGAAACTAGCAATTTGGTCACAAGACAAAATGTTTTGACAAAATATGCAGTTATTGCCTTTTGGCTTTGTGGGGCAGTTCTTAGAAATCCTTCAAGAAGAGTAGGAACCCATTTATTTTTTGGGCTTACTGAAACAACAGGAAGTGGGTAAACATGGGAAATGAGAAAGGTATCAAAATGAGAAATCTGGAGAGAGATGGATGTTCAGAGTAGCATCCTTTTTCAGACATAGCTGACCTCATCCTTCGCACCCGCACGTGTCCACTCTGGGAGTAAACACCGGCACTCTCAGATTAAACAGCAGCTAGTAAACAACACACAAACAGGACACCGTTTGGCTTTGGGGGCCAGAGCTGTTTTTGAAACGTGCCTGCCTCTCGGAAATAATACTGGGAAATATTACGGAATATTCCGGCACGCTTTTGGGTCATGTCGCACATGCTTGCAATCAGAGGAACGTTCTGCACCAAATGAAGCAAATTGAGATGATTTTCCACTCCCTTTGGCCCGATGTCGGTGGAAAACACTGAGGCGGGCGAAGACAACAGCCACCAACATGACGCAACTGTCACGATGAAATATTCTAACGCCGTGCTAAATTTGTTTTTGCTTTGATTTCAATGTGCAAATTAGTCTTCCTTTCCTCTCTCCTCTTGTGCTCGCCCTCTCCTTCTCTCTCTCTCTCCCTTTACCCACGCTGTTTGTCTCTCTCTCACTCGCTCTGTCTCTCTCTCTTTCTCTCTCTCCCTCTCTCTCTCCCTCTTTCTCCTCTCCTAGTGTGGAACCCAGCTGCCCTTCAATATCCCGTCTGCAAACCAGAGCAACTCCAGCAAACGTGTGCCCAGATGAGATAACTGGAGAGGCAGGGGGAAAAAAAGAAAGAGAGAGAGAGGGAGGGAGAGAGAAAAAGAGAGAGAGGGAGAGGGAGAGGGGGAGAGAGGGAGGGGGGGCTTCCTCTGTACAGCTGGAGGAGTGCCAAGGCTTTCTTCCTCCGATGCTTCTAGCTCGCTCTATCATGTAGCGGCCCTAATGAAATGAGTCAATAAATAAAGGAGCAAGCGAAACAAGCAGACAAACAAACAAACAAACAAACAAACAAACCAAGCGAAAACGAACGCGCCGCGCAGCCGTCGCCCTGCATTACCCGTTCACACAGAGATGCACGTTTGCTTTTCTCTTCTTCTTTTCTTTTCTTCTTTTTTTTTTACTTTCTTCATCAAAACCCTGGCACATGATCAGAGGAGAGTGGGGACTATTGTCGTCCTTACCGCCTCCCTTCTCCAATTATGCCTCTCTCTCTTCCTCCCTCCCTCTCTCTCTCTTTCTCTCTCTCTCTTTCTCTCTCTCTTCTCCTTCAAACTTCAGTTGCGCTGCAATGTGTCACATCTTTCCTCCAAAGTCACAATTAAACAAGGGCTTGTCCTGGCAGGTTTTTTTTTTTTAATTTTGATTGGCAAACTTTATCGTGGTCCCTGCGGGACACGTGTGTGGTCACTGTAAATGATTTATCGGCAAAAGCGCATCCCACAATGCTCCTGGAGCCGCCATCTCGGGCCGGCCTCGGGGCAATTATTGAATGACCTCTACGAGCCAGGCTCCTCCCACACACCCTCACTGTGTCACTGCCAAATTAAACTGGACGTTCGTTGATACGTGTGTGTGTGTGTGTGTGTGTGTGTGTGTGTGTGTGTGTGTGTGTGTGTGTGTCTGTGTATGTGTGTGTGTGTGTGTGTTTGTGTGTGTGCATGTCTGCAATCTGTATCAGGTATCATGTTTCTAGGGTGTTTGCCACACTATTGAAAATGAACTGATTCAACTAGTTGTGTTGAGGCGTTAATTGAGACTGTAGCAGTGGACTGATGGGTGAAGCAGTGACTCTGGTACAGGAAGGCTCTGTCCATGCACAGGAAGTACAGAGAGGAGCTACCTAATCCTGGCACACACACACACACACACACACACACACACACACGCACGCTACCACTGTGAACCTTCTGTTCAAGCTGAGCCCAGCCTCAGTGTCTCAGCCCAGTCCTCTCTCTTGCTTTCTTCCTCAGTTAGCTTCCTCTCTCTCTCCCTCTCTCTCCTCCTTTCCTCTCTCTCCTCCTCTGCTCTCTTTCCTCCTCTCCTTCGTTGCGCTGCTCCACTCCTCCTCCTCCTCTCTCTCTCTCTCTGTTCTCCTCATCTGTCCAACAGCTGCTGGCTTCTCTTTGTTCTCTGTGCTTCTACCACCCCTGCTGGCTCATGTGCACACGCATACATGCACACGATTACATGTACACACACACACACACACACACACACGCACGCACACACACACACACACACACAAACACACAGGCACACACGCACACACACACACACACACACACACACACACACACACACACACAAACACACAGGCACACACACAAACACATATACACTTACACACACACACACACACACTCATCTTGCACCTCGGTGAAGCCACACCATACACACACCCGTGTCCATGTTGAGCCTTGGTGTGACCATGCACACAAAGAAACACACTTCCTCAGCTTGAGCTTCAGAGTAGCATGCACAGACACAGACACAGACTCACACCTACATACACACACACATTCACCCATACTGTGCTTCAGTGCAACCATGCACACAGTTACACACTCACACACACACACACACACACACACACACACACACACAATAAACGCCTCAGAATAGCTACGTATATACAGGAACATACACACACACCCAGACAGACACATTCATATCTACCTACACACACACTCACCCATACGGTTTCTTAGTGTTGTTACACACACACACACACACACACACACACACACACACACACACATACACTCACCCAGTTTAAGCCTCAGTGCTGCCAGAGGCCCTCCGTGGAAGCTGAGTAGCAGCAGGTCGTGGACCTCCAGCCCTCCCTCTCCGGCCGCCTGGCCCCCCCACTGCGTGGCAGCCCACTGCAGCCCCACCAGCCCCCCAGGGGCCCTCAGGTGGCGGCACAGCTGGAGGGTGGGGCCTGGGGGCCAGGGCAGCTCCTCGGCCAGCAGCCGCAGGGGTAAGGGCGCCAGGCCCAGGTCAAAGCACTGCAGCTCTCCCTGGCCCCCTCCCACCACCAGCAGGGCCCCCCCGGGGTGCCAGGCACACAGCGTGGGCAGCATGGGGCAGTGGGCGCGCAGCGACAGCCCCCCCTCCCCCAGTCGTGGAGCACCAATGAGGAGTCGCTCAGGCCCAGGAGGAGGCGGGTCTCGGAAGGGTCGCGCGAGCAGCTGATTGGCCGGGAGGACAGGGGGAGGCGCTCGACGGACAGGTGCTGCAGGCGGCCGCGAGCGCTCTCGTAGGCGGCGCTCAGGGCCGTGACGGTGCCGTCGGGACTGGAGGGGGGGTCGGCGGGGACCTTCGACTGTCAGGAGCTGGTACGGCTGCGTCAGGCTGAAGCTGCAGTCTAACAGGTCGCCCTGGGTGCGTATGCAGCTCAGCACCTATGCACACACACGCACACATACATGCGCATGCACACATACACACACACACATACACACACACACACGTGCACACACACAGACGTGCACACACATACACATACACACACACAGACACACACACACATACACGCATGCACATGTGCACACACACACACACACACGCACACACACACGCACACACACATGTGCACACACGCACACACACATACGAAAGGAGAGGAGAAAGAGATAGTCAGTAGGAGCATAAAATCATTCGAACAAAATGATTACATATGAATCAATGTAAAAAACAGATACCAACACAATTTTCACAAGTGAATCAATGCAAAGGAACTACAAGTCCCAGGGCAAACAGAGGTAAATAAGTGAAATGATGAAAAGAAAAACTAGAAAATAGACATAAAGTACATAAATAAGAAACTGGACGGTCCAGTGAAGGAACAACATGGGCAATTCCACTGTGTAAGAGAGACCTTAAGTCTATAAACAGCGGCCTTCAGATCCATCCTCCTCACCCACTCTCCCTATCGCCCCGGCCAACAAATCAAACAGAATCACAAATGCCCTATTGATCAGGCTGCCATGTATATCTGACATTTTTAAATATCACTTGACGAGATATTTATAATTTTTTTTTCTCCCCCCTCCATGGCCGATCAATGCAGGATGAAAACGTATCCCCAACCCAACCCGCCTTGGAAGCTAGCTGGTGTGTGTGTGTGTGTGTGTATGTGTCTGTGTGTGTGTGGGAGGACAATGACGGCCCTGGTGGTGACCGTGGATGCGATGATGAAGTGTGTGGCAGTCCCAGTGTGTGTGTGTGTGTGTGTGTGTGTGTAAGACACGTGTAAAGTTAATATTCAGCGTGTGTGTGTGTGTGTGTGTGCGCTACAGCGCTTCTGCAAACAGGGGGTGCCGTGACAAAAAGATAGGGCCTCCATGTGCCGCCGCTACAATGGGGCATTCTGTAAATTTGTTTGGAGATTTAACCTCTACACACACAGGCTTAAAAAGTCCCTATCGGAAAAAAGCATTCAGGGTTTTTTTTCTCCCTCCCTCCCTCTCTCCCTCTCTCTCCTCTCCCCCCACCCCACACCTCTCTTTTCTCGCGGTTGCCTGCAGTAATGAGTGCGGTTCATTTCGCCATGTAGACAGAACGGGGGATCGGGGCTGGCTGGCGCAAAGCTGGGTTTTGTCGGCGAGTGCCAAAAAGGGAGTTAAGCAGGTTGCCTATGGTCTATGTGAGGAAGCAGATGATTTTTTTTTTTCCCATAATCCCCGGGGCCGGCTCCTGCTGCTCCCCAGGGGGTGGCGGAGGGAGAGAGAGGGCGGTGGGGAAGGAGGGAGGGACAGAGTGAGGGAGGGAGGATGTGTGTTTGTGTGTGTGTGTGTGTGTGTGTGTGTGTGTATGTGGGGCGGGGGTTGGTGCCTGGGGGGGGTGGGCAGAGGAGGTGCTGACAGCATAGAGGAGAGATCCGGATCGTTGCCAGCTCTCCACAGTGGCAGGGCCCGCTGAGCCACACCTGCCCCAGCCGCGGGCCCCATCCTCTGGGCTCCGTCTGCAGCTGGCCTGGGCCTCGGCACCGGCAGACCCGCTGACCCAGGTGCCCATTCTCCACCAGGAACCAGGAGAGGGCAGGCACAGGGCCACCGCCCCGGCTCTCTGCTGGACCCATCCCACTGAGGAGTGGGAGTCTCTCTTCAGCAGGGCAGCACACACACACACACATACACACACATACACACGTGCACATACACACACACACAAACACACACACATGCACACACAAACACACATCCACATACACACACCAACACAAAACACACAGGTACACTGAACTTCCACACAGCCTTAGCTTCACACACACACACACACCCTAGCAATAAAAATAACAACAGAAAAATGCAGGCCGAAAAAAAATGACAACAACAAAAAACAACAACAAAGACAACAAAAAGGTAACAGTGGCAGCCGTTGCTTAGCTGGCGTCTGTTGTGGCACTGTGGGCCATTTTGGGGGTGTCAACCTCTCATCCCCAACCCCCCCTCCTAACCCCCCCCCCCAACTGCCCCCCCCCCAACACCCCCCCCCCCCGGCCCTCGTTGAAAAGCGCTTTAACATCTTCACAGGGTGATCCTGCTTAAGACGTGCATTGAGAGACGCCTCAAATCCCCACAGCTGTTCCTGAAACAATGAGAGATTCAATTTCACAAAGTGAGCCCAAGACAAACGGCATCTCCATGCACCTCCAAAGCTCAAACACAGCCAGAGAAAGAGACAGAGAGACTCACAGAGTGAAAGAGAGAGAGAGAGAGAGAGAGAGGGAGAGAGGGAGAGAGAGAGGGAGGGAGGGAGGTAACAGCGGTAAGTAGGTCTCTCCTAGTTATTGGTTTCAGTGACTGGTCAAAACTATTCTTCTCTATTCTTCTCTTCTCTTCTCTGAACTCTCTCCTTTTTTCTTTGGGAGGCATGAAAGATAAACCCAGCATCGTCCAGCTGAGTGCCAGCCCTTGTTCACAGCAGTGCCCTTTTTGAGCCAATTTTCCAGCCCACAGAGCAGGGAGGCAGAGAGAGAGAGAGAGAGAGAGACAGAGACAGAGAGAGAGAGAGAAGGGGAGGGAAAGAGAGAGAAAAGGAGAGATGGGGTGAGCCAGTGGGCTGGAGGAGAAAAGGAAGAGTAGGAAGCATGAGAGGGAGAGAGAGAGAGAGATAAACGAGAAGAGGGTGGTGACTCCTGAATAAGTTTTTTTTTTTTTGGTGTCCAGATTGGGCTGCAGATGCGTCCGGTAGCAATCCCATTGCCACTGCACACACACTTGTCAGCCTGGCGTGCCATGAAATCCTCCACTGGCTCCCGCAATACTGCCCTTACACACACCGCAGAGACACAGACAGAGAGAGAGAGAGAAGGGGAGAGAGAGAGAGGGGGAGAGAAAGGAAATAAAGAAAGAGAGAGAGAGAAAAGGAGAGAGGGAGAGCTGGTATGACCACAGGCTTAACCCCCCACCCTCTTCTCCATCACTAACCCAGTTAGTGTACGCTGAAAACAAGAAAATATCCTGTTAAACTTTAAAATTGGGTTGAAGTGATTACATTAAACAGCTTTTTTTTTTTTTTTGAAAACTTTGTTTTCGTTTATCTTGTTTATATTCATCAACATGTTAAGCTAGAGTGATAATATGAAATGCTAATAAATATGTTTATTCTTATGTGAAAAGCAAATGGGAGTATTGAATATAATGAGCCAGACATTTTTCCTCCAGTGCTTATTTATGTGGTGGAATATGACTGGGAATGCTGTATGTCTGGCATAATAAACATACACAGACAACCAAGGGGGATAAGTGTTAGAGGATAGATAACAGAATACACACACATACACACACACACACACACACACACAAAGCTTACACACATCCACACATAAGGGCAAAAACATAAACACAAACACAGACACACACACACACAAACATAAAACAGCAATAGCAACAATAACAACATTCAGTCAGAAAAATATGTGCATCTGTTTTGCTTTTTTTCCCCCATTAAGATTATTAAATTCCGGCAAGAGGGAATCGTTAAAAATGTTAAACGCCTGCATAAAAACCGGCACACATACCGGTACATATTTTTTTTCCAGCATGCCTTGCCTCTTCTTATCAGCGAGGGGTAAGAATTAAGACCACATAGGGGAATGAATCAGACTTTTAAATGCCAGAGACTTAAGTAGAAAATTGGCTTAGCGTGCAGATAGCAAACTTAACAAAAGGAACATATATATGAGCTTGAAGTGATTGAAGTCCCAGCCTTTCTGATGAGCAAAGTGTTTGATTTCCTCCATGGGTCTTACATAAACTGCTAGCTTAATTTCACACTGTGGATCTGAAAATGACAACAAACACTTTAATTAGAAACGATGCAGGCAAGGAGACTTTAATGTTCTTTAAGCGGAAAAGGGGGGAGAAAATGAAAAAAAAAAAAACTAGGTGAAGGACTAAGATAAATTCAGTGCGGGTTCCAAACCGTCTGAACCGCCCAGCATCCTTGCCCGTTTATTTATTTCTTACCAAACCTCCCCCCACCCCAACCCACCCCCCTCCCCTTTGCGTTTGTTTTCATTATGTACATAAGCAATTGGTAACGCTTTTCTTTCACTCCTGCTCCAATGCCTCCCTCCGTCTTTTTCTCTCTCTCTCTTTCGTCTTTGCCTTGACTCTTATTTCCTTACACCCTACCACCCCCCACCCCATCCTTCCCTCCTCCCTCCACACTCCTGAATATTTTGCATGTGTTTAAGAGACACCGTGCTATCATTTCATAAGCTGTACCACTCGGTGAATTTAGGATCGTCTGCGTGCGATGCTCCTGCTCCTTCTTTACCAGAGCAGAGGGGCGGTGGTGGTGAACTGAGGGGGAATGTGGTGGTGCTTGAGGTGGAGGGTTGTGATGATGGGTGTTTTAGAGGAACCACAAGGTTTGCGGGGTGGATGCGGATTCTTGCTGCGGATTCTTGAGCCTGAAATACTGCTTCCCCATCTTAACCAAAATAAATACGCAAATAAATACACAAACTGGATGGGACGATAGGATACCTTAGACCAGGGGTGCTCACACTTTTTCAGTGTGCGAGCTACTTTTAAAATGACCAAGTCACAAAGATCTACCGACCCATAAAAGCGTATGTTATTTTAAAATGTATTGAAAATTCCAAGCCAATATTTCAACAAAATAAGCTCTGAACATGTTTTTGTAATTGCCATATAATAATAATAATAATAATAATAATAATAATAATAATAATACAGTGACAATGTATAATAATAGTATTAATAATTAGTTCAGAGTTTAATTCGAGTAGAATAATGAGTAGTAGTAGTAGTAGTAGTTTTTAAGGACAGTAGTTGCGCACAGGCCTTCCCTTGCGTCTCCAACTCTGACTGCAGGTTCGGGAAATTTGCCAAGTCATGGCGCTGAAGCTTTGAGGACAGATGTTTCATTTTTCGTTTGAAGGCATTGACTGAGCTGATCATGTCGATCACCGTTTTGTCTTTTCCTTGCAGCTCTTGATTAAGGTCATTCAGCATGTTTGTCAGATCGGTTAAAAAGCCAAATCCAGCAGCCACTGCTCGTCATTCAGCTGTTTGTATTCTGCATGTCCACTTTCACGGAAAAAACAGAATTTCCCGCGACTAAGCCACCTCACGTCAGTGTGTAGCAACAACTCAGAGTGGTCGCTGTCAGCCTTCTCCATATGTGCGCGGAATATGTGCCCGTCTTTGAAGTGCTCCAGTTTTAATTGAGCAGGCGATCTTCGTTGCCACGTCCATGATCTCTTTCATGTTCAGCATCTTCGCGCATAATGCTTGTTGGTGGATAATGCAGTGGTAATTCACGAAGTCTGGAAAAGCATCGTCCTGTCTGCACCTGGCAATGAACCCATTCACGCGACCAACCATTGCGGGCGCTCCATCCGTGGTGATGGACACTAACTTGTACAGTGGGAGCTGAGTTTTGTCGCTAAAGTTTTTAAACGACTGAAAAATGTCCTCTCCTCGCGCATGTTTTTTCAAGGGAATCACTGTCAATAGCTCGTCCTTTGCAGTCATATCACTGAACACCATACGAATGTAAATGCACACCTGTGCTGTGTCACTCACGTCCGTAGATTCCTCCAACTGCAGTGAGACCTGGCCCAGCAACTGGCTCCAGCGCAAAGGTTGATGGGTCCAAATGTTTGGAGGTAGCCCGCTAATGGCTGGGTGATCGCTGTCTGCCGGTGGATGCGTGAGGGGCCATCAGCTAACTAGCATGTGCAGGATAAACAGGGAACTTTTTTTTTTTTTTCAAAGTTGTATGCGATCTACCACTATTGGCCTCGCGATCGACTGGTAGATCGCGATCGACGTATTGAGCACCCCTGCCTTAGACTATGCTCAACCGCCATTATGCTTTCTTGATGTCTGCTGCCATTGACTTCCTGGCAGATCACAGTGTGATCTACTGAGAACTCAGGATGATGGCCACACCTGTCTCTATTGCTTCCCAAAATATTACCATCCCTGTCACCAAAGCTATAGGACAGAGTGAAGAGTGTAGAGGATAGAGGACAAGTGTAATTCAGTGGCAGACAGGCAGAGCCTGTGAGGACTACAACTATCGAGAAAAAATCATCTTTTTGATCAATGATCAATTTTAAGTCATTTTTTAGTTTGCAGTAATTTGCTTCCACATAACTTTCCTCTCCTACTTTGCCTATGCTATTCGGTTTGCCAGACAGTGTGAGAACAAATAGAGAGGTAAAAAATAATAGTTTTTGTTCAATATATTTTTTTCTCTGTGAAGCACCGTAAGCCCCTTCCTGCCTGCCTGCCTGAGCTCAACATTCTATACCTCTTCAGCACCACAGCATGAAAAAAAATGCTATTTTTGATTAACGGTTTTGACTGCATCGATTAAGTCAGGACAAACTTCCTGTTTCACACCTATGTGGTAGTTACCATGCCTGGATAGCTGTAATGAATAAAGAGGAGGAATACAGAAGAGTGTTGAGATACTCACAGTGGGTCTGACTGTTGTTCAAGGTGCTAGTAAGCTACTGTGGGCTATTGTTCAAGAGGACATCATGTGCACACGAACTAGCCTACTTGTCCAAGTCAAAAAACAAACATGAGGTCTTTCAGTGGAATATTCAATAAATCTCTCTTTTGTGATGCTTATTTGCAAGTGAGCCTATATGCTAAGCTACTACACTAAGTTTGCATCTAAGTTAGTTTGACTGGCTACAGTCAGTCAGGGCTCTTCCAGTTTAAAAAGTCACATACAGAAGAACTAGGTAGCAACCGCTACTGTTCAACAATTGTGTTGGTGGGACTGTTGCTTGGGTAGAAGTAGGACATGACCGATTTGTGTTTGAGGGAAGCTGATACTGTTTACCCAAAAATGATAGAAAAAGAATAGTGTGTGTGTTTACATACTAGAACGATTTAAATGATCCCTGTAAACCCTGCTTATTGTTTTCTGGTCTTATCAGACAACAAATCATTGAAGGCTAAGCCAGAAAAACACTGGCGTGCCACTGGCATCATTGCTGCATGTGCAGGGCTGAAAAGCATGCTGCATTAATGCAACTAAAGCTCATATCACATAACAACAAAATCTATGCAGAGAGCAAGACCAAAAGCACTAAGGAAAGGAGTTGAGAGAAGAAAACAGTGGATAGGGTAGGGCGGGAGGTTGCAGAGAGGACGCCCCAAGACCCTGATCACTCGAGCATTACCGCAACATCGTTAAAGCCCTCTCCATTATTTAGGAGGCTCTGGCCTATTTATTAATTGACCAATGTGTTTACATTTCACCCTGGTGTACCCTCCCTCCCAGCAACACCAACCCGATCGACTTTCATCACCCGTGACCCACCGGCGTGTCTGACTGACCACGCCTGTCGACCTTGAGGAGTCGGGTGAGGGGGGTGGATCTTACCTTGAGGCCCGGGGGGTCGGAGCAGCTCAGCAGAACCAGGTTGGCCCGGTCGGCCTGGCTGGGGAGCGGCGACCAAGGCCGGGCCTCCTCGTTAGGCGCTGGCCACCAGCACACGGCCACATCCTGAGAACGACTCAGGCCCACGCGCCGGCCCAGACGACGCCCTGCCCCACCAGGCAGCGCCACGCTCGAGATCTGGAGTGGGGGGGGGGGGGGTGTGCGACAGAATGAGAGAGGGGGTTGAAGGGGGGAGCAAGGAGGGAGAAAGGGAGAGAAGAACATGTACTCATGTAAAATTAAAGGATAAAAACAAGGAAAAGAAAGGTGGTGATGAACACAGACACACAGCACGGGGGGTAGCAGGATCAAATTGTGCCCCTATGGCGCTCCTCAGGTGGGCATCCAGGTGGGCATCCAAGACAGATGGCGGCCGAGGGGTGGAGGGGGAGGGGAAGGGGGGGATAGAAAGCGAGACTTTGCTTTGGTAATAAGGTTTCATCTTTCACTTTTGGGGGTATGCAGGGTTTAAGGCAAGCCCTCGACCCCCCTGTTTTTCAGATAATTCATTTCAATAACCATGTTTGCGATTCTCTTTTTTTTTTTTTTTTCTGGTGGCGGGAGGTTGTTTACTCGCAAATACAGACACGCTCCTACGCACTTAGGACTGTCGACGGCGCCTGTAATGAGATCTCAAGGTGCCCGGCACAGTTCATCGGGAGAACGAGGCCGTCCAATAACCGAACACAACAATAAACAAGACGCATTGTACAGACGGGGATGGGGGTGGTGGTGGTGGGGTGGGGGGGGGGGGGGTTTGGAGGGTGGGAGGCAGATAAAAACCCCCGGCGCAAATGAATGCAGCCTTCCAACTTGAAGGTCTTCTGCTATGACCCCGCTCTTTTATGTGGGGACCGCGGAGCTTATTTGCTTTTCTGTAACAAGAGCGATTTCCATAGCGCCTTTTATGGCGCGGGGGGTTTTATCTGCGCCAGTCACAGCACAATGGCGTCTTCCCCGCGTGTCAACAGCTCTATCTCCCCATTCCCAGACTTACGGCTGCCTCGACCCGCCGCCATGTTGGAGTGGGGAGGAGAGTGCAGGCATGAGTAGGAGGGGGTAGGGTGGGAGGGTGGGAGGGAGGGAGGTGGATGGGGTGCGTGTGTGTTCGGAGGGGTGGTGGTTGGCGGGGGGGGGGGGACGCGTCGTGGGGCTGAAAGATCATTTGGCTTTGTGATGGCTGTTTAAAGGCGGTGGAGATAGAGATGGGAGAGGAGAGGAGGGAGCGAGGAGCTAGGTTTAGATTTCCCCCACCAACATTTCACAGCCATGAGACGCACCAAAATCGCCCAAAAAATATATCAAGACTGGCCAAAAAAAAAATTACACAGACACACACACACACACACACATACATGCACAGAGGAGGGGGAGAACACATATCTTCTTTTACTCCCCCTCCTCTCCCCAAATACACACACACACACACACACACACACACACTACACACACACAACACATACACACGCTCCCCTCCACTCCGACTTGCCATCTTGCTGGCGTTTGCTGGTCAGCAATAATCAAACTGCTTCCTGGGGGATTAGGCTCAAAGCTTAGCCTACTGGACCAAACAGTGGGAGAGGCCAGGGGGGTCCCCTTATCAGCCCTGGGCTTCTGGAGCCAGACGCTCTACAGGAGAGATTGCTTTCATATTCCCGTCTGCGCCGCCACAAAGGCCGACAGTAATGCCGTAACGCCGCGGTGCGGTGGGTGTTAAGGGCCCGATGCATTTATGTATTGTATTTAGCACATAATCAGACTCATCCAAATTGTGATCTCACCACTTGGCTCTGGCCATTAAAATGGGGTTAATGCTTTCAGGGGAGGGAATAAAGCCTCGTCTCTCACATTTCTTTTTTTATTATTATTATGTGGAACAATTTTTTGGGGGGTGAAGAAGACCAGGAGGAGATATATAGCCAAATAAATGAATGGGGGGAAAAAAATAAGTGGAAGGACGGGGGAGAAAAGAAAGAAAAGATCCCTTTTTAAAATAAATAAATAAATAACAATAAAAAAGCTTTAGCCTAAAAGTGGAGTGATGGCACAGACTTGACCCCCCCCAACCCCCCAACCTTTCTGTCTCCTCCATAGAGGCATAAGCTTGGCGAACATCACAGAGTGAAAGAAATCCCCGCAATTATGAAGCTCCCCCCTCACCCCATCAATGCAGATCCTCCTCCTGGCTCAGACAGGGGTCCCCCATAGACGCCCGCCTGTCTGTCTGTCTGTCTGTCTGTCTGTGTCTTTGCCTGTCTGTCTGTATCTGTCTATCTGTCTGTCTATCTGTCTTTTTTTCTCTCTCTCTGCCTGTCTGTCTTTTTGTCTGTCTGTCTGTTTCTCTACATCTCTGTCTCTTTGCCTGCCTGTCTGTATCTCTCTCTGTCTGTCTCTTTGTCTGTCTGTCTGTCTGTCTCTTTGCCTGTCTGTCTGTCTGTCTTGCCTACAGCTCTGTCTCTTTGCCTGCTTGTCTGTATCTTTATCTGTCTCTCTGTCTGTGTCTTTGCCTGTCTGTCTGCCTCTTGGTCTGTGTGTTTTTATGTGTGTGTCTTCTTTATGCCACACATTCACCATCGCAATAGCCAGTAGACAGGCAGGGGATAAGCTACATCAAATTTACATTTCTATGCAGGCGTTTAGTGGAGCCACTTCAATCGAAAGCCACTGATAGCGCCCGTGAATAGGGACGTTTATCTGCACATTCGGTATGTATCCAGGAAGCTCTGCTCTGGGTCGGAGGGAGGGAGGGAAGGAGGAAGGAAGAGAGACGTTCACCTATCTGACTGGAGGAGTTTACTTCTGGGGAAGAGCGTGGAGGATCAAAATATTGCTGCTGGCTGGATCGATTCTTTGCAATGATCAGATATTCACACGTATTCCCTTATTTATGATTATATCACAGCTACATCCTTAATGTAATCGGCTACTATGTCATTCAGACTGACATTGACTGCTCCCAACACGATAGGCTGGGTAATTAAAACTCCAGAGCTCTCTCTGCTTGTCAAATAAGGGAGTTTTTACTGTTGTTTAGCACATTGCGTCTCCCTGGAATTCTCTTCACGCTTCAAAGACACCATCTCTGAAATCTCAGGACAGCATTAACGCATTCGGTCAATTGCTGCACTTAAAATTTAAAGACTGTCTAACTGTGGCCTGGAGAATGACAATAACCTTATCCTACCCAGAGTGCATCGTTGCCCTAAGGTTAACGTGGATACCTCGCAAATATTTATGGTGCACGGGGCGTCTTCTGACAGAATGAGGTGAACTAATCTTTACGGCAGCCTTTTCATAAACTACAGAGCCACTAAAAAACCTGTTAAGTGATTTTGACACTTTATTATTATTTCTTTTTTTTCAAAAGACAAACAAATCATTTGTGGTTATTTACTGCCCAGCCCTCCTGTCCCTGAGGCGGCCCCCAGGGTGTGTAGACGAGGGAGAGGATGCTGGGTAATTGCTGCCCTGTCATCCCCCGTGGCGCAGTGGGGAGGGTAGGGCCGGCCTTAATCACCACAAAAAGCCAAACGACCAGAGGCATCCCCTGGGTCCTTAAGTGGCTTTAATTGAGTCACCACCTATCCCCAGTTCACCTAACCTGACCAACAGGTTGCGTGTGGTGTGCGTGCGTGTGTGTTTGTGGGGAGGGTTAGGTAAGAGAGCATGTGTGTGTGTTTGTTGTGTGTATGTGTGGGGATGCTGGGTAGTGAGCTAGGTGTGTGTGTGTGTGTTTTTCTATGAGTCGGGATACTGGGTAGTGTAGCAGGTGTGTGTGTGTGTGTGTGTGTGTGTGTGTGTGTGTGTGTGTGTGTAAGAAGGGCTGGATAGTGAGCTAGGCGTGTGTGCGTGTGTTGTGTGTATGTGTGGGGATGCTGGGTAGTGAGGTAGGGGTGTGTGTGTGTGTGTGTGTGTGTGTGTGTGTGTGGTTTGGGGGTGGGGAGGGGTGCATGGGCAGACAGTAAGTCTGAATAGAGGGGCAGTGGGTGGTTGTTCTCCTCACCTTCAGCTCAGAGGGGGAGAGCTTCTCCACGCGCTGGCTGGGCTCAGGGGAGGCCTGGCTCTTCCTGGCCATATGGACCAGACACACCTGGTTCTTCTCCACGAAGGTCAGGAGCATTAGCCTGTCCGTGATGACAGCTGTAGGGGCAGAACAACCAAGAAAACAAAAGTCTTGGATTAAATGAAATATCTCAATGTTTAAAAAATAAAGACACTCATTCATAACACAAAACCACATAAAAGCATGATTCACTGAAAGAAACAGTATGCTTGACACATTTGGGATGAATGCTATTTCACTGCATGTGACACATAACGTTTATGGCATAATACCATAAAACAGAAAAAAATGACAGAAATCTTTTCATTCATTATCAGAATTAAGTCTACGAGTGCTCTAGAGTCTAGACAGTACCAGGGGTAGTTCACCCACAGTGTACAGATCCTGTGGAGGACTGCAGAAGCAGCAGCAGCAGTCCTCATGCCAAGCACACCTTAGAATGAGCGCAGAAGAAGAGAAGAGAGCGCGCTCACTAGAAAGACGGCTCCTGCCCCAGGGCTGTGCTGCTGCTGCTGCTGCTTTCGTGCCAAAGAGAGAAAATTGCACTTGATCCAGCTAAACTGTTCAGAAGCCCGGTGAATGGTGATTAGCAATTAAGCCCAACACCGTTGCAGGAAAGAAAAAAAAGAGAGTGAAATAAATAAATAATCTGTTTATGAAACCAATTAAACGGCGAGGCAAAAAAAAAACATTAATACAAACCACTCAGATCACTTTTGCTGTTGCTGGAGAGAATACTTCACCCCCACCCCACCCCCCCTAAATAAAAAAAAAACTCAACAGCAATTAGAAATGGAGTATGGCACATTTGTGGCATAATTATGTATCAAAACGTGCAGCTGTGTGGAAAACCTCACTGTTTAATATGCACGTCTATTTTTACTGTTGAGCAATGCTCGAGAGACTGAGGATGAGTACTTTATATATCAGTTGTTCAACAGACATGTAGTTTTGTTGGAATTGTTCAGACTTTGTTCGTATATTTTGTGTTATTTTGTATGCCGTCTTGAAGACATTCTAAGTGTCGCGCGGCTGTAGGGAGAAGCATTATTACTGGTTATTAATCAAGCCTTAGCCTTTTCCAGGGGAGAAAAAATGGTTGTGAATAAGCATGTGTGCTTTTAAAAGATTACTCAAACGAAGAGCGAAAGCATGTTTCTTTGGCGTTTGTCGCGTCTGGAATTTGGGCATGTCTGCTGGGGTAAGCCATCCTAAAATCCCAAATTAACCGTTCGCAGCTACAAAAACCAGCTTGGCCCGAACGAATAACAGGTGGTTGATCAGGATTATTCAATAGGCTCACCCAAGCCGCTTGAAAATCCACTTAATGCCATCTACTCATGCAACATTGCGACACTGCAGTGTGAAAAAGGGTTTATCTGGGACAACATTTGAAGCATCGACAAAATAATAAGCGCTCCGAGAAATCACTTAAGTGGCGGTGGTGACGAAACACGATGCAGTCTCAACGCTCGTCTCGCCCTGCGCCAACCAGTCCCAGCACTGCTCCGTATGCACACTCAATCAGCCAGGGTCACACAGCTCACTGCGCTGTAGTGTACCTCTTTGAGTCTGTTTATATCACCTATGTGTGTATATGTGTGTGTTTGTATGTATGTGTGTATGAACACATTGGTATGTGAATGTATACATACTGTATAAATGTGTGTGTGTGTGTGTGTGTGCATGGGTGTGTGCATGTGTATGTGCACCTGTATTTTTGTGACCCAGAATGAGTTGCGGGTCCTCAGCCCACTCCTACCTCCCACCAACCCCCCGATCCCCCATGCAGGCCACCTCCTCCTGGTGGTGAGTGGTCTGGTCAGGCACCAGCGAGCACAGGTCTGTGGCGGGCGGTGGGGTATATGTGCAGCATGTGTGTGTGTGTGTGTGTGTGTGTGTGTGTGTGTGCGGTACGGTGCAGTGTGGTGCGGCGCTGCCTGGCCGAGACTAATTGAACAAGTGACAGATGTGAGAGAGGCCCGGCAGCCCCGGCCGCACACAATTACTGCAGTAATTAGTGCCTCAGCAGCGCTGAATGGAGCTCCACAGGAGGCCTGCAGCATGGGGTGCAGGGGGGCCTGTGGAGAGTGGAGTGGAGTGGAGTGGAGGTGTGTGTGTATGTGTGTGTATGAATGTGTGTGTGTGTGTGTGTGTGTGTGTATGTGTGTGTCAGTGAGTGTGTGTGTGTGTGTGTGTGTGTGTGTGTGTGTGTGTGTGTGTGTGTGAATGTGTGTGGGTGTTTGTATGAATGTGTGTGTGTGTGTGTGTGTGTACTAAGTGTGAGTGTGTAGTGGGTATTTATGTGTCTTTGTGAGAATGTGTGTGTGTCAATGAGAGAGAGTGTGTATTTGTAGGTATTTGTGTGAATTTGTGTGTGTGCATGTGTGTGTGTGTGTGTGTATGTGTGTGTGTATTTGCTGGTATTTGTGAATGTGTGTGTGAATGTGTGTGTTTGTGTGTGTGTGTGTAAGAAGGGGTGCAATGCCAGCTCTCTCAGGTGTCTGGAGACTGACAGGGGCAGACAAGGAGGAGGAGGAGGATGAGGAAGAGGGGGAGGAAGGGAAAGAAGAGGAGGAGGAAGGGGGGAAGGAGAAGGAGGAGGAGGAGGAGGAAGGTGGGTGAGGCTGAGGTAACAAAACAATAACATGAACAAGAAATAATTAGTAGACTTGGGACAGTGTCCATTTCCCTTCCCTCGACAATGAAGGAGGACAACCCCCTTGCCCCCCCTCCACACCTCTCTCTCTCTCTCTCTCTCTCTCTCTCACACACACACACACACACACACGAACACACACACACACACACACACACACACACAGCCCATCCCATACCTCCTCACACTCACATGGGAACCGAACAGTGGAACAAAAACACACACACACACAAAAGAAAACAACCTGTCTGGCTCCTCTGGGAGAGTGCGAAAGAGCGAAGGACAAAAGCCCGGTCCGTCAATTACCTGTGGCCCTGCGGAGGCCCCCGGTGCATGCTGGGAAGGCAGTGGTGACTCACCGTGGCTGATGGTGTCGGCGGGCAGACGGCCCAGCAGGGCTCTGTCTACGGTCACGCGCTCCAGCTGGCCCCCCACCACACACACGCTCACCAGCACCCCCGAGCTCAGCAACAACTGCAAAACACACACACACACACACACACACACTCATGAGTACAGTACAGGTACGTATACATACAGGTATACACATACACACACACACACACAGATATCTGCTCCTACATACACGCACACACACACTCATGGGTACAGTACAGGTACGTATACATACAGGTATACACATAGACACACACAGAGATATACGCTCATACATACACGCACACACACACACTCATGGGTACAGTACAGGTATGTATACATACAGGTATACACACACACACACACAGATATATGCTCCTACATACACACACACACACACACACACACACACACACACACACACACACACACACATACACACACTCATGGGTACAGTACAGGTATGTATACATACAGGTATAGACATACACACACACAGATATATGCTCATACATACACGCACACACACTCACTCAAGTACAAGGTAGAAGACATACACTTATAGGTGTATACACATGCACACACACATACAAACACAGGTACATGCACATACAAGTATACACATATTCAAAACACAGATATATGCATAGACACACACACAAAGATACACACTCACACATTCACACAATACACCCTTTACACTACCTTTACACTACTATACACACTCAGAATACATCTTCATTCAAACTGAGTTTGGCCTTGCTACTATCAGTCTGACAAAAACTCCACACTCTCATAGCTCCCATCTAAAGCATATACAGTGGCGAGAAAAAGTATGTGAACCCTTTGGCATTTCTTGAATTTCTGCATAAATTGGCCATAAAATGTGTTCCGATTTTAATGTAAGTCACAACAATACAATCGTACATTCTCTTAAAGTAATACTCCACAAAAAAAAATATGTTTTGATTTTTGTTTATTTGGACCATTCCTCTTCACAGAATTCACAGGGTTCATATACTTTTTTCTCGCCACTGTATGCATGCATGCAGACACTCACTGCAGTATGAAGACATTAAAATGCTCTCTGACACCTAATAATGCACACATTATTACACACACTACACACACACAGTGTGTCCACGCAAGAAGAAGCGCAGGTCCAACATTTAATTTCACTCCCAATTTGTGGGGCATTAGCACTAAGCAAACTCAGTAAGGACCATCGCTGTCGGAATGCTGATGTAAGTTAAAGGCACACAGCACAGACGATTATGTTAAAGCTACCGAGGAAGATTACTTAGTTTTTAAAGTATATAGTGGAAAAAAACATCAAATTTTTTTTCCGTCCTAGCTCAGTACACATAATAATAAAATCATGAAGTAAGGAAGGTATATAGACAAGCAGATAGGCCATCTACTAGAGTTTTGTGAGCCAATCAAATGTATTGATTTCATGTGGTCATAGATATCAGGATGTAAAGAAAAAAAAGTTTAAGAAAATATAGAGCAAAAAATGCCTCTAAAAACACATCGCCTGTCCCACCTTTAAAAAACCTGGCTGCTATGGTGACCGGCTACCCGCGAAGAGGGCGGGACTAGCACTGACCTGCCCGGGCGGCCACGGGTCGCCCACTTCAATCACACACGGCAGTGGTGCTGCACTCACTCCTCCTCTCCCTCCTTCTCTCCCTCCTCCCACTCCCTCCCTCCTCTACCGACAACCACACAGGAGGTACAGTCTGTTCACACTCCCAACCTCCCCACCCCACTTCACCCCACCCCACCCCACTGCCCCCCATCCATCTAGAACTCTCCCTCTCCCTCCTTGCATACATCTTTGCCTCTCCTCTTTCTCTCTCTCTCTCTCCTTCTCTCTGTTTGTGTACCTCTCTACTAAACCCCCACCCCCCACCGCATACATCTTCCCTTTCCTCCTCCTCTCTCGCTACCTCTCCAAACGGTCGGGTTGTAACACCTGGCCCTTTGGTCCAGGGGGGTGTGGATGTGGTAAGTGGTGGGAGTGGAGCTTCTTCTTCCCCCTGTGGTGATGGGAGGGGATGGAGGGCGAAGGGTAGGGGGTGTAGAATGGGTGTGTGATTGTGTGTGTGTGTGTGTGTGCCTGAGAATAAGTGTGTGTGCACGCGTATGTGTGTGTGTGTGTGTGTGCGTGTGTGTGGAGGGGGTGTATAACAGCCTCCTTCCTCAAACCCACTAATTTCGCAGCCACATGAGGGCAAACAATGAGGGTGTGTGAATGGCGCTCTCCACCCTCCTCTCCCAATTACGCTAATACAATTAATCAGCCTCATTAGAGCAGAGGGTGGTGCACCTGTAACTCAAAACTGCAGCACTCTGCATGGACTAGCCAAGAAGAGTAAGTCTTCAGATGGTAGTTACTGTGCTCAAGCATGTCTGGTAAGCACTAATTGCTACGTACGCTAATCAGCTGAGGGTAAATACTGTATGTGTTTGACATGCACAAATGTACTCAAATGAATACTAACTCCGGTTATGGCATTGCCCTCATTAAATCATAAAGGGATGTCTCTCTCCACAGCATATCAGTCTGAAAGGTTTCTGACTCTGTTTGCATGAGCTGGGATTCATTTGTCCCAGGGGCTGTTTGTTAATGATGATGATGTCAGACCTTGTCCTTGCATTGGTTCTATCTCTTTACATTAGTTATGGGAAGAACCAAAGCTGGTAGGAATGTGTGGACCATAGCAGCCTGCCAAGTGTCCCGTTTTCCCCAGGTTCCTCCCATGATCTACAAGGTCTCTCTGTCCTAACCTCTTTATTTAGAATCAAGCGAATTTGACCGCTGCTGCTTACAGCTCCCAGACTGAGCTAGTCAAATGTTGGCAAGTATGGTGTGGACAGGCTGGCTTATGTTTTTTTCCTATAGGGCTGTAGGCATTTAACGCTGGGCCCTATGCACATAGTATATACAGTCTATGGTATTACTCTAATAGTCTCTGTGGGCCCCCTTCCTTTCTGTATTCAAATTCAAATTTAAAAAAAGCTTTATTGGCATGACCTGCACAATATTTACTGCCATTGGGGCTCTGGATGGTCAGCCCCACGTTTCTGTCCATTTCATCATCCATGCTTACCTGACAGCACTGCTTGGTCCTCCATCGGGAGCAGACACAGGGCGTCGTCTGCAGCAGCTCCTGTAGCCAAGACAAGGGAGGGCAGGTAAGGTAAGCGCAACGGAACCAAAAGGTGAGGGGCACCAATGTCTTAACTGGTATGGCTTGACTGTTAGCATGGATTGACTGTTAGCAGTTGCTGAAGCTGCTTGATGTCATGTTTTAAGGATTTCAAAGCTGGGGTGTGAGCACAGCTGTAGCCATGGGTGGACTGGTGTGGGCCGAGTGGGCCTGTGCCTACCCACATGTCAATCAGACCCACCCAATCAGAAGGCCTCCTTTGTTTAATTGATTGTTTTATTAATAATGATAACCTATGTGTTTTGGGTTAAGCCCACTTGATTTTTTTCCAGGCTTTATTTTATTTTAATGAGTTCTGGCTATGCCCCCTGGGAGTGAGGGGGTTGGGGGGCAGGGGCGGGGCAGGGCAGGGCAGGGCAGAGCAGGCTTCAATTAGAGCCTGGAGCAGGTGAAAATGGCCAGGTTCTGACTAGACTGTTCATTTCTTCACTATATTCAGTGCATCAGTAACATTGGTTGATTCAGTACAGTGCACTATACAGTGAACAGAGTAAAGTGTTTGATTTGGAGATCAGATGTGGCGTACACTTTTGTAGCTGAGTGTTCTCCAACCTATGGTGGTCAAGGTGCTGAACTGGGTGGGTTCTGAGATTGTGTGTGTGTGTCTACGTCTGTGGGGTGTGTGCGTGTGGGTGGGTGGGGGGGATTAAGCTGAGGTGGTCAGCAAGCGAAGAAAGAGATGGAGAGAGGGAAAGAAAGAAAGAAAGAAAAAGAGACAGAGAGAAACGAGACAGGAGCTGGACCCAGGTGGGGGGGTTGAGGGTGGTGAGAGGGTGAGAGAGGGGTGGGGTAGGTAGGGTGGGTTGAGGTTAGAACCGGGTGGGTGAGTGGGTGGGTGGGGTAAAGAAGCCCGGGTGGGGGGGGTTGGGGAGGGGGGGTGAGAGAGTGAGAGAGGGGTGAGGTGGGGTAGGTTGGGTGGGTTGTGGTTAAACCCAGGGTGGGTGAGTGGGTTGGTGGGTGGATGGGTGGGGTAAGGCAAGGCGAGTAAAGGAGCCCGGGTGGGGTGGGCTGGGCTGGGTTGGGTCGGGTCGGGTGGAGGATGTGTCCAGTTTCAGGCTGAGCGGGCTGGAGACGGGAGAAGGGGAGACGGGAGCCAGGGCCGCTGGGCCGAACAAAGCCCAGTCTGTGCAGACGAGGCCGGGAGAGGAGGCTAACCTGCGGCCCCTGAAGCACTGATCCCCCTCAAATATTGAGGCTGTTGACAGAGAGGAACCGACAGAGAGGTGCTGAGAGAAAGAGAGGAGAGGGGTGAAAAAAGGAGGAGGTTTTTTTTCCTTCTCTCCCTCCTCCTGCAAGAGAAAAGAGAATGCTCGTATTTGTTGTCAATCTGTTTTTTTTTCTCTTTCTGCTGCTATGTTTTCCTCCCTCCTTTGTCGTAAGGAAGGGATTTTTTTTGTCGGCGGTAAAGACGATACCTCGAGCTCCTTGAGGGAGTCACGGAGCTTCTCTGGACGCCGGTTCTTGAGGGCCCATGGGTAACCGCGACCTACAAGGGGGGCGGGGGGTAGGGGAGTAGGGGGTGGAAAGGAGCAGAGTTTAAAGGTCGTGTAACCCGACAATCACTCACAGAATGTGCAAAGTCATGCACACATTCGCCCGCAAGGAAAATGTGGTAAAAGAGAAACTTTTCTTTTTCTCCAAGGAAATGCAGGTCTTGACCTGTCCGTGTACCCTTACTAAGGGTCAAGGTGGAAATGAAATCAGACTGACAGGGAAATATTGCAATTAGCCTTCAACAACAGCAGAGATTGTACTTTTAACAAAGAGAACATACTAACGCAAGTCACATAAATTACACATGGTGTTCCACGTAATTTCACAATTTAGTAGAATATGGTTTGTAGTATAATATATAGTGTGGCAACCTGACAGGTGTCTGTGCATGTGTTGTACTGTATATTTATATTTTGATATATTTATAATATGATAAACATTATATACATTTCTGATAAAATAATTATTAATTATTACAATTAATAATTAGTAGTAATGATATAGCAAGGACAAACTGTAGAGTAAGGCCATTTAGTTTGTGCATATCTCCCTCCAACAAGGTTAACAGATTTGGCCCAGGAAGAATAAGTTTTGATTCAGGAAGCCCTCAAAAAGTCCTTGTAGTGGCTTACTGTAGGAGGAGAAACTCAGAAACGCTACCATAACATATTTAATACTCCACTTGAAGACAACTCGTTCCACACACAAACCTCTGTAATTTCCCATAAGGTCCCTAGTTCCCTCTCTCCCTCCAGTGCAAACGTTTCAAAAAAAAAAAAGTTAATTGAATTCTCGGTTGAGTTCTGGCTGTGCATATACATTAGCATTAATATAACAGAGGTGTGTATCAATGTGTGTGTGTGTGTGTGTGTGTGTGTGTGTGTGTGTGTGTGTGTGTGTGTGTGTGTGTGTGTGTGTGTGTGAGAGAGAGAGAGAGAGAGAGAGAGAGAGTTTGGAGGGGGGGTTGAAAAGAAAAAAGGAGGCCTGTTTTTTAAAGATGGTGTAATCAAATCCAATCTCTTTTTTAAACCATTAAGAAACACCCCCCCTCCCTCCCCCTCTCCCTCCACCCTTCCCCCCCCCCCCCTTTTCCCTCTCTTTTTTTGAGCAGGAAAGTGAGTAAATAAATGCATGCAAATGAGTGACTGTAGGAGAAGGGGGGGTGGTGGTGGTGGTGTGTGTGTGTGTGTGTGTGTGGGGATATGAGAGCAGGGAGATGCAGAGTTGGGGGTTGGGGTGGGGGGGTGGGGGGTGGTATGGGGTACGGGGTATGGGGATGGGTGTGGGTGTGGGTGTGGGGGGGGCCATGTGTTTGTCTCCTGATAAGGGTGTTTGCATTCTCCTCCTGGGCGGCTGGGGCCACTCCAGACCAGGTTGAGTGACTGGGAGTTACTCCTGGAAGATGGCCACACTCGTATTAGAGCCCTAATGGAGCCACGAGGTGTAGTTAGTTTCTGACTGACTCAGGCCTCCTGACAGGAGACGCAGAGGATAAGACAGGAAGACACTGAAGCACCTAGAGGGAGAAGAGAGAGAGAGAGAGAGAGGAAGGGAGAGAGAGGAGGAGAGGGAGAGAGAGAGAGAGAGAGAGAGAGTGTGTGTGTGTGTGTGTGTGTGTGTGTGTGTGTGTGTGTGTGTGTCGGGGGGGGGGGGGCGGGGCTGGTATGAGTCATTGAGAGACCCAGTTGAACAGGACCATCATGGTCTTCTCAAAGGTGACAAGGCTGAACGAGAGAGAGATAGAGAGAGAGAGCGATAGAGACAGAAAAAGAGAGAGAGAATGGGAAAGGGGGGAAATAAAACAGAAGGAGGGAGGGAGGGAAAGAGAGAAAGGGAGTCGAGCTGAAGTCGCACTAATTACTCCCTCTGACCATGCTCTCGATGCCCGTTGCACAGCTGAAAAGAAGCAGACATAACAAACGCACCACTGAACACACCGTAGCGAGCCATGCCAATGGTCACCCACAATAGCGCTCATCAGAGCCCCTACAATACACACCGTGGGCCCTTCACACAGGTCTTACAGATGATTACTGTTATTATTACCATTTCCCTCTATTTCCTTTTTTTCTTGCTTTTCATTCATTACAGTCGTCTCAATGAGCTGCCTTTGAACTTGCAGCCAACTGATGGGTGAGATTAATCCCTGTGACATCTTACTTACTCTCCAAAAACTGCTGCTTCTCACTGAAGTAATGGTGAGCTGTCAGGGGAGCTGTGAAGAGAGAGAGAGAGAGAGAGAGAGAGAGAGAGAGAGATACAGAGAGAGAGAGAGAGAGAGAGAGAGAGAAAATGTGTGAGTCATTACAAGAGTAATTATTAAAATGAAGCAAAATGCCAACTAACACCTAAGGAAAAATATGACACATCAAAGGAAAGGTTTCCGAGCCTGGTTTTGGCCTATTATTGTGAATAATATTCTAAATAACTTTCCCAGAATGTGTGTGTGTGTGTGTGTGTGTGTGTGTGTGCGTGCGCGCGCGTGTGTGTGTGTGTGTGTGTGTGTGAGTGTGTGTGTGTGTGTGTGTGTGTGTGTGTGTGTGTGTGTGTGTGTGTGTGTGTGTGTGTGTGTGAGAGTGTGTGTGTGTGTGTATTCCAGCTGTGTTTACACTTTCTGTTCCATAGTCGACGCTAACGCTTCTCGGAACAAACGGAATGACACTATGTGCTAGCTTAGTGAGAGTGACTGTGCATAAATGGATGCTAGCCAGCGTACCACGGAGTGTTTCAGCTAATGTGTGATGGCGTGTGCAAGCCTACCTGTCAGTGTATATGCAAGCAAGTGCATGAATGTAAGAGTGTGTGTGTGTGTGTGTGTATGTGTCTCCGGTGCATGTGTGTATGTCATGTGTACCTGTGTGTGTAAGCCATCAGTGTGTATGTGTGTTTGTGTGTGTGTGTGCGTATGTGTGTGTGTGTGTGTTTGTGTTTGTACCTGTGTGTGTTTGGTGCATGTTCACCTGCAGAATGTGTGTGAGTGACAAAAGCAGAAAGACAGTGGATGGGTGTGTATCAGTGAGTAGGGCCCTGTAGCTCCAACCAGCCAGCACCTCCTCCTGCCCTGCTGGAGCGTAGGAGCCACGCCCTGCCCCGAAGGTGCCCTGCCAAGAGGCCTCCTCGGCCGGCCGCGCCACACAGGAAGCCGGCCTGGCTGCAGGGACCTCTGGCTGCTGCTCGGGACACTTCCAGGATTACTGGCCTTAATCAGATAAAGGGGACATTATGAGACAGTGCCTGGCTGCCCAGGCTGCCTCAGTGTGACAGGGGGCCAGGGGCTGGCTGGCCGGCCGGAGGAGCCTGGAGGGACGGCAGGGGAGGAGGAGGCGCACAGGGCTGGGTGTAGCGCCATGAGCTTGGGTCGCCCTCTGGTGGTGGCCTGGGAGAAGTGGTCAGAAATAACATTGCCACTGACCACAACAGGCACCACACACACTCATTCATTCATTCAGTCTTTCTGTGCAAAGGGACCAAGTCCAAGAAACACTACCTCAAAAGATAGGCCCATAAAAAACAGAATGCCACAATAAGACTGGATGATGTTGAAACCAAAAACATTTGGCGACGTAAGTGCCTACATCACATCATGACGTGTGAGTAGAGTAGAAAAATCATTAGCATTCACAAATACATAAACATTACAACCAGCCTCCTCTTATGAACTAATTGAGTGTCTACATTACCTTAAATATCCGCTATTTAAATAAATCAAAGTGAGTAAGCTTTTTTATAAAATGCCATTTTTTAATCTCCTCCCCCTCTGGTTCCTCTGTCTCTTGTCCTGTGGCTATCTCCTCTCCTATCCTCTCCTCTCCCTGTCACTCTTTTATCACAGTGTGCTTTTGTAATTCATGAAGTTCAAACTGGTGTTTGAAGAGTAAGACAGTGGTCACAACACAGAGAACCTGAGATACAGAAGAGCAGAGATAAGATGGAGAGACCACTGATGTCATGTGCTGGACACAGACACAGACACAGACACACACAGACACACACACACACAATGGGTAAAGGAGAAAAGAGCAAAGAAACAAGAGAGCGAACGCAGGAAGCATGCGTGCACACACACACACACTGACACCCAATAGACACACTGATGCAGTTGTCAGGTGGAAACTGATTGATATTCGCTGATTAAAACAACACTAGCTATACAAGTACTATAATAGTAAACATGGACATAAAGTCTGTTTCTAAAGACAAATTACTATATATATATGTTTCGTCTTAAAATAACTACATCCGGTAGAAAAACAAAATAATCCTAAAGAATGGGACGTTCATCAAAATTCTTGGTACCAAGACGTGTGAACATCAGCAGAACGGTGTGTGTGTGTGTGTTGTTGTTGTTTCAGAAAGCAGAAGCAGAAGAGTCTTTCCAGGCCACAGTTCAGACAGCCAGACATCTCCAAGCCCCCACCGTCTGCACTGCTGATGGCCAAATAAAAAAAACGCAAATCTGTGATGCTGTTTTTTCTCCAGCAGGTTAATCCTCTAATTAATATTTCAGGACACACACCATAGGAGTAGCATAAAACAGTGTTTCTTTTTCATCCACAGTCTTTTTTTTCTTTCAAGGTTCATAATAAAGTTCGTTTTTAAATGAGAGGAGTTTTACTGAGGCTATATATTTCAACTGTGGGTTATAAGCTCAAGTAATGCCTCTGCAATACTACATAAGGCGCAGATGTCGTGACAGGTGTACTAATGGCACATGGTCAAGTCATATTTGAACACAACATGAGCCAGCCTGAAGCTGAAAACCCATAATATCATACAAAGGGTCTTAATGTGAATACACTGAACCACAAATTCAACAATCCAGACATTATAATTGTTCTAAAATAAGTAAAATTTGCCAGTAGGGTTTTATGTGGTTTTTTTTTCATGTTCCATTTTTGTTTGTATTTTGTTGGCATTCCACTCCCTGCAAGAGGGTTAGGTAGAATCTGCAATGTCTGTGCAGGTAAGACTCCATCCTAACTATCCAATGTAGCGCAGCTTCAGGTCAACAGTTACATGCAGCTAAACGCCACACATTTGAAACTGTAATACTTTCTATCCAAATATCCAAAAACGAGCGTATTTTGGACAAGGCTAATCTGTGGCCATCTGTCTGCATGTCACTACACTATACTGACACCAGGTACAAACGAAGAAGTAAACAACAAACAAAATAATCAAAAACAAAATGGATGCCTAAGAGGACTGTTTTTTTTCCCTAGATTTACTCAAGCAAACAAAGGTATAAACCCTGAGTCTAATCATCTCTCATGAGCCCCCATCTCTCTGGCCCGCTAAGCTGTTTGAAGCGGCTCTCCCAGAGGCCTCTGGGGCCGAGGAAGAGGAGGTCTCTAG
>CM059286.1:12952817-13012817 GCA_030347295.1 Setipinna tenuifilis
ATACGGATGTAGGCCCTTTTAGCCCGATCTGTCATTGGGGCAACATGTCTGTTCAGTGGGGGGAGCGATGGCTGCCCCGTTGTAAGTGCTACGAACACTGGCCCACACACAGGCAATGCACACATTCTTTACAGCTAAACACAGGCAGAGAAATGACACAGCCAAACAAACCCAACAAGAAACAGCAAGAAGCTAAAAGCTATACACACACTGACACATGCGCACACACACACACACACAGACCAACACTGACACACATACACACACACACACAAAAATCTTGTCAAAGTACTCCAAACTATTACACCGCGGTCATCCTCCAACTTGTAGTCAGTCCCGCTCAATAGAGCCGCCCTTGCCTTTACACACACACATACACACAGACGCACACACACACACTCTCACACAAACATGCATGCACACACACACACACCCACACACACACACGCACGCACACACATGTACACACCCTCGCACAAACACACACACACACTCGCATACACACACACACACACACACACAATCACTCACACAAATGCACACACACACACCCACATACACAAACATGCACAAACACACAAACATACACACACATCCTGGGTGGAGGCCAGCGATGGGAGGGCAGGAGCCAAGGGGTGGTGGTCTGTGAAGGCAGCTCCACGCATGGGAACAAGGTGTAGGGGCCTCTATCTCCCCTCCACACAGAGGCAGGACAAGGGCCCGCACCGCTGAGCCACGGCCTTTCGTCTCGCTCAATCACACACACACACACACACACACGCACACACACGCACACGCACACACAACTAAGAGCACATAGATACACACACACACAATTATGAGTACATGCAAATACACGTTAACACTTAGTTCATACACACACACACACACACAACATACACAGACTCACATATCGTCAGGAGTAAATACATGCTCACATATACACTCTGAGGAAAACATGCATGAACGAACGCACACACACACATTCACACACACGAACATGGGCACAAGGGCGCACACACACCCACACACACACTGAAACAAAGGAAAATAGCACACACACTCACACACACACTGCATCATAAACTCAGAACAGCATACAAACAACCCTGGGCTCGGTTGTCAAGCTGTAACACATCACTGTTGCACAATGTTTATCAAAAGACTCTTTCCCTCTCTCATATTCTCTCTCTCCCTCTCTCATTCTCTCTCTCTCTCTCTCATTCTCTCTCTCTCGACACATGCCATACACACATGCCCATTCAGGGCTCGGTGCCACGCGGTGGTAAAAATGGATCCTGCCTTGGAGAAAAAGAGACTTGTGCTCCTTTCATGACATAATCTTGGCACAGCCTCCCATCCAAATGAGAGCTCTATTTATCAGAGGAAAGGGGGGGGGGCTCTCTCCTCTCTCTCTCTCTCTCTCCTCTCTCTTTCTCTCTCTCTTCTCTCTCTCTCTCTCTCTCTGTCGCGGAGCAAGTTGGTGCAGAGAGTAGAGCTACACTAAAGTTGGAAGCAGCAGATTAGCTGTGCTGTCGAGTTGCTTTTGAAACCCACTGAAAAGACCCTCAGACTGGATGAAGAATTGGACAGTCAAATTATGGGTCTCTTTCGGACCTTTACAGACAGTGAGGAAAAAAAAACACTAAGAGAAAGAGACGTATGGAGAGGGAGGCACAGCAGTGTGACACAACGAATTGGCAAGAATATGACAGTGACACAATGACACAATTCTGAATAAACCTACAGGCACTCTGATTAATATAAACATGGGCAAACATAAACATATACTTATATAGAGATACATGTATAACTACACAAATACACACTCAGGTACACCACAAACACACACAAACACATTCAGATTTCACACGCCACACATAATCAAACGCACATAATCAAACGCACTCATAAGCAAATACACACATATACACCATTCAATTTCACACACACCACACACACATAAGTAGACAGACAGACAGACAGACAGACAGACCGACACGCACACATTCACACACACACACATCACACACACACACACACACAAACACACTTCTCTGAGCAAACAGCAGCAGAAGAGACAAAACTTTCACAGCTTTTTCCCCGGCCAATCCTGCTTGGGTCAGAGAGTGCTGACGGCGGCAGAATTACAGGCAATAAAACGGGCGGCTAAATTGAAGGCGAAGGCATCAGTGTTTTGCTGTAGCCATGTCAGAGGGTTAGCCAGTAGCGCTGAGAGTGCCATCTCTTATCTCCGGACCCTAGACTTGCTTGGGAGACGGAAAACATTTTCTGCCTGTCACCCCCCTGAGAAGAAAAAAAAAAACTCCCCCTGACAGAATGAAAAAAAAACCACACACACACACACACACAAACAGACACACACACCCGTGCACACACACACACACACACACACATATAAATAAATATATATATAAAATAAAACCAGATAAACCGAAGAGCGGAGAAGCGCTGGCCCCAGCACTGGTGCTGCTTAACAAGTTTACTGACATAAGAGGATTCTTTCATCGACTAACCAGCTTTCACAGGAAGTCAGCTTATTCTCCCCCCATCTGCACTTTGAAGGCAACCCAATTTTGTCCCCCACTTCCTAACACACACACACACACACAGGACAGCAGAGGATATTCAATTTAGGGGGTTTGGGGGGCCAGGGGGGGCCAGAGGTAGATTTTGATGACCGCCGCTTGCAAAGCAAACCCCCCCCCCCCCCCGCAAAGGTTTGAAAAATGAACCCCCCTAATGGATAAGACCCCCCCCCCCAAAGACCACATCAAATTAACAGCACCAGTATGAAAATACATGCATACATTTAGGAGGGGGGCGCACCCCTTTGAATGTCATTTGTCATAGCAATGACAAACAATAAATAAATAAATAAATAAATAAATAACTCTCTTCACATCCCAGCACAAGCTGCCACATATAAACAGGATTTATACTGAATATTTTAGCTGCAGCAGCCTTGTGATACCAGTTCACATTGGACCCCCCCCCCCCCACACACACACCCACCCACACACACCCCCCTGTCAATACAGATCCATCACAGCTAGAGACCATGCCATTCAGTAACATACAGCATAGATTAGCACGTTCCGATAATACAGACATCTATGAGCAGCATTGGGAAGCACAAACAGGATCATTAGCAGACGGCCTAATTAACATGACTCCTTTCCATCACCCACCAGCCAAAGTGATTCTTTGTCCTTATTCTGTGTCCTCCAAGAGCACCCTTGCTCATTCAATCCCCAAACTCCCTCTCAAAGTCACCCTGTACATCACAAGGCCCCTTTACACACACACACACACACACACTCACACATGTATACGATGCATATACACGCACACACACAAGCACGCGGGAACACACACACACACACACACACACACTTTGGAGAAGACAGCCGATGCGGTCATGTTGCTCCCACACTGATAGGCCTCTGTGCCCCCCCCATCCCCACCCCCCCTCCCCTGCTGAAGTAGTCGTGCATTAGCATGCTCCGACAGGCTTGCTTCTTTGTCAGGCACACACACATTTGTCTCCACGTCTGCAGGCTCCCATGGAGAGGCACAGAGAGGCACAGAGAGAGAGAGAGGGCAGAAAGACGGGCAAACAGGGAAAGAGGGAGAAGGCACAAATTCGTCTCCACGTACGCAAGCTCCCACGGAGACAGAGTGGAAGACAGAAATGGGACAGAGAGAGAGAGAGAGAGAAGAGGATCATACTGTAAAACAAATGTTACTCACTAGATGGAAGAAACCAAAAAACATCACCTGAGATATAATACTGTACCGCGAGTGCGGAAAAGTGTAAGTGTGTATTGCGAGTACTCTCACTATGACGATGATGCAAATAATGTGAGTTTACTGAGAAGTAGCTCTCTGTTTGTGTGTATGTGGGAACACCAGCTTGAGTGTGTAGTTAGGAACACAAGCATGTGTGTGAGTGTGTGCGTGAGTGTGTGTGAGTGTGTGAGTGTGAGTGTGTGTGTGAGTGTGTATCTGTGTGTGTGATTACATTGCCTAGGTCTCTGTCTCTGTGCCAAGGGCATCTCGTTGAGACAGCCCGTCCTTGTGAAGAGCAGGCAGAGAGGGGAGAGCTGGAGTGGGGGGGGGGGGTCTAATTACTTTTTTTGTTACTGCCAAGAGAGAAAAAAACACACTACAGCTCTCTCTTTTTCCACCCCCCTCTTTTCGGTGCAAAACTAACACGTGATCCTTTGAACATCCTGTCAAGTTTGTCATCTGGGTCTGACGGGACTGTTTGGGGCTCTCTTCCTCGGGGGGTGTGAGAGTGACTCGAAATTACACACACACACACACACACACTCCAAAAGACAAGAGTGGAAAAAGTGTGTGAAGAGAGAGAGAGAGAGGGAGAGAAAGTGAATCATGAAGGAGACAGAAAGAAAATGAGGGGAAAAAGAGTATGAAAGAGCGAGCAAGTGAGGGGAGAAAGAAAGAGAGAGAGATGGAGAGAGGGAAAGAGAGAGAGGGGGGGAGAAGAGAGCAGAGAAAGAAAAAGACCTCCACACAAGGGAGCGGGGTGAGAGGAGTTGGGAGCACATTACCTGACCCGCCTGGATGGCTTTGTTGGCTCGTATGTATTTTTTTGAAAATCAATGTGCGGGGTCCTTGTTCACGCGGGGGCCGGCACGAGAGTCTCCCTTTGATAGCGCGCCGCGAGAGATCGCCTCCCTCGCCGCACACACCGACGCGTGGATGATGAGTCCACTTCCTCCCGCCCGCTGCCTCAATAGAGGCCGCTCTCAGGAGAGAATGAGCAGGGCGAAGAAAGGGAGAGTGAAGAGGTGGATAGAGATGGGGGAAGAGAGAGAGACAGTGGGAGAGAACGAGAGAAAGATATATAGAGAGAAACAGATAATGAAAGAGGTAGAGAGAAGAAAAAAAAGAGAAACAGAGAGAGAGAGAAAGATAGATGGAAAGAGAGAAAGAGAGGGAGAAAGAGTGAAACACACAGAGAGAGTGAATGAATGACTCATGACTCAAGAAAACAGGGAGGAGAGAGAAAGGCAGAAAGGGGAGAGGTACGGAGAAGTCAAACCAGTTAGGCACAAAGTACATACTGCCGGCCAACGCTAAATGATGAGGCGCCAACATCAGGAAGACTTGTCAGGTAAAAAAAAAAAAAAGAGACCGCATTTAAAACACGGCCTTCTTCAAAAGAAAACAAATCCATGTTTGTTTTTGTTTTTTTTTTTATCCCCTAAACGTTCTGTGATTGGCCGGGCCAGGCTCAAATAAGGCAGCTGAAACCCGAGAGGCTGAAGCAGAATAGCACACATTCCCTCCTGTCACCTTTTCTAAAGGCTGCGTGTTTATACAGCAACTTCTTACAGACTTGTCAAACGCATCTCACCCCAGCATTATGGCTCCAACATAAAAAACACAGATCCTGAGTAACTGACACACACACACACACACACACACATCCATGCACACACAATGGTGGACATCCACATCTTTGGGATGTATTGACACAATCTTAAACTAACAGCAAATGAAATGTAGTTTTAATTGATGTTCAAACGCAACACTATAAGAGAAGCACCATAAACCAACCAAGCCAAGCTTGGCGTGCTAATATTTGTTACGCTCACAACTACAAAATTTGTTGGCTCAAACTAAGACTGACCACCTGACCTGAAGATATGATGGAGGAAAATGGCAGTCTGAATGCACCTTGACCCCTGTTAAAACTGAGTCCGTCGTATGGTCTGGGTCAACCCTAGTCAGAGTGAAGACTACAGCTCATGAGCGCTCGTATCAGTCACTCCACAGCTGAACCGAGACGCTTTTCAACACATTTAGTGTCAACTGTCTTGTTGATGGACAAAACAAGAATGGCTTGGAGCGCAACATTTTTATAACATCTTAACCTGTGTTTCTCACAGTGGCATGTAACTAGAATGCTATGATATGGGTGTTTGGCTACATTCATCAATGACAACACCTTTTGCCTTGAGCATCATGGTGTAGACCAGTTTCTTATATTGTCCAGCACTTAAGTCTGACTTGGAGGCACGAGTAAGTTACTCTTGGAAGCACAGTGTCCTATTCACATTCTGTATGGTGGTGCGAGTGTGGAGATGGTGCATGGCATATATGCTACAGCTGGGTACAAGATGGTCTCTGCCACAGCTGTCAATGCCCCCTTAAGAAAGTAAAAACCTTGCCATATATTTGATCCAACTATTTTTTAACTAGTTCATCCCAATGTGCACACAAATCGTCAGACAGCTACATGCACAGCTACAGCATCATCTGTGTTTAAGTACACAAGCAGAAGGAACACATGGCAGGGCTTCTAGTTTCTGAAGCTGGGGCGTGACAGCTCTGGTCTATGGTATATATATAATACAGCTGACTATGAGATGGTCTATGGCAGTATTTTTCAAAGTGAGGTCCACGGACCACTGATGGTCCTCAAGAAATCCTGTGAGCAGTTGTGTGTTTTCATGTTTCTTAAGCTACCTATGCTACGTATAAACGACATATACATCATCTTTATGCCATTCCCTAGTTAGGGCTGTGATGCTGCACTACTTTTTTACAACCATGTTAGCCTCAGATGGGGTGGGAGTGGTCCTCTGTTCTATGGTATATATAGACTATGAAATGTTTTATGGTATATATAGTACAGCTGGATGCGAGCCATGAAGCGGTGTTGCCACTGCCGGCTGACCCTGTCCTCCTAAGCAGCTGTCGGCTCTGTGCTAATCCGCGTCCTGGGGTGAGAGAGTCCCCCACCTACACCCCACCTCCACCCCCGCCGGCCGTCCCTGACCCCTTTGGGTGGATGCCTTTACCTGTCCAAACACCCAAAGCACAACACTAAGGTCCGTGTGTGTGTGTGTGTGTTGGTGTAGAGTGGAGTTGGAGTAGAAGGGATGGGTTTGTGTGTATGTATGGTTTTTTCTGGGTGGGGGAGGGGAGGGGGGGGTGGAGTGGGTCTCAGGTTTTGCGTTCCACTCCACCCCAGCCCATCTCCCAAGGCCCTCCTCTCCCTTCTACCCCCCCCCCCCCCATCTCCATGCACAGGTAAAGAGGCTTCTTCAGCTTCAAAGGGAGACGGAGGCTCTTTCAAGTCAGGCCAGAGGAGCTGTAGCTGTAGCTGTAGCACAGGATCTGGCCTGTTATGCTCTGGGCTCCTCCACGTCGCTCTGCTCTCCGTCTCTCAGACTCCCAGTGCTGGAGCAGAGCTTGTCTTACAGGATGGCCGAGCTGCTCTTTCTCACGCTCGCTCACTTGCCGTCGTGACAGGACACAAGGATGTGTGTGTGTGTGTGTGTGTGTGTGTGTGTGTGTGAAAGAAAACCCTTTAAGTGGTTTCTTCATACCTTTCGTGTCTCTCTACTGTACCCTATTAGTCAGGAGACAACTGGTTTCCCCCGAACAGCCCTCGCTATTTGGAGGCCAGCATCAGTCAAATTGCGACACAAACACATATAAAGCCACTCCGGATCACTGATTCAAAGATAACACAAACCACAGGGTTACAGATGAAAGCTTTTTAAAATGTCATTAGCCATTATAGGAGAATGCTGTAAACCAAGATTCCAGCCCAAAGAGATGTTCCATTTCAGTGATATATACACTCCCACATTGTGGAAAAAAATAAATAAATAATAAAACAATCAGTTAAAAAAAAAATGTAAAGCCTTTTTTTTTTTTTTTTTTTACAAAACAAGGACGATACGTTTGGGCCTTGAGGTCCCTGCAAGATTTAAAAAGGTAGCATAATTGAAGCCGGGGGAAAATGACTCGTTATCTGGACCTTATCTCCTTTGCTGTCTCCTGTGCTTATTTAACAGCGAGGAGGCCAGGGCAAGCTCTGGGTTAGGTGCCGCCATTAGTATTCCAGCAGGACAAGAAGGGGGGGATAGACAGAAAGAGAGAAAGAGAGGAAAAAAGAGAGAGAAATTAGAGAAGGAGGGAGAAAGAGGGAACAAGAGTGACAGAGAAAAAGAGAGAAAGAGGGAAAGTAAGAGAGAAAGAGGGAGAGCAGGAGAGAAAAAGAGAAAAAAAAGGGGTCCATCAAGACCATCAAGTCAATCTGGCAGCGAGCGGCTGGTGGACGAGTCCGACAAGAGCGTGGCGCTGCTCGTTTATTTAATCAGGGCAGATTAAATTTATCGTTCCTCATTTGTCAGACTCTCGATTTAAGCAGGCCTTTATGGCCGCCCTTCACTGCTCATTACCCTCTTGCCACACTCGCCATCTCCTCTCCTCTCCGACGGCACTCGTACATTAATGCCACTGTGCGATTGGGAGATTCCCTTTTTTTTTCTCTCTTTGATTCGATTTAACTCGCTTGTGAAGGCAAATTGGCAAAACTTGTGGAGGTGAAAGAAAATGGACCAAATTGATTCTTGAAAGGACTCTGAAGAGAAGATGAAAAATCGAGTGGGATTTTTTTGCCCTAAAACACAATTACTTTGACTTTTTGATGAGGGCAGGTGAGCAGCAAATACGAATATGCTTTTGTCTCTCTCAGACTCCCACACACACTCCCACACACACACACACACACAACCACACACTCACCAGGTGTATTAGACTGTGTGTTTTACCTTTATCTAACCTTCATGACCCTATTCCGAGGTCAAGCTTGCCAGGAGGGCAGTCAGTTCTAGGACATCAATAGAGGGCTAAAAGGCAGTTAAAACACACACACATACACACACACACACACACACATACACACAGACACACACACATGTCCTTTCTTGACACTCGCTTTTCCTCACTCTCACCCTGTTACTCTGTGTAGTCTGGGTGACCCCTCCTCACGCCTACCCGGAGGCTTCAGGGGGGGTTGGGGGTGGTGGGGGGGTTGCAGCCTGAATAAGTTCAACCCTGTCAGGCTGTCACACAGGCCGGTGACTGACAGCTGGAATTACAGGGCTAAAGACCTGCCACAGGTGACTAGCTGCAGACACGCCGCCCATCACACAACCATTTTAATTACACCACCAGCACTTGTCTTTTATGCTCCCCGTTCTCTCTTCTTCCCTTTTTTTCACTCTTCCTCTTTTTTTACCACACTCTTTCTCTCTCTCTTTTTTCTTCTGTATTGCTCTTTTATATCCCCCTGTTGAGGTAGGCATGTGCAACACTGCAAACTAACAAACAAACACACACAAACACAATAAAACACACACAAATACACACACACACAGACAATAAGGAGCCCTTTCACGACTGGGATGTAGCTAAGCTGTGGTGTGCAGCCTAGACCCCACCCTCCGACTAAGACAGGAGTTTGCCCACCTGCTCCTCTGTCCTCTGCCTCACCTCCCCCTGGAAACAGGCAAAGGATGAGGCCTGCTATCTCAGACTCACTGCCCCCTTGAGGGGTCAGTCTGCAGACATGCAAGACCAGGATTAATAATATGAAGAAAGGACAGAAAAGACAAAAGGGAGCAGTCTTAGAGAGGAACAGAGTGCAGAACAAACAAGTCAAATGTGTAAACACATATGTGAACACACACAGTTAAATCTTAAAGTTGAGTTAACTTAAAGTTAAGTGTTTTATTGTAATCCTTGGTAGAGGAGATTGTCTTTTGCATTCGACCCATCTTGTGGGTAGTAGACACACACATACATGTGAGCTGGCCCACATTCAGAGCACACATATACCCACACATACCTAGAGCACAGGGCAGCCATTAATCCGTCCGTCGCCCAGGGTGCATATGTGGGTTAGGTGCCTTGCTCAAGGGCACCTCATCTGTGGCTGTGGATGTTGAGAGAGCCGCGCTGCACAAGTAGCCACCCCAAACAGATTTTTGTACTTGTCAGGGATCGAACTGACCACCACCCTTTGGTAACCAGTCCAATTCCCTTACCGGTATGTCACAGATGCCCACAGACACACACACACACACACACACACACACACACACAAAGATGATGGTAGCCCAGGAGCACTAAATGTTGAATGATAAGACTGAAGTGAAGGTTTGGGGTTGTGTGGGACAGAAGGAGATGAGGTGTGTGTGTGTGTGTGTATGTGTGTGTTTCAGGGAGAGGTGGAGGTGTCATCTCCATAACTAAACGATAACCCCAATAACCCCAGAAACAGCCAGGAGGGTATGGGGGTTGGGGGCTAGATGAGGAGCCGTGGGTGTGTGTGTGTGTGTGTGTGTGTGTGTGTGTGTGTGTGTGTGCCTGTGCATGGGTCCTTTAACAGAGGAGGTTATCGCTGGAGGAAGAGATGAGAGAAGGGAGAGCTAGAGAGGGGAGAGAATGAGCCATGATTGGCTAAAAGATAAAGCCATCATGGAGGGCTGGTTTTACCAAACCATGAGCAAGAGTGCTCTATGTAGTGCGGCTATGGTTACTGTTTTGTGCCCCGGAGACAGGCTCGGTTATTATGATTTGCAAATGTTGATCTTGGCACCGTACAATAAGCTGACAGAGAAAAAGAAAGACAGAAGAAGAAAAAGGAGGGGAAACAATGCAGGAAAAGAATTTGGTTTCTTTTTTGTCATGAAATTTAAATCCTAACTAAGTTTTGAACAGGCTCTCAGAGTTGGCAGATGTTTAACGTGCACAAAGCCAAGAGAGAGAGAGAGAGGAGACCAACGCCCAGATCTGACCCCTAATTTGCATCAGACTAATTCTGCTTTGGAGCCCACACTTCTTTCTTTCATGCGCCACGTCCTCAGCAACCCCCCTCCCCCCTTCTACCCCCCCTACCCCAACTGCACCCGCTGCACTCGAGAGAAGAGTGTCAGCGTCCAAGTCGTCAAGAGGAACACGACTCAACCCACAGAGGGAGAAGAAAGGAGAGACAGAGTCAAGCGTTGTTCAGGGGATGGACAATGTACTGTCTACGTGGAGTGTGTGTGTGTAAGTGTGTGTGTGTGTGTGTGTGTGTAGCTTTTCTCTGTGACACAGGCGGTGCCATTGAAGATGGGACAGAGAGGCGCCAGGCGCTGTTCTGAAACACTCCACTCCGGAGGGAACACCCCCCTTACTCTCACACACACTCACACACACACACACACACTTTCTCTCTCTTTCTCTCTCTCTCTCACACACACACATACATGCACACACACACACACACAATCACTGTGGCCTCCCAGCAAGGAGTTTCCCGCGCGAGAGGGCCGCCATTCAGCCCCCGCAGCCGGTGAAAAGGGGGATGACGGACAAGCAGAACAAAATGAGCTAAAGGTAATACTATTCAGCGGCGGAGACAGGTACAGTGCGTGTGTGTTGTGTGTGTATACCAGAGGTGTCAATCACGCAGGGGGCCGAGCAGAGTTGGGCCCAGTGACTGACGGGGCCGTGGGGCAAGTCTGGCAATAAAGAGAGAGAAAGAGAGAGAGAGAGAGAGAGAGAGAGAGAAGGAGAGGAGAGACAGAAGTTTGGAAAGGGGGGAAGCGGGGTGGGGAAGTGAAAAGAGGGGAGGAGTGCGAGAGAAAAGAGTTGAGAAAACGTTGGGAGGGGAGAGGATTCGAGCGTGATTGTTGTCACAGGCACAAGAAGAGGGGCCATGCAGAGTTGAGAAGTTGAAAAGTTCAAGCGCAGGAAAAAGTCGATTTTTTTTTTTCTGGAAGAAGAAGCCCTGGAGATAAAAAAGGGAGAACATGAAGAGGGAAGCTTTGTGCAGTGCAAAGTTTCAAAATACAGGAGTTAAAAAAAAAGACCAACAAAGATAATTTTGTGCATTTTACTTTGTTTTACACAGAGCTAAATAATTGAAGACTAACACTGAATTGACCTTTCCTGTCCGTTAAAACATGTGGCCTTTGAAGGAAAGGGGCCTCGTTTGTTGTGTGACAGCTATTGTGGCTTGTGGTTTTGCTCAATGAGCACCGAATATGCAGGAGGGGTGTGTGTGTGTGTGTGTGTGTGTGTGTGTGTGTGTGTCAGCGGGTGTGTGTGTGGACTGAATGGGGCGCGTCAGCCTCATGTATGCCAGCCAGGTCGGATTAGCTCCTGTTTGACACTCTGCCATGGTCTTCCAGGCCTGACAAGCTGCACACAGAGCCACAAAGCCATCACGGCCGGCCATCTTATCAGTTCACTGCCGTGAGGCCTCTATATTTCCCTCCCCACACTACCCCCCCCACCCCCCCAACCCACCACACACACACTACCCCTATCACATCAGGCCTCCCAACACACCCCTATCCCCTCTTTCACTACCCTGCCTGCACCCCCACCTCCCTGTTGCCCCTGCACACTACCCCCTTTAAGCACACCACAACTAAAACACCCCCTGCCCTTCACCACCACCCTGCCTGTGCACCCCACCTCCCCCAACTCCAGAACTTATATGTCTTCTGTTCCCACAAATAGCTAAATCTCTGCACAGATACACTACCTTAAAGGCATAGAGTACAGACCTCCCCAGCCCCCCCTCTGCACAGCGCTGGGCAATCTCCTCCACGATCGCAACTCGCAAAACTTTTGCATCAGCACAATTTCCAGGGATGCGGAGCTAATGATGACTCGGTTGGTAGCTGACACTGCACAGATAAGCAGCGCCGGCCCGACGCGTCCCGCTTGTCAAGCTTTGCTGCGCACATATCCAGGGGACCGGTCGGCGGGGTCGGAAGGTATATCTGCCAGCCTGCGGACGACTGCTCTGCTCTGCTCTGCACGGCCCGGTTAATAGGCATCGGGCCTGATTGAATTTATCAGGGGCCCAGGAGCCGGGGAGGAGACGCGATTCCCATTAGCGCGCGGTTAGCAAACACCGGCAGCAATAAGCATGAAGGACTAAGAGACTGGCGAGCCCGCTAAAGAAGCCCTAAGCACATCTGCAAACGTCATTAAGGTAGGGGGGGTGCACGGGGGCGCAGAAGGGATGGAGGGATGGAGGCAAGCGAAGAAGAAACACCATTTAGCCAGGTGTTTACCCAGAGACCCCGAGCAGAAAGACAAACAGCTGGGGTGGGAGTAATGGCTGGACCCGATTAGACAGCTGAGGAATTCTTCTGGTCCTCCAGTGAGACTGAGAGTGCTCCTATTCATTTGTGAGGCTGCAGAGGTATTTCTCAGAAATGGAAAAAGAAAGAAAGAAGAGAGAGAGGGAGAAAAAGAGAGATAAAAAGAGAAAGAGAGTGAGGCTATTGTTTCTTATTGCGGCAGAAAGACCTCCTACACAGGAGTGTAAATGGATATTTGGTACAAAAAATATCGACAGAGGACAAATGCTCAAGGAGAACCGCAAGGACTCCACAACTCCAGGTGGCTTTCTGTCAAAGTGTCAGACCATCGCGGAGAGGGTGGCTGCTGTCACCATGGCCGTGTCTTTGTTTTTGTTGTTGGATTTACTTCCTCTAATGCCACCACAAAACGCCTGCCGCAAGAAAGGTTTTACCTAGCGGCCTTTGACAGGAGCGTGTGGAACATCGGGACCCCGCAAAGCTGCGAGTTGCCAAAAGGTCAGGAGAATGTTCCGGACTTCACAGCGCCTCATTACCTGCCATCTGCAGGATCCTGTCAGAAAAAAGTGACAATCTGTCAGTCAGGAGGAAAGAAAGAGAGAGAGAGAGGAAAAAAAAAACGTTTGAGGCCACGGTGACCACTGGACAGCAGAGGCTGGCCTCTCTCTTTTTTCCTCTCCCCTTCTTCTCCTTCTCTCTTTCTCACCCTTACACATGCTGACATCTTCAAGTGAGAAACCCCCTGTTCGACCCCCTTCCTTATTCCCTTGAACAGCAATTTAGCAGACGCATGGGTATGCCACAGCCCTCAGATATCACACAAAATGGCTGCCCTGCTCCAGAGGTGTTTGGACAGAACGAACAAACTGGAGTGACCTGAAAGTCTGTAGCCTCCATGAGACAAATCTCTACCATCTTAAGCTATGAGCAATGCCCCTGAATGAGGGCTGATAAAATTCCTGTCTGTTGAGCAAGAGTCACAGAAAGTCATGTGCCTCGTTACTTCTGGCCAAGCAGAGGACAAGAGGACACGCGGAGTGATTTAAGCCATAATGGCTCTTCACCCATCCATGATCCTTGAAGTGAGGCGAGAGGAGCTGACATATCTGCTAGTGACAGCGAGTTGAGTCATTCTAATTTGTGAACAGGGGGTGGGGATGGTAGGTGGGGGTGGGTCACATTTTTCCTCAGGACCTTTGACTTTTCCAACCAAGCCCCGCAAGGGCGAAAGAGGCTGTTGAGGCTTGGAAGAGGGGGGAAAAAATATGTGCGCTGGGCTGGCAGGGGCAGCGCCCCGCAAAATTCCCAAACACCTGGACCCTCTCCATCTGACAGACGGCCTGAGTGGCCAACCATGCGTGAAAACTTCCCATCCAATACTCCTCAACGAGCCCAATCATTTCACCACTTTGGTGGATGAGGCCTCTTCTCCTAGTCCCACCAACCCCTCCCCACCTCCCCACTCCTCCAGTCCCGACCCCCTTGCTAGCACCTCACCACTACCCTACAACACACAAAAAGAAAAGCACTCTCGCTCACTACCCACCCACCCCCCTGCCGCCCCCAGCCACCCAGCCACCCCCCGCCTCACTCACTCCCCACTTCAACAATCGCACTTGATGCTTTATTTGACCTCGGGATTTCTCAGATACACATACACATGTCTCCTTTTCTCCTCTTCTGAAGAAAGAAAATCTTCAAATGCAGGCTGATTTCCCCGGGTCAACTGTGACAATGGCGGGGAAGTGCACCGCAGCGTCAAGTCCTGTCTTGTTAGATCCTGTATCACCTTTCCCCCTCTGTTCCCCCACGGGCGACATGTCCTGTGTTGAATATTCACTGGCAGTTAAAGTATTAAAATGACTCAAAGGAGCAGAGGCTCATGTTTCAAAAAAAGGAGAAAAAAAAGAAAGAAAAAAAGAAAAAACGCACCTAAACAATCAGACCATGGAATTCCTGAGGCCTATAGGAAACTGGATGGGCATTCTGTGTAAACCTTTTCAACACAAGCCCAGCACCCACTTGCTGTTTGCTTTTCTTAAAAAAAGATATTTGCTGCATGTGTGTGCGTGTGTGTGTGTGTCCTCGGAGGCAGGCATATGGTAAATTCATCTCGAGCTTTCTGGTGATTTGCCACAGGGATCGGAGCATCTCCTCGGGCACAGTGACATTACCTTTACGCTACTCCGAGTATCTTGCTCCCAGCAGACTTGCGTCGAGCTCTGATTTCACCTGGCCTGTCTCCAGCAGGCTGCCATCTGCACGGCGGTTCGGTACCTTTGTTAGATGCACCGTATGACACCCACTTGAGCGCGTACACAGGACGTGTCCAGAACATTTCATGTGAGCGTACCAAATAGGCAGGCAAGGAGGAGAAGATGAATTAGAAATTACATCGGAGATGTTCACAGACATCGACGTATTCAATGAGGCACAAAAGACTTCAAAGAGAATTACGCAACCTCCAACTCATCCCACCATGGTGCGCTGCACACTTGCACTGGCAACAACAGCAAGATAATCTAACCTGTAATTGCCCAAAAGCCTCTGCCAATTTCAGTTAGGAAACCAACAAATGGTTGGGTGTGGAATAAACAAATAAGGCCTTGATGTGTGTGAAAACAGGCGGCATACATCAAAAACTGCATTGATTTGCAAAGTGTCACTAAACATAACTAAACGTAACTAAAACATAAATTGTAAAATTACACATGTAAATAAAATGATTGTTTCTATCAAATTGGCTGCAAATTTAGAGCAGTGGCCACAGTTATGGGCAATGCTTGAGTTTATTGCCCCATTCATTGGAGGTTTCTTAAACTGTAATTCAGTTATTGCTACAATAATCTTCTGTTCCCACTCTGCTTGCAATATCTATCCAATGTCACTGAAGATATTAAGTCAGAAATTGCTATTACTATTAACTATTTCAGGAGCTCATTTTATCCAGTGGGATTCGAAAGGATTAAAATCCAATGATGACATTAGGCTATTTCTTAATTACCATTTCCACTTTTCTTAGATTTGGCTGAAGAGGCAAAAATGAAGACAAGTTGATGTTACATTACTGCAATTAAAAAAGAAAGAAAGAAAAAATACCTCAATTAATTACACTAATACTGCATGAGTAAAAACATCTATTAACTCATGTCATCTTTAAGTCAGTGTCACCAATACAGATAACTTGCTTTAATGCAGTTAGTTGTGATGTCTGAAGCCTAACATCTTCATACACTGTATATAAACACACAACACTCTGTCCTCTGCTTTTTTCTGACGTTATGCACAACACTGGACAGCCGGCCTTGTGTTTGTTAGCCTCTGACCACTGATGCGTGACAAGAGAGACAGACACCCAGAAGTGGAATAAGAAGAAAGAGAGGTAGATAAAAGACAGAGCAGCAGAAAGAGAGAGAAAAGGGAGGGAGGGAGGGAGGGAGAGAGAGATTGGCCATATCTGCCCTCCTAACAGATGTGCCTACGTGGCATGTGTGACTGGCCCTGAGAATCAACAACAACACCACCCAAAAAAAAGAAAGAGTCCCCTTTCAGGCGCATGACACTGGATCAAAGGGCCCACGGTCCCCTCCCACACGTGTGCACAGGCTTACCGGTGGCCTGAGCGCGCCGTCAGTGCAGACAAGGAGGCCGTCGGCACGGCAACATTATCCAAGTCAACATCTGCGTGGTGACCCGGGGCACAGAAAATGGTGCCTTAATCCTCACGCATATTCAGGGTAAAAACATTCCTCGTGAGCACAAACAAACAGCGACAACAACAACAGCAAAAAGCTAAAAAAAAGAGAGAGAAGGGAAAAAAAACAGCCAACAGCAGGGTCCTGGCTGGGAGGGCGGCTGCTCCGGCCTTTATTGCTGTGCAGAGGGGTGTGGATGCCAGGGCTGTGGGACCGCTGTCCAGTTACACGGATTTGGATTTAGGGGAGCATGGAGGAGTGCTGAGTGGTTACAGGGGCAGGCAAATAACAAAACACCTTTGCACTAAACAAGAGGTGCAAGCCTGCTGCTCCCCTCGCCTCCCACCTCCCTCCACCCCAAAGCACCTCCTCCCACAAGCCAACCCCCCCACCTGCCTCTCGCTCCTCCAACCACCCACCCAACCACCCACCACCGCCTCGTGGCAAACGCGCTGAACCTTGACGTCACATGACTTCTGGTGCTCTGTGGCGATGTTTGGTGGAGCAGCAGCCAGGGAGCCAAACCTGAAAAACGTACCCCAACCAACTAATGCAACGCCAGAGGGGCGCCCCTGGTTTTTTTCTGAGCTTGCATGGCTAGCTAGCGCCCTCTACTGTTCGCTAGTCACACTGTGGCCCCTGATAAGCCCGGACATGCCACATCAACCAGCACAGGCCCCGGAGAGGTGAAACGTTCACGAGTGCCGTCGTGTTTCGCCGCTGCGAGGGCGAGGGCGCGGGCGTGAGCGCTGGATGTGACTGCTGTGCTCTTTATTCGTGCCTTCAAAGGGGTGCGGGGCAGGAGGAAACGAGCCATCTCCATTTCAATCCATGCTGCATCGCTAAGCTAACATTATTACGCTTTGATTTCATGACATATTTCACAGCCTATTTGTTTGAACAAACACTGGGAGGGGAGTGACAGACAGGGCTGGGCGAGGCTGATCAGAAGAGGCTGAGGTGTTTAACCTCCTTATGATATCCTCATCTTGCTGCCAGGCATACAGGGATAAGAGAGGGGATTTTTTTCCCCCTCTCCTTTCATTTTGCACTCACATGTTACACAGTCAGTCCTCTTCGATCACTTAAGAACAGAGTGCATGCACTGCAGATGCATTGTGCATATTTTCAGCAGGCACTTCACTATGGCTACGGTAACCTCTTTGTAAGGGTCAGGAGGACTGTGACGCCTGAGCTGTCACATATAAGATAGTATTACAAAATATACATCAGAAAATATTCCATCTCTTCCCTCTTTCTGAGCTGGGAGAATGCAATAGGAATCACAAAGCAGGAAGTTATGCACACAGGCAGGTAATCATCCAATCTAACGGTCTCACGCTGGTTCGAGTGACTGGACAGAGCTTGCGGGTACTACAGATGATGTACAATTTCTTGTTTCTGTAAGATGGTCTGATTTAGTCTATTAATAGCTATCAGGGTATGAACACAGTGCCCAGATATGTAACATAAAAATACTTTTAAAACATTGGCTACCACATCTTTAACTGCTAACACACAGCCATAATCTCATCGCTGGGTCCAGCCTCAGGTGTCATGCTGATTCCCATCATGCCATTATAATGTATGCTGGATCCCCCGCGGCTCTGGGAATGCTTTCTAGTCCCTCTTTAATGCCCGCGGGAGGCTGCGTTTAAAAGTCCTGATGCCAGGTCTGCTGCAAATGAAGAAAAAAACTAGCAGGGTTGCTAGTTTTTAATTACCATTAGTAAAGGAGAAGGCAGAGTAAGGGACCCTTCCTGCATGATGTGAACAGAGTGAGTGTAGTAGTGGCTCTAATATTGCTTTTACAACTCCCACGTGAGCCATAATGAAATAATGGTAATGAAAAATACAGCTGCAATGAATAAAATATTTCAGATGAACCTCACTTACACCCAAACAGGTATATCCACAAAGGCCTGGTGGCCAGAATATGGGAGCAAACCAGTTTTGTGTGTTCTGGCAGAGGAATGATTGCACCCGATCAGACAGGCTCTGGCTGACTAAACCAACACTGACATCTAGTGCTAAACATTAGTCACAGCAACCTCATGCCAGCAGTGACATGAGTGTCAAATACAAGATTAGCTTAATCTGTTAATATGCTGGCATCAGTCTGTAATATCTATTCAGTGTATCCTATATGTCCACCAATAAGGCAGGCTGGTTTAAAGGGCAATAGTTAGACCACCACAACAGTGGTAGCATCACCGATGCTCTCCTTCCTCACACAAGATATAACCTTATGTACGTATGTTTGGCAGTACATTACAGATTACAGAAATCCAACCTCTGCATTAATTTCTGTTCTGTGCCACTTTTTTTTTCCTTTCAGACTACCACTATCTATACCCACTTTTACTGAGGCCATCATAGTCTCCACTTGGGTAGGCTGTAGGCCCTTGGTGTCCCTCATACACCAGGCTCAGGCGTGGGGGAGAGAGTCCCCACAATGCCTTGTTTTCACAGCACACACACTCAGAGGTGGCCGCCGCGGGAAATGGCACCAGATGTTATCATTTGTTGTGGTGATTTCCTTTATATAATAGAGAGCATGCCTAATGCCCTACACGTCAACACAGAGGGAGGGGTGAGGGGGAAAGGTAAACACTTACTATCCACATAGTCAAATAACAGCTCTTTTGAAAAACAGTTCAAAAGGAAATGTGAGATCCACTATTTGCTTTGATATATTACAATACTGGATAAAAGTGGGTTACAATTCAGATAGAAAATGGATTTCATGGGCCCTAAAATGCATATCATATGTTGTGCATTTGCATAAATGAGAAGAGTGAGAAAGAGTTAAGTGAAATAACTGGGTATTTTCTGTTCTAAAATAGTGTGTAATTACTGTATAATTACATACCTGACCAAACGGTTGACCAACAATAGATCAAAAAGGTATATCTCATTTAAAGCAAACAAGCTGATAGATGTAGCAGCAAATTCATTAGGTGTGTAACAGTTCCCTTAAGTTAGACACAGTGATTTTGAGAGACTGTGTGATTTGAGAGAAGTCGAAATATTATCTAGTTTCTCTGTGAATAACTTGGCTATGGACTAAATTAAACATTTTAGAACAACATCTTGGCTTGGCTTGATAAAACTCTGATCAACATATTTATAGTTGATCAAATAAGATTTAGAAAATAAGCATCATATTGATCCAACAACAATAATAACTGTAGCTCTGAACATGGCAGGGCTACATGACACTATCATAAAAGGTTTATAACGAATAAAACCATAAGCAGTTTTCTGCTGTGTACAAGCAATACATGTGAAGTGTCCGAAGTCGTAAAAGTCTGTATGATTTGACCATTCAGAAAGTGAAAGAGGGCTATTTGAGTTCCGTCACTGTAAGGATTTAAAGGCAATATGAATTCTGAAGACAAACCAAACCATGGAAGAGGAACCATGGAAACCATGTTGCTGTAGCAACACCGAATGGCTATTTTGTTTAAAATTGGATAAATTGGCTAGCTTTTATCTGCCTTTATGGAAGAATATACACAATTTCATTAAGATTGGCCATTCACACAGGCATGTTTTGGCTGTTGAATTTGACAGGCTGTCATCTGCTGTTTTGTTGAGGAGGCAGAGAGGAACTGGAGAGGGCGTAAGCAGTCAAGCATAACCATGCCAAATAAAAAAAAACATAAGCAGTCTCTGAGATACTGAAATATGTAATTTGTAAAAAAAAAAAAAAAAAAAAAAAAAAAGTTCAAAAGTCCTTTGCCATGTTTTTAAATCTAAAAACTACAGTTAGTACAGTATGTCAGTATGTGCAAAGAAACAGCACCATGTGTATCTGCTTAGAATTACCAATATTTGGTTATATTGCTACCTTTTTCACAGTGGCTTCAATTGTAACTCAGTGTATACACCATCCCCAGTTTTATACAGCCACTAATGAGCAGGGGTTATTATCATACTAGAGTTAAGCATGCCATTAACGCTTGAGAATTTTTGGCAAAATGTTTTGGAGTTATTGCCTAAAGGGTACTTTGACCCAGGAGTAGTGCAATGTGCAAACACAAACCTTAGGCTTTATTCTACATAACCCATGGAGCGACCAGGTGTAAATATATGACACTGTTGTGCAGCTGTCGTCAAAACTATCAAGACATAGGCCTAATTTAACTAAAATCACTTACACAATACTTGGATATAGTGCTTACTGCTCACATGTGTAAGGGGTTAAACGCAGAGGTTGATTTTCGTTGTGTGTATGGTGTGCTGTGTGATCACAATGACAAATGGGACTCACTTTCATTACTGCGTATAGGATACAGTCACATGCCAATATGCACCATTCACACAGCTGCAGGTATCACATGGCTCCACAGCTGATGCACCAGCTGCTGATCATACTGCATGCACAAGGTGGCAAGCAAGAACCGGGCACAATTATCCGATCCAAAATGGCAGCTGTGACATCCAGCTTCAAATGCCTCCCCTAATCTTTTAATTTCCCCTTTCATCACACATCTCACTCTGATGAAACAGTGTGACAGTGCACCACTGCTGACAGTGAAACTAAACAAAGGGGCTTTTAGGTGGTGTCAGCATGTGCCAGGAGAAAAGAGACGCAGATGTTCCTGTCTGTTTTCCTGTAAACAATCTCAGCTTAAACTGCCACAATAAATGGCAAGAGAACAAATCTGCAGTGCTGGAACAGGCCATGTGTCAAATCAGTATAGGTCTGCAAATATGAAATCATTCCTATTCCTTAAAATTGCCATTTGCAGGATTCATGGTTATATATTAGCTGAAAATGATAAAGCAGCTATACCTATGCACCTATGAATCATTGTGTTCCTGTTAGAGAATTGAGGCCACCGAGTCTGCCATGTTACACATGTGTAGATAACAGCTGCCTAGTGCAAACATGCCAAAACAGTGGCATTAGAAGGGGAATTTAGTTTTTTGGCATCTGATGGCTACCACAGATTCTCCTTCACATTTTTAAGTAAGTTGGTTGCAATCAGTAGCAGACAATGTGTAATGAGAGGGGAAAGGCCATGATCAAGAGACCATCCATGGTCAGGACCAGGCAGGGGAATTATGCAGATATATTAGTGTAGGTAGTTATTCTTTGGTGCAAAATGTATAATTACAAAGAGCTGTTCCACTGCTTTATTTTGGTGCAAAGGAGTGAGGGAATGAACACTTTGAACTGTGTATTACTGATCCAGAATAGAATGTATGGAGAAGACTAGTTAGGTACTGAAAGCAGTGTAAAAGACAAATGTTTTCCAGTGGGTACAAATTTAAAACCAGAAAAAGTTAGACAGAAAACAAGATATGGTGGATGAAATTTATAATAAAGAGATAAGAGACATAAAAGTACTGGCACTCCGAAGATGCATGTACAAAGAGCAAAGCAATACAGTTTTCAGATGAATTAGAATATGATTTACCCTATTATTGAGTGGAAACAGATTTACCCTAACGGGCAAAAAAGGCAACCAAAATTTAAAAAAAAAAATTAAAAGTAAAAAAAGTTGCACTGACCCACTGAAAAGCCTGTCTTGATAAGTATAAATGCTTGAATTGTTTCTTGCATTTACGCTTCTCCCTTATTCTGTCTGTATTAGCAAAGGATTAGTTAAAGGCACAGGCCTTTATGCAGTGCAAAAAAAAACCTAAAAAATGAACTTAAGTAGCCATCAAGTCTGATTGCAGTCATCAATAACCTTATTATGGAAAATATGTTAAAGTCTCCAAACAAAAAAATACAGCAATGCACCATGGCATTTGTACACCTGCTTAGTGCTCATCTTGACAATTCCTGGCAATGCATACATAACAACTGCAAACTGTCTTCAAGTCATGTACACAGGGTCACCCACACATTGTAATTGTCTTCATGTGTGATGAGTGTAAAAAAGGTTCATAACTAAATCTAGCATCAACAGCCTGACTCACCCTTCATACACTATAGCTTATATCATAATAAGATATAGTTTATTTGAAAAGCCTTTCATATGTATCACGATAAAGATAAGCATACTTGAAAAGCCATGGGCCTGTCTCCTAAGAGGAAAACAAAGTCTGGGGTGAGGAGGTGAAACTGAATCTACAGTTGCTTTGTTCGACTGGTGTAATGAGGCTGTAATGACATCATGTAATATTCAACAACGGGATCGTATGTCCTCTGGCCCCCTGAAGGGGAAATGCTCTCCCACCGGAGAGCCTAAATTGCCCTAGACACTCCCACAGTACAGGCTAGCGTCATATCAAGAAATAACAAGAGACCGGGGAATCCCCTGGGATGTATATTTGGGTGTTTTTCCTCCCTAAGCACAACAGCAGTGCATTCTACCATAGTTCAACAAACCGATAAATGAAGTGAACTTCACTAGTTTGCATGGTATTTCTTCTCCTCTAAAGTCAGATTGCATTCTAAACAAGTTTCTGAGCGATGTGATTAGGCTACATAAAGAAATAAGCACCCAACTAATGTCACTAATGAGAAGAATAAACTTCACTGATGGATGTTTCTTGCACCTGACTTGGCGCGAGTCAAAAACTGCAACAGCTATCGACATTTAATAAGGACACAGGGCACCAGACATGGCAGCAATGACTAGGGGAAAAGCGAACTAAAGATATTGAGATTTCTGAACTGAGCATATTATTATCATTATCACCACTCGTAATTTAATAACAACTTAAGTAAGAAGAAGCAAGCTTACCTGCAGAATCTGGTGCTCTGTACTTGTGTGTAATCGCTGTTATTCATTTACATTTGATCAGTTGGTTCGTTCGTGGTTCTACAACAAGTAAACTGCTGAGCTTGAAACAAACCAAAAAGTTTGCGTTTGGTCACCGTTAGCTCATTTATCGATAATTGTTCTTGCGTAAGATAATCGAAACTGGCTAACTAACAAAACTTAAATTAGCACAAAACATTTCTTGGCGGAAGAACTATATTTCAATATTTAATCGATAATGTAAGAAATGGTGTGAAAAGTGGCTATGGTTATGTAAGCGGCATGCATTAATACGTGCTACAATCTATTATCACTTGTCAGTTGCATTTGTAAACCTGGCTAAGCTAGCATATTAGCTAAATGTATGTGCAGGGATTGAGTGGTCCAGTGTGAGTGATTCGACTGTTCGTGTCCAAGCAACCAAGAGGTAAACTAGTTGTCAAGCTAAACACAAATGTACGGTAATTGACATTACGGTAAAGATGACCCTAGCTCATTTTTGTTACATAATATTCTTAATGGAAAGTAACAGCTGGCACCACTTTCGACAGTGTCACCTTCATAGCTGTTAACGTGTTGTACTTTTATAATTCCTAAACGTCATGGCAACATTCCCTCTAAAGCCCATTAAGCATAAGCTAGCCTAATCATTATCTTGGAAAAAGACAGGTATCCTTGCAGTAGGGTAATGACTAAAACAAGTGAATGCAAGTTGTTGTTTTTGTGCATCGATATTGGCAAAATGCAATAATGCCCACAAAGCCAAAAGATACCGCTTGATTTCGTTTTGTACATAACTATGAAGTAGCATACAGCAGCATTGCAATAGAAAGTAGGTAATGTAGTTTTTATATGACCTGGTGTACACTGTCGTACTGTGTTTTTAACATTGCAGGACTACGAGTCCCATAATCCAATGAACCATAAGCCCGGCTGTCGACTGCACCCGTGACCACGTTGAGACGAGAAATAAAGGTGACCTCGGTGACGGTTGACAAGTGGGAGTGCTGTGGTTGAGAGTCGCTGCAAGCCGAAGATGGTAAGTGCAGACATGCACTAACATAAGTTATTAAACATACCGTGATAGTCATCTTTAACTGTTTATGGGCGCGCATTGATAAGTACTGTGTCCATTGTTTTTTCTATCATAATCGGATTCAAGTCAGGTTTTTGGAGGCGAGCATGCCAAATTTTGCTAGCAAGGCGAAATTTGCATCATCCATTCATTGTAACGTTACAATGTATAGGGTGAATAGTTTGACGGATATAGTGTTCTTCTGTTTAGTTAAGACGTTTAAGTTGGGTATATCACATTGTAACAATGTTATTCATATAAAAAGCTAGTGGATGGAAACTTAGTTTTTCTCTGTAGTTCGACGAGTTTACATTTGTATTCTGTACCATAGCGCAGTAGAGGATCAACAGGTTAGAATCCTCTTTTTTCTGATTAATGTCGCATAGTTTTATGTTGGAAGGGTATTTCTCCTCGAACCTGTTTTGACTAGGTTTTATATTGGTGTCTCCTGAAGTAACTAAAACGGTTTCATTTAGATAATGAAATAAGCCTTTACTATTAGGACAGGCGAGTTCACGGCATGCCCGAAACTGTGTATGAATGAATTGAATTGTTGTTTTTTCCATGACCAAAAATATATCTCCTTTACTACGTCATTCTCAAGGGAAGCTCTGGTCGCTTAAAATGTGGCGTCTATTTTTAAAATCCAACGTGGTGAGCCTCGTGAGCTACGTTAGGGTGCACTACTCGGGTAGCATGTCTGAGCTAGCTGGGTAAAAAGTGTCTTCACATGAATATGTTTTGACACGCTGTCTTTTCGCAGTCTGACCCAATTAAAGTATTGGTGACCGGGGCTGCTGGGCAGATCGCCTATTCTCTCCTTTACAGCATTGCCAAAGGAGATGTCTTCGGCAAGGATCAGGTAGTACAAGTCTTACGTAATGCATGTCATGAATCATTCAGCTTAAGTTTTTTTTTTCCTCCGTAGAACTTGCAGGGAACTTTAGAAATTACTTTTTGTTTGGCCCCTTTTATTTGAACGTGCCAACTCCAAGGTGGCCTTCTCATTTACTTCCATTTTCAGCCCATCATCCTTGTCCTGTTGGACATTCCACCCATGATGCCAGTCCTGGATGGGGTTGTCATGGAATTGCAGGACTGTGCCCTCCCACTTCTCAGAGGTTTTTATGTTTGTTTATTTGCTTTTTGCATTCTTATCATTTGTCATATTTTAATTTGTATGAGTGACCAATACACAATTCTCGCAGGTACTAGCAGGTACTTCGACTACTTACTTTTATTTTGTATGTATGTTTGTACTGTATTGTGTTTAACAAAATGTTAAATGCATCATGCGTGTTTCCCTCTTGTAAGCTCCACATGGCATATCTGAGAAATACATTAACTAGAGGAAATGTTTCATGTGATGCTCTTAAGGGAGGGGCACTTGTAGCCAACACTATTGTGAGCCAGTATTTTTATTTAATCTCCATGATTGTTCTGTCCTTTCTGTGTGAGGGGCCTCCAGTGTCAGAGCACCCCCACATCTATGCACAGACGCCGTTGGGGTCGTCAACACAATGTGGGCCTGGAGACTGTGTATGTGAAAGTGCTGGTCCTGATTGGTTGCTTTCTGATCCTCCCATATCACTGTAACCCTATCTATGCTTAGACACTGTGGAAAGATACACTGGATGCCAGTGTAGGCTCTTATCTTGAATGAGGGTGTCCACTGTCTCTGTGTAAAACCTGTCACTTAAAGATGTGTAGTCTCTGCTGCTTGGTGTTTCGCAGTGTTATTTTTAGCCAGAGCAAATTCATATGCTTGGATTGAAAATCCAGTGAACAGCTTTGTGAAAATGAAGCTATAATGGCGCAGCAAGGGGAATCGTACATTTTCCTGCCCTTTTCTTCTCGAGGTTGAACAGTGACTTTCTTGGATTCAAAGTAGGGCTCTACAGTATATTGGAAAATATCCCAGTTTCAAAATGTGCAGTATACATGTTGCAACTGAAAATGGTTTAACCACAAGAAATCGTCTTCAAAAGCTGTGCTTTTGTTCTCTTCATATCATAATATTTGACCAACCAGCTGGAGTCTTGCTGCATTAGTCCCCCCCCCGAAGTATTTATGTACATATTACAATTTATATCATTGCAAGTTTCAGTAACATCACCTGTATTCAGAGTTTAAATTGGGCCAGAGCCCTTTGGAGCTCAGCTCAGCCTCCTCACCTTGGCAATACAGCCAGCCGGAGCTGAACTCCCTCCGCTACAGTATTTATAGCAATACAGTAGACTGAGATGTTGACCACTGTAAGTAAAGAAAGGCTGTCCCTTTTTAGAAAAGCCAATTTTACCACTGCCTGTATTCCAAGTATCGGACCTAATTTAATGTAGTTACTGTTGTGTCTTTTTCGCAGAGGTCATTCCCACAGACCAGGAGGAGGTGGCTTTCAAGGACCTTGACGTCGCCATCTTGGTGGGCTCCATGCCTAGACGGGAGGGCATGGAGAGGAAGGACCTTCTGAAGGCCAACGTGGCCATCTTTAAGTCTCAGGGTACAGCCCTTGACAAGTACGCCAAGAAGACTGTCAAGGTATGCCAGCATGGCACTCTTCTGTTGCAGGTTGTGTTTGGTTTAGTTTTAGAATATCAACAGATAAGTCCACTTAAGACTACACACAATACCCTTCTCTATGCTTTTTTTCTTTTGAAAGAAAATATACCAAAGTCTTGAATTCATTTACTAATAAGGATTATTTACGGGCATTTATTTTAATTCACATAAGGGCATTTATTTTATCTCAGGTGCTTGTTGTCGGCAACCCGGCTAACACCAACTGCCTGATTGCTGCCAAGTCTGCCCCTTCCATCCCCAAAGAAAACTTCTCTTGTCTGACCCGCCTGGACCATAACAGGGCTCGCTCCCAGGTAGGCGGCTCAGCCATCTATCTGTTTTACCTGCCTGCGGAATATGATTGTGGACAGTTGACTTAACTGAAGAAAAATTGTAAATCTCAACTGAGGGACAAGCCTGACATGTGGTCTCCCCACTGGTACCACTAGGTGGCGATGCGCTGTGGCATTCCAGCAGACAATGTGAAGAACGTGATCATTTGGGGCAACCACTCGTCCACCCAGTACCCCGATGTCCATCACTGCAAGGTCAACATCAAGGGCAAGGACGAGGCAGCCTTTGATGTGGTGAAGGACGATGCCTGGCTCAAGGGAGACTTTATTTCTGTACGTCTGGCTGTCGTGTCATCTGTGTTGGGAAGATTACTTTGAAAATGTAATTTGTTACTGTTACAAGTTACTTACTTAATGAAGGTATAACTATTTTGATTACGATTTCAAAAACATATATTGGGAATATTTTGCTTATACTTTTCATTTGTAACTACAATTGTAATTGTGAGAATTCTAAAAAGTAACAGTAATTAAATTACATTTTTTTTGTCTGAGTAATTAAAGGAATGCTGTTAAATTTATGTTAGAATTAAATTGCATAGTGTCCTCGCATCATATTTCCTAACCCTGCGTGTCATGAGTCTGGATCATGTTGCGAATGAAATTATCGCAGACCAATATTGTAAATTATTACTTTAGCTAAACGTCTCAGTTACATAGCTAGGGTTGAAGGGCCTTAGTCAAAACAATTGTTCAAAAATTGGTGTAAAAATTATATTAATGCATAGATACTTTGTCTTGAGGGAAACATGTTTTTTTGTGGTAGATTCACAAGCTGACCTACCATAACTAGCGTATTAGTTATAGTAATGTAAGCATTAAGATAGCTACTGTTCCCAAGTCCTGGTAAACACAGAAGGAAACTCGTCAAATGTGAAGCCAGCAGTAATAAACTGGCATGAAACTGGAATGTGGTGCCGTTTCTTTTTATTTAAAAGAAGAATGTTGCATCAGATGAGACGCTTCATCAGACTCCTTTCCTTTGTTTTTGTTCCGCTTCTCTCCGGTAGACGGTCCAGCAGCGTGGAGCTGCAGTCATCAAGGCCAGGAAGCTGTCCAGCGCCATGTCAGCAGCCAAGGCCATCTGTGACCACATGAGGGACATCTGGACGGGCACTCCTGACGTCAGTACTCGGTCCATTAGGGCAGCTTGCCCATCACTCCCACCCCACCCCCCTTGTATCAAGTTATAAGTGCTGTTAGCCATACTTTATGTTTTACTTTATGTTGCTGGTATCAGATTTTAATCCCTTGCTTGGATTATGTGAGATGTTTCTCATTTTAAGACAAAAACAGCTTGATCAAAGTATTGCTAACATTGTTTAATCTCAATATAGTAAGCTTTTAGGCTTTACGTATTTTTAATTTATTAAGCTTCTAGCCTGACCAGGCCTTGGGTTCTGCCAAGAAGCAGAACAGTGTTGTCATATCAGTGTGCTAAAGAGGGCGTAATTATGCGTAGAGATTAATTCTAGATTAATACCATTTCCAGGGTGAGTTCATCTCTATGGGTGTCTACTCCTCTGGGAACTCCTATGGTGTCCCTGAAGACCTCATCTACTCATTCCCTGTTACAATCAAGGTAAGACGGCATATTGTAAGCACTCTACATCCATGTTGCCCTGAACTTTGGGCTGAGAAAATGTATCCATATTAAGAGTTTTCTTTAATCACTTCAAAATGCTTATAAACTGAAATGGCTAATTTGCATATGTTTGTACAGTTATCAGTAAATGTTACATTTTACACAACTAACAAAAACGACTAATGGCCACTCACCTCAAACATAATCCATCAATTTGGCTACATGCAGAAGTAGCAAAAAGTTGTACTGTTGTGCTAAACAGAAAAAGTAAATTAAAGCAGTACACAACAGCAGGCTGTAATCAATACTAAAGCTTTGGGTTATGTATACCCTTTCTGTTGTTTCTTTTTGGTTGTGTAGGGCAGAGGGCAATACACCTGTTCTGACTAAGTAATATTAAATATTATGATGTGGTGTGCCATGAGATTTTCTCATGGTTAATAATGTGCCATGAGGGAAGAAAAAGAGAAAAAAAAGCACAGCTCTAGTTCACTTGTGCACTTGTACAGTACATAATTTCATTGCTGGTTCCCAGTGTTTTTGAAAGGCAATAGGAGACACAACCCACAGGATGTTCATGCACATCTTTTGCCGATTCCCACAGGATAAGAGCTGGAAGATTGCTGACGGGCTGCCCATCAATGAGTTCTCCCGCGCCAAGATGGACGCCACCGCAGAGGAGCTGGTGGAGGAGAGAGACACAGCGGTCGCCTTCCTGGCAGCTTGACTAGAGCCCCGGCAACCAAGACCACAGCACTTAGATGGCCAGACACCTCCAGACCCCCGTCTGTGACGCACTCCTTGTGGTTCTGTGTGTGTGTGTCCGTGTGCGTGCGTGCGCGTGTGTGTGTGTATGTCTGTGTGTGCGCGTGTGTCCGCATGCGTGCGGGTGTGTGAAAGTATATGTGTGTGTCATTTGGACCACTATATACCCTGACATTTCATCTGTTACACAAATGGGACAGGTCCATATTGAAACCCTGGGAGGAATGTTACTTTAGAATGCACTAGCTCTACAATCACTGTAACCGTTCATTATTGAGTCTCAATAAAATAAAAAAAAGTCCAATTTGTGCTTTTTGTTGTGTCCATTTTTCTTTGGTTGACCATACATTGTCTTTAGAATGCTATCTGCCCTGATTTCTAGTGGTTTTTTTTTTTTTTCATCTTGCAGAACAAAAGCTTTTTTTAGCAGGGTGAAGGTGAACGTGGAGGAGAGAGACAGACTGCCCTTTAATTAGGATCAGGCGCTCCATAGGCTGACTGCTAGAAGACTGTACAGCACAATATGGCTCATGAAAAAGAGGGATGACAAAATGCTAGCACTGTGCGAGACTAAAGAGTTTGTCTGGTTAGCTATCTGTGGAGCACATATAGTTGGGCCGCTGTGACTTGCAGCTTAGGGAGTCAGCCATGTAATCATGTCACAGGTGTATAGGTCCAGCATCCTCTATGCATGATAGATTGTCAGAGGTGCGAATGTGAGTCAACCAGAACTGTCACATTTAGACCTATTCTGTAATGGCATCAAATTACCACAGGGGGGAGTTAGTTCTTTATATTTGGAGGTTTTTTTTATCAGCAATGCACTGGTAATGTTTTGACACATGAGAACGGCACTGGGAGTGATCAGAGTAAAACATACTTAAGTCAAGATCACTGCAATGTTTGTGAGGTATACATTTAAGCACATTCAGCATCTCTTAAACAACAAGCTTTAATAAAATCTTACTATTACAGGTCTGTTTTTTTGAGTGATACTTTTTTTTCAATTTCAAATTCTGTACTTATACAAGGACCTTGCCATCTCTGGGAAGGGAAAGAGTGAAGAGACCATGCTCATAAATAAATATCTGAATCACCTGAACTTGTTGGTTTGCCCTACTGGCCTGACAATTTTGGTAGACCGAAGCGACCACAGGAAATTTCCATGACCTACAGCAGAATACCTGATGTGTGGTTATCCATCATTCTCTCACTGTCATTTAATAGACAAGAACATGGGCGTCACATAATCATTGTTGCCTAGGCTTTTATAAGAACTTTTCTTTGTCTTAATTTTCTGTGCCCCCCTCTTCCTTCTGTGTGTTCCTCACTTCTTTTTTTCTGCACCTCTTACACACACTCTTCTTCAACATATCTAATACTGCCTGTCCACTGGTGATATAAACCTGCGACCTTCAACAAACTGCGTGCACCAAATTGGCTGACATTGATTATGTCACATGATTGCTTCTCAGCCTTTCAGCGCAGATAAAGTGTAGTGTCTGTTCTTATTCTAAGAACAGCAGTACAGTTATGGCCTACAGATTAGGAACTTGACCTTGTATAGCCTGAAAGTCATAGGTTTGCCTCCCTGTGCTGAAGTGGAAATGTGTGTGAACAGCACTCTTCTTCACTCCCATCCGCAGCTGAGTAGATTTTGTACAGGAAACATTTTAACGAACAGTGTTGAGGTTATCTTGAGAAAGGCATCTACCGCTGAAATGCCCTCTGGTTGCTGCAGCAAGCTGCTCCAGATGTTCACACGTTAATGTTTGCAGAGTGGTATGTTTATCACTCACTGCTCTTAGTGTAAAAAAACTGGTTTCACACATTTGAAGCAAAGTCTTTTTTTAAGACTTGTTAGTAACTTTGCAAATAACCTTTTTGTTGTTTGTAGTCACAGACGAAATTTGGTTGGTATGGTAACACCATGATACCATCTTCTGCTGCCAATATGAAATCTTGTGCACATCTGCTTGAGGTATGAGAACATGCAGTATGTTGTCCTAAGGTAGTTACAAAACATACATTACACAGTATTAACTGAGTTACTACAGCTTTGAAAAGTCTTTATTATGGACAACATATAAAGCTGTCAATGCTGATTTTAGTGCTATCATCTCCTGTACATTTTCTCTCATTTTTTTCTTTGATCATCAGCTAATAAATGTGTCAATTCCTCTTCTCTTAACCAGGGTGTACCAACCCCTAAAAGTTTCTTCCCTGCATAATGAAAATGTTATGGTCAGAAATTATTCTGTATACCAAGAAGTAAGGGTGTCAATCCTGAAATATTTTGTATTTTTGTCTACAAAATGGCTAAATACTTTGTCTATTGTGTTATTGGGCTGTGTTGCACAGTAGTTACCAGTAATTATTGCGTAAAAGTGTGCTTTTAACTCTGAGGGTTACTTTGGTGAGGGGGAGGGGGAGTGGGTTCGGTGTGTTCAGATAGGTGTGTGATGGGTCTTGGATTGAAAAGTGTTCCTCCGGTTTTGTAGAGGCTTCCAGATGGCAAGGGGCTAAAAAGTCCACGTCAAGGTTGGGCAGTGTTCTTCACCATGTCTATGGACTAGGCTATCTAGTAATACTTTAAAACTGACCGGAAGACAATAATCTCGAATATTCATGTTGGAAAAAAAAACTGTCAACTATCAAATCTGACATCCTTAGCAAAACTGGCGTGGTTTATATAGAGAAGAATGTAAACGCAGCCGAAAGGAAAAAAAGAGTTCACGGATGTTTCGCTTTAAACATTCCAAGTGATGTTGGATAACACTAAGCAGTGACCCTAACCAATTCATTCATTGCCATATCCCCCAGAGGACACGACGTGGCTTTCTGCGTAGGCTTTTACGCTCCCAGTGATGTGCCGATGGGGCTTGACAGACAGTCGACGTGGCGCCAAGTCATCAGTCCACTGGCTGATGGTGGGATCTTTAGAAAATACCGCGATACTATTGGCTTGAGAACCAGTTAAAGCGCCCTCATTGGCTACAGCAGTTACTCACGAATTCACACAGTGAATTACATTTTTAGAATATTTATCCGGACAGTTTATGTTTCGTACAGTTTTAGCCAATTTCAAAACATAGACAGTGACTTATCTAGTCACTGTTGACAACACAGTATTCGATGGTTAGCCTACATATATGGAATGGGTGGCCTACACTGACTGTCCCAGAGTAGCCTAATATGCCTGCCTTTTGAAATAGGCTAACACATTTCGGTCTTTGCTTTGTAATGTTTGGCATATGACATAATACTGTAGTAGTCTTTATGGCAGTTGCAGATAAACGCTACTTTGTATTGAAAATAAAGACTGAGGAAAAAAGACTGCCCTCCGCAGACTCCTATAGCGGATGCCTGTGTAGAACAAGCAAACTCAGTCTCGTTGACTATCCTTCATAATAGAGATCTGCTGTAGTGCCTAGTTTGCGCTTGGGGTTGGACCATCGGGACCGACAGCATCCTACAAGACCAAGCGTAAGGCCCCACATTTATTTGTAAAGTAACAAATGGTGATACAATACAACACGAATAGAGTTATGATTGTGCATTAATCAGCACAGTGAACCGTCTTGTCTGTTTGCAATATGTAATGCTAACGTCAACTTGAAGCGAGGCGCTTGCGATTCGGAAACATGGATAAACTTGTGTCCAGTGGCATGCAGCTAGCTTATGCTTTGTCTATTGCATACTTAAATCTCAAGCTATTTCAAGTAATGGTAGAATGATCTGTAGGTTGAGCATGCAAAGTCGTGTAATGTTAGACCCCTTCCTACGAGTCACCATTTATTTCCGTGTTTTTTTAGCATTACCTCAAGGCTATTCTAAAATACATAGCCCATGCTACTTGTGTATATCCAATGTCTTGTTTAGTAGAACACTAATTATCTGCCGTTTCGTTGAACATGTACCGATATTGAGAGAAATGTTGCAAACCTTGATTGATTACTGGGATGAGAGAGCACTGAAATTCAGGAATGGTCTTGAGAAAATGGGGGCGAAGTAACAGCGTTGCGATGTTGCAAGCAAACTTGAAACAGCAGAAAAGAACATAATGTGATTGCAGCAACGCATCTGAGGTTGAGCGTGAAGATCATAAAATACGTGAGCCCTTTACAATTCTGTTAAAATATTACTTCAGGTGGTAGAGCATATTCTGTAATGGCCATTGATTCCTCCCCCTCGTAGGCAAGGCTACAGTATACCGTAGCAGGAGGGAGGAGGTCGAGATGATAGTTCATTTGCTCGAAGTTGATCTGAAGATGACAGTCACAGCGTATTGAGCGCGTCAACTCAAATGAACACCTTAACCTTCAAAGGCTCTTTCATTCTCCTTCATTTGAAATTTGTGCTCACCTACAGTTAAGCTTGGCTCGGACAGTCCTAAGGAGACGAGACTTCTGAGATTCTGGTCTTACTGGATAATAGTTTTTTTTCTTTTTCCCACTGTTTTAAACTGTCATTAATCTTGGCGAGCCTCTCACCATGTATTACGCAGAAGGTAAGGTTTTTTTTCAAGTGAGGAATACTTTAAAAAGGGCTGTGTGTTTGTTTCCTCAAAAATCTTTTAGAAGAAACCATGCATTTCTAACTGTTTAAGCAACCGATAGCCTAGTTTACGCTACCCTCTGTTTTATTGGGGGAGCAGGGAAGCATTTATTACTGTTACCGTAAAACTCCATGTATTAGCCGACTTTTAAATCTAAACGCAATGACAGTCATGTGTATAAAACAGGCATTTATTTCTTTTTGGACAAAACTCTGACTCATAAAATAGTCAAGACTTTTTCGTAGAAATTCTGACTTTGAAATCACAAGTTAGGTTACATAAATAGGGCTTCTTATACATTCAGACTCGTTCCTCAAAAAATATTAACCTTAGGAAAGTACTCTTGTACATGTAGATATATATACATGTACAAGAGTATATATAAGAGAATATATATATTGCCCAATGGTGGCCATGATCGGTCTGTTTCTGCTATACAAGCACTCCTTGCATGTGTCTTATATTCAGTTTTTTAAGTGTATTGTAAGCCCCAGAAATAGAACTGTAAAAAGTTTTTTTTTAATTTAGCCCACTACTGGGCGAAGTTCCCAGATTGTTTCCACTAAATTGATTGATCAATACCTGTGCCTTGGTCACTCTGGTGCCGTGATTGAGTCACATGAAGGTGCTATAATGTACTTTACTGTAACGTCATGTTGCAATTGAAAAAAAAAGAACGAAGGTGCACCTCTGGTTGCCTTGCATTAAGAAGAGTTAAGTGCACCCCGTCAAGAATAAAATTTATGCCAAATTGAGAAAAAAAGTTTTAAAATACTGTTTTCCAGCCCACCGTTTTGGTCTGGTGATCAGGGCAACGCAAGTTAATGGGGCACATCTCACATCTAATGGCAGTCTGTTTCACTTGTATGCAGCATAATGACTAAACTGTGCTTCACCCTGTTATGTTTGGAATCTGGTCGATTGATCTAATAGGATTACACAGTTGATATTTTGGCAAAAAAAATGGCACAGATGATCTTAAGACCAAGCTTTTTTAAATGTTAAAAGCAGTTGCCTGTGACAACTACACAAACTTCACAACATTAGATGTTAAGAGTCCTAGTTTTGGAAAACACCTGAACCCCCCCCATGGTTGCTGCACTTCTGCATATGCTGCAGTACTGCTTAATAGGCCTACTGCGTTTACTATCAGATGCACGTCAGGTGAGGTTGATGGCATTAGATGATCCTTCTACAATATTAAATGGGCAAAAGTCCACCTTGTCTAAATAGTATGTCTTTATTAGCATCCTACTGTTTGTCACATACAGGAATTTTTACCAACAGAAGTTAAATTGGGGTTCTTTTGCTCTTTCAGTCATGCAGGTTTACAGATTGTGTAAACTTTTATGTCATGTCCATTATGTAATATAGGGCAACGAGGTCAGTTTATTTTCAAAAGAAGCCGAAGCCAATATTTACTTGCTTTATGGTATCTAAATTTGGTTACTCATGCTGATACATGCTGATTGAAGTTCTTTAGTAGGGACTAATGAGTTTTTTTCAGAACACAGTGAAAAGACATCACACCCTTAATGCAGCTGTTGTACTCAAAAACAAATTTATTTTTTGGGTGGGGAATTGTTGTCCAGTGGCTTTCTATTTTGAGTTTACTACTTAAGAGAAACTGGCAGAGCAACATCAGTCCTGCACTTTTTTTCTCTGGCAGCAATCAGATATTAAACACTAGCGTGTCTTCTTTGGCACAGTCATTCTGAAAATTATACTTACGCACCAGTCCTACGGGAGTGTGTAGGTTGTGAATGATGTGAGTTATAAGGAGGTTTGCCACAAAGTTAGGACATGTTTAGGACATGTAAATAATATGTTAGGATGTGTAAGGCTATGTTAAGGACACATAAAGAACATGTCAGTATGTGTAAGCATATGTTAGGATCTGTTTTGATTATGAGTATGGAGTTAAGATTTAATGAGACCCAGTTTCAGCTGGCATGTGTTAGGTTATACCTGCTGCATAGCTGCGTCGTTATGGTGTTTGAGTTTTCAGTAAAACTTAAGGAGGGAAATATGCTTGATGCGAGGGCCATTCCGCACTCCAGCTCTTGCGTTACTGAAGCACTGTACTCTTATGTATTCGTGCTGGAGGGACAGGCCAGCTGGTGCAATCGATAGGTAGAAGTACCAAGACAAACACTACAAAAGCAGCAAGGAGGGGTTCAGTGTGCTGCTGTGTCTTATCGACAGGTCCCCTTACTGTGCTTGGAACAGCATACTGAAATACAGGATATCACAGTTTGTATTGCCCTTATTTATTTTGGGGAATGTAACTGGATGGATCCTGAAAGTCTATCATAAATGTCTTTAGTTTTCTTGCTAGTTGTCAGTAAAAGTAGCCCAGTTCTGTCCAGTGGTACTTTGGGAAACACATTATGAATGAGATTCTGACAGGTGTCAGCATGTTTTGGCACGGCAGTAACATTAATAGGTTATTCAAAACTAACATATGGGTCATTCTACAGACTCGTTGAGAACAAATCCATATGTTGTGGAAAGGCCATGTCTTGTGTATGAAATAGCAGAAACTCAAACACTCAGTCACACAGGTTGAGTGTGCATTATGTGCCTATGAATGAGCATTAGATAATCTGTAAAGTAAGTGAATGCATAGACAGTTAGCCTATTACAGGTTAAAGTGTCTTTTAAAAATTGGTTGATCCATGCCCAAGCAACTAAGATGTTGCGTTTGACATCAGTTATATTGTACTGATGAACAGGAATACAGACTAAAGATAGAACAGGCCTAAGGCGTCAGCTGTGTGTAAAGTCCCTCCCCTTTCCTGTCTACGTTCCATGGTGGAAAATGCTTTACCTGTCTGAATTTAAATTTTCTTGATTAGCAGCATACTTCAGATATTGGCACATATTCATGTCAGGTATGATAGCTTGAGGAATCTCTCGGTTAATCCCTTGACAAACTGGAATTAGTGTCAGTAGTCATGAAGACGTGGACACGCTAGAATGGAGGGCTTGAAAAAAAAGGATGACGTCAGCACCCTTTACTCAGAGTGTAAGCTGTGTCTCATGGCTGCTGTTAAGCACACCTGTCCTAATTCCAACCCCATATTAACTTTATTCACTCTTCTCAGTAGACTATTTGGCTACAGTCCATTCCACAGAAGCCTTAAGATGCCAAAAATGTAACATTAGATTCATATTTTTTTTTCGGCCATGTACAGTTTTCATCACTGTGCTGTGTGTAAGTATTTTTGTGTTTTAACCCAAGGCCTTGTGTTTTAAAAATGCTAGAGATGTACCTGTTCCAAACAGGATAATGTGTTTGGATGCTGATGACTTTCTCAGACAGAACCCCAAGTAGGAGGCTAGATATGAGCACTCATATGTATGTGTATGTTTATATGTATGTATGTATCGTATAAAAAGGGTTATTTTTTATCTTTTCACTTTTTAAGCACAGCATATTTAATACAACACAGCATTAAAACCTCTACTAATTTGCCCTTTGCCGTGTGGGTGGGAGTTAATTTGCTGGACAGTCAAATATAAGCTTTGAACTTGCAAACAAATTGAAAGTAGGTAGGGCAAGGGTGTAGGGGGCACAGATTGTGATCTCATGTCAATTTCGATCAAGTTTGTTCTTTTCTCCAACATTTGAAGGGGATGTAAAATAGTAACAGCAGTTGCAGCCTGCTGATGCTGCTGTGGGTGATATTAAACCCAGTACCTCCAGCACCTACTCTCGTCTTTTCTCACATACGAGGCCGAGGCCTATTTATGGTAACTAGGTTAAGGGACTTCCTTACAAGGCCTTCAGAAAGCACTGAGCCACAACAAATACTGTAGAGTTGTATGATGACTGCATTTAAATTCAATAACTTGATCATCATGACATTGTTTTATTATCGTGTTTACAATCTGAATTTCAATTGTCATTCCACCACACTACCAAGGGACTCTAAAGAGCAACAAAAAAGAGCAACAAAAGGCTGATTTGGTTGCATGTTGTGACCATTAAAAGTAAGCAGAACATGTGGGTGTAAAACCACTGAGGTTTGCTGCTGTATTTGTTTGGTACTGAGGTCATTGCTGTATGTCCTAGCTAGTTGAAGTAAGTCTGGTTATCAGGGCCAACCTTTCTGAGAGACCAGGGTTTTATTTGTGTTTCATAGTTTTTGGGTTTTTAAATTTATTTTATGGGGCCCCGGCCAGGAGATGTAGAATGTGCGATAAAGCCTCACAGATTAAAAGGTGTCTCTCAGTTTTAGCAAAAATGGGACATGAGACCTCTCTGAAACTTGATGTACTTGCATTTCATTGTTGCGATCAGTAAAATTATAGTAGTCTCAGAAATGGCTTAGAAATGGCATTGGCTCTGGCATATCTTGACCGATCAGTGTAACTCTATCCATAACCATCCATAACCCCCCTAGGAAAGGTGTGTGTGTGTGTGTAATGATCTGTCATTGTGTGTTTTTGCCCTATGGGGACCAGTCATGGAGTCCTTTGTGAGAGGTTGTGGGAAGTTCTTATGCTACTACCAGTTTTCGGTGGATTCGAGATATCTGAGAACTATCCTCCATATTTTTTACAAACTCTTCCGAGTTCCTGGTTATAATATCTCTTCTGCTGACCGTTTTCACTGTTTCACTTCGACTGTTGGTGTAATTACGCTATTATGTTTGAGGAGTTTGTCATGAAATGTTTTGAAGGGTGAATAGAAAACATTGTCACCAGCTGAATATATGTGTATTGCAAAAGCAGGGCAAAAACCATGGTTATTTTTGACAGACTTTCATAGTGCTGTTTAAAAAGTTAGGCACTAAATCATATATGATATTCCTCTTTTTTTGAATGTGACTTTCATCAACATTCCATGTGTGTATTCCCTATGGTATGCTCTGTGTTCCATTAACATGTTTGATGTAGGATCCATCCACCAATTCCAACTACACCAGTGAAATAACCTACCTTGTCCTCCTGACTCCACTTCTGCATGGTGTCCTCTTGGCCACACACACACACGGTAGTCAAATAACTTACCCACCCTCCTTCTGACCTCACTTCCTGTCTGTCCCGCAGGTGTCAGGAAGAGGGTGCCCAACGGCTGGATGGCTCAGTTCGAAGAGGTGATGCAGCAGCAGCTGGAGTGCTCCCTGCACGGGGAGCTGGAGAGGCTGCAGAGCACTGCCAAGGCCGAGGAGGCAGAGGTGAGGCGGGAGTGGGAGGAGGTGGTGGTGGGGTGGTGGAAGGGGTGATGACTGGGGGAGCGAAAAGGGAGGTAGAGAGAGAGAGAGAGCAGCTGGGCTGCATGGTATGGTGCAGGGTCGATGCTTCCAGGAACAGCACTTGCAGCCAAGTCTTGGAATCAGTTCTGCATGAGTTTTTTTTTTCGAAATTAAATTATTTATTTTTAAAGAAATCCATATGGAACGGAGCTCTGAGACGCCCAAAATCCTTTAAAGTTGCATTTGCACAGGATAAAAAAAAACCCACTGTGCACTTGTGTGTCGAAAGTTTTGCAAAAACTAAAGATACTCACTGAGTACTACTTGTTTTGCTGCAACTACTATACTTCAAGTTATTCATGGCTTTGGTGCACTGAACAGTGTGCATGGTTTCTAGTGCAGCAGCCAAAACAAAGTCAGCTGCTTTGCACATTACATTACATATTTGTCCACATGCCATACCTATCTGCACTGTTGCACTATTTAAACACAAAACACTACTTTGGCTCTGTAATCTGTGACCACAATTTTGGCACGCCAATCAAAAAATGCATGTCTGCTCTGCAAGTAGCATTGTATTGCATTACACAGGTGGTGCACATTAGAGAAAGGGGAGAACTCATTGGGAGTGGGGGGTGTTAGTTTTACGGAAGTTAGCAGGAAATACTAGTATGTCGTACAACATCTTTAACCTCATTGTACACTAGAAAAAAGGAAGATGGGAGCTTGATGAGCATGGGCCAAAAAAAAGAGGAACAAAGTGCACCGGTAACGCTTAGCATGACCCTCTCTGAGTGTGAAAGAGTGTGTTATGACCCTGACACTTTTTCGTGGCGAGATTGCCCGCTGCCCGCTCTCCCGGGGGCATTTACGGGTCCCCTTTTAGAGGAGTTTGGGGCGGGATGAGGGATGTGCCCCTCTCCCCGAATCGCAGGAGGGTCAGCGAGAGGCGGTTAGGGGTGATCCATCTCTGTCCTGGCCGGACTCCTGGAGCCGAGGCTGCCTGCCTCACCGGCCCCCGCCTGATGAATGAGGTGTCACACGCGGGAGAGATTTCACAATGGCCCTCGCCGGCCAATTAGCCTGACGATGAGACTTGCATGATCCGGTTTCCTCACTGTACTCACAGCTCCTCTCGCCACACTGTCGTCTGCCTGTGTTCTGCATCTTTGTGCATTTGTTGCTGCCTGTTATCTCTCTTTTAGCCTCTCTCACATTTTTTGTATTCTTTGCTGTTCTTTTCATCATCATTGTTATGGTTTTCTATTGTTTTCTATTTTTAGTCTGTGCGTCCCAACTTATTTTACTCTTTTACTTATTCATTCATTCTCTGTATTATTTCCCATTTTTTACCTTCTGTTGTTTTTTTTTCTTTCATTCATTCCACTTCTCTCAATAGACCTCAATAGAAGGTGTTGGCGACCATGTTCCCACTTCAGCTGAGCTTTCAGTGATCTGGGCTTTTCTTAAAATGTCCACGTGAGTGACTGGTCTGTAAGGCAGACTGGTCAGGGGCCAACAGCCCTCTTCTTGTAGTATGACTGCAGGATGTTTAAAGCAAAAAAGAACAAATAGCGTCCTCTCAAGATAAAGAGTTAGACCAGTCCTGGACGGAAATGCATTTACAGCCATATTACAGTAATTAAAACATCAACCAGTCCTGCCCCACAATTACTGGTAGAAACACAATAAAACAGGTAGTACATGGTTAATGATTGTAGGCACGTATAGTTAAAAGAGTTGTATTTCCTTGTTGGGAATACTTGTTGGGTATTACTTCCTTACCATAAGTAAAGCCACAGGCAAGTCCAAGAGCTACAAGGTAAGCTAAGAGAAACTTCATGATAAAGGTTCTAAAGAATGTTGGGGTCCATAGAATATAATGCGAAATTTTATCCAATTCATTCATTTATTTTATTCATTCAGCCTACATTCTCAGGGTTACACCTGATGGTAGCCCTTATTTTTGCAGTGGAGATACAAATACAAGGATAACAAAATAAGCAGACAGTAATCAGTCCTGACTATTACAGTCAATGAGTATTGAATATGATAAAATCATTAATAAATGTATGAAAATAAACTCACTTCTAAATCTAATATAGTGTTTGTAACATTGTTATAGTATTTGATCTTGATAAAATGTGACATAGTTATCAGTCTTCAGTGACAGACTCTGTGACCACCTAGGTGCAAGAATACCAGTATGTAATGATTTTTTATACTGTCAGTTCCTTGATTGGCTGGAGAGTATGAAGTGTGGAGAGGTCAAACACGGTGAGAATTTAATGATCCTCCCAACAGGGAAGCCAGGTCCAGTTACATTACACTGATTATTGTACAAAATGGAGTACTGTGTGTACGCCTCAGTGATTGGAGTACAAGGAAAAGATGAAAAACGATTTCACAGGATAATTACAGCTTTGCAAACTGAACAACTGAAGACAAGGCGTTCCAAAAAGCAGCACTCCATTAAAAAAAACCCCACAGCAAAATATGTGTAGTCATGTCAGTTTATATGCTCTCTTCTCTCCAGGTTTCCAAGAAGGACTTTGAGGGCTTCAAGAAACTATTTCATCGATTCCTCCAAGTGAAGGGACCTTCAGTGGAATGGCCTAAAATCAACAGACCTCCTGAAGACTCGGTAAGATCCTCTCAACAAAGAAAGCAGAATTGTTCTTGATGAAAAAAGAAATACTTGGCAGGCCTACCTTAAAGTTGATGCAAAGGTCAGGCAGCTCGGAAGTATGCATAATCAGAATGAAACAACTCGCTTATCAATTCCTTGTAATCCACGTGGGTAGATCGCGAGATTACAGGATCCTAACGCTTATCTTATGTATAAATATACCACCACACACAAAGTCCGACCCTTATGTGTTGAGAAGCAAACTCTTTGTCATGTGCTTCTAAGTAACTCTTGGCATGTGTAGAATGATTGTTTAGAAAAGGGAAAATTAGACGGAAAGAGGAGCTCTATCAGTGCACATGGATCTCCACAGCATCTCTCCCATCCCCCAGACTCTAGAGTGTGCTGATTGCAGAATACAGGTATCAGATACACACACACACACACACACACACACACACACACACACAGGCACAAACAGAATCAGAGAATCCCACAGCCTTAGCGTGCAAGGACGACAGCAAAGGCATGGGGTGGGAGCCTGACGGAGATAGAGAGAAAGAGGAAAGGTCAGATGGAAAAGACCAGTGCTCAAGTGTGTTTTGTGTATTAGTGTGTATTTGCGGCGTACACTATAGAGAAACATGTGTGTTTGCTTGTATGAGAATGAAGAAAGTGAGTGAGAGAGTCCAGCTTGATGTCCTTTTGTTTAACCGACACCCTGCACTTCTATGCTGTTGTGTATCCCTCAGTAATGGGCCCCATTAGCCTGATTGATTACACTGATAAGCAGGCCCCTTTGCTTGCGCCACAAGTGTGTGATTTATTTGTGAGGATAGAGGGTGTGTTTTGTGGGTTGGATAGGCATTCCATGTATGCACAGAAATAAGGACACAATGATAGAGTTGGGATAAGAGCAGCGATCATTATGATCGATGGTCTGCCTCCTCTTTGTGACGAATCCAGCTCGACTCTACTTATGTAATGTTTAATCAATTAGGACGCATACTATGAACAATGCAACTACCTTGTGTCCTTCCTTGAGCACTAATTATAACCATCTGATTTTTTTTCTTGCATTGTTGTTTCACAGACATTCGCTGTTAGACACATGTTGTGTTAAGGCTTTTCTTTTCTTATGAAATATGTTTTCCATTTATAACAGCTATTATGTGTCAGGCAATCAAATGATGGTTTTCATATGCTATGACTTGGTGAAGTTCTACTCGGATTGTATCAGATCAAGAATCTTATCGTATCGCGACTACTGTTGTCACGATACCATTTTGGTACCGGTACCAACATGTATTTCGATACTTTTCGATACTTCTAACATATTAAATGGCTTAATGTGTATGTAAAAGTTTGTTACTTTATAAAGATCATGCATGTATTGTAACAACCTCTGCCCTTTGAATATGTCAGTTGATTAGAGTTCGTTTTTTTGTATTTTCTGTCTAAAAACTTTCCAGTCAAAGCCTTTCTGTCTTACCTGATTATTAGGTGTAATACCTAGTGGGGCCATTTGGCAGTATGGCGCTAATTCATTAATTGACCTCTCCTTTTTTGTATATATATAACCTGGATGCTAGTAACATGGCGGAGTTAAGTATCCAGTTGAATGTCTCTGGAGAGCTTTATCGTGCGCTTGTTGTTTTCTTTCGCAAGTTGACACTACCTTCGACGTTTTGTGCTGAATGCATTATGTGCAATAGATCAACAAACTCATACGGATAACTCTGCTGTCTAATTGTTGAAATGGATTACGCTGGAGAAAGTTTGCTGCTTGCTGCTCAAATCTCAGACTGCATTATTGATCTGGTAGGCTTCCTGACTGACACTGAATATTTTTTAATGACTATTAACTCGTCTTTGAACCCTTGCCTAGTAGGGTGTTGGGTTTTGGTGGTGTACTGCATCACTGTGCTGTTATGAACTAAAACAAACTTTTTGGGTGTACAATGTATCGCAAAACGTGAAATGTGGTGGTCACTGTGTGTTTTTTTTCTGTTTGATAAGAACTCTATCATGTGTTGCACTTAAAACTATTGAACTATTAAATTTGAAAAGAGTACATGTCATAAGTAAATTACCTGCCGTTCCCTGAACTCAGTGTGCAGGTCTGGGTGCTTGTTCTGTAGGTGTTTGGCTAAGTTGGAGGTGTTTCCACCTTTGGCCATGCATGTTTTAAAACACCATTTACACAATGATGCATTAGCGTCAATTGCCTCGCCTTACTAATTTGTTTTTAAGCGGAAGTACTGCTATATGGCACTTAGCGCCCATGGTTTGTCCACAAGTTGCGGCGTGGTTGCAGCAGCCATTTTCCCCTCCGTGCTCCACTATCTCTCCGTCTTCAACGTCCTTTTTTCTCTACAAGCTCCGGCTTGCTCCTTGTAACGTTATGACATCATGTGCAAGTACCGGTCCTATCCAAATGTAGTATAGTACCGCTTCAAATGCCTCAGTACTGTGGTACCAAATCAGTACCGGTATACCGTGCAACCCTAATCGCGACCGTGTGTATCGGAATCCTATGGAATCAGGAAATCTGTATTAATACCCAGCCTTAGTATTATGTCAGTACTTCATTGTTGGACAGAGATGTCAGTTTTTATTTATGGTCTTCAGACCAAGCAAATGACTACCATTGATCAATTGTCCAGTCATGGCCTGTTGCTCTTCAAAGGAAAAGGAATTCTTGCAGGAGATCTTATTTGCATTTGGGGTTTTCCCATCTCTTGTGTGTTACTTAGCTTTTGTACATGTAAACATTATGCAAATGCGCAAACAGTACATGCCAAGGGGAAACTGCATTGACTGGAAATGAGTCAGTGCAATTTAACACCTTTCTTCTGGGTCAGAGTTACACAGCTTGTATGAAATCTTTTTCTACAAGTCTAAAGAATTGTTTCTTGTGAGATGGTGAACTTCCCTCACTCACCCTCTCACTGTTTTTACTGTTGAACACTGAACTCTCGGTTTGCTACGCTTTCCCCCACCTGACCTGCAGCACGACGATTGCGGCATTGTGTGTGGGCTGCGTCTAATTATGTCTTAATTGGCTCAAATTGAACGGACTATTTAAGAGCCTCATTTCTCAGTTGGAGGGAACACGGAACGACGAACGGAGAAGACAGACGAACAGAACAAACTGAGAGACTTTAAACTGTGAATTGTCAGCGTGAGTTTTCTTTGTTTTTGCACATGTTTATTTTCGGTTTCAGTGTCGTTCTTTTCGTTATGTTTGTTTGTGCGAGAGCTGCACGGTTTTTGTTTATAAAATAAAAACAGTATATTTTTCTATTACGTTCGTGGGCATTGGAGGTTTTTTGCACCACTTCACCCCTGCTTCCAGCAGCTCGCCATCCCTTGTGAAGGAACCTCGCTGTCTTTTTTACATTTCCCATTAAGGAAATCTCAGAGTTTTCCTGTATTAAAGCATGCCTGTTTTTAGCAGTCTAGTCAGCTATAATGTGCCATAATAGGACACTATTACTAACATAACCAATCAGAACAAAGTTGGCAAGCTGACCAGTGGCAGTGAGTTTGTCGTGGATTTCCCCCGACAAAGAGTGTCCTCCGTCATTATTACCCAATGTGATTACAATAATAATGTACAATCTTTTGTAGAGGAAATCATATCAGATTAATGAAATTCGGTTGTTAACGTAGACTTTATTCGATTAATTTCACCAGTGTAATAAGTAAATGAACCAAACATACACGATGTACATAACCGAGAGAATTCACTGCCACCTAAGAGTCAAAGTCAAAAGTCAAAGTCAGGTTAGCTAACCGGAGAGTCAAGTAAGATGCGCCCACTGAGATATGTCTCAGTAGGTATCCCAAGTGAGTCTCGGCCTGTGCTGTGTGCCTCTGCTTCTTATATACTCTCTCTAGCACTCTGTGTTTTGCACATATGACCTTTAGGCGACATCTATTCTGTGCACATTTTCCCGAACCCTTGCGCACCTTCTTGTTGAGTAAATGTCACATACCTCCAAAATATGGTCGGTTCGGTTATAAGGCTATCAGGTTATTCTTGTCTGAACACCTGCATTCTTTCTTTGCAACTTGTGTGGGAGTGTGACATGTGTAACCATTTATCTTCATCTTCAACTGTGTTTGTGTGTGTAAAGTGCATCATCCTACTGCAAGAACATTTACCACAAGTTTCAGACTGAGGCTAAATGGAGTGAAGTGCAGTATGAAAAAAGACCATGGCCTCTCGATCATCAAAACTCGTTAGTCTATATAAGTACATTCCACGTCATGCAATATGCTTGATCCTAGTGTCACTTGTTTCACATTCATAGTTTATTTTAGAGTTTTACAGGAAAAGAAAAGCCTCCAAAAGCAAAAATAATAAAAAAAGAGACAACAGTGCAAAAAGCAGTGGACCCCATGCTTCTTGTCTGCTTGTGTGTGTGGACTACAAATAGCAAGACTACATATTATCCTAGTAATGTAGTGTTTTAGGGCTCTAAAAATCTTGAAAATGTCTCATGGTTTCGACCCAAAGTAATCGTTTTGTTGTTAAAGTTGTGTTATGTAGAGTAACAAATGAATTGTGAATTTAGCTTCTGGTGTGTGCCAGCCAAACACAGTAAAACATTTATGAGGTGTAATTCATGTAGTACGTCTGCTGGAAAGAGGATTGAAGACGCAGGGATTGAATAAAGGTGCCTTGAAACATGAGTGCAGTGGCTGTCTCTCCGAAAGGACAAGTGGGACGCCCTTTCTTTTTTCATTTCAAGAAAAGAGAGACCCGTGTCCCACAGACATTCTAAAGTCCACCTCTCCCAGGGACTGATTCATTTACACCGTGTCGGGTCTTGTACGGCTGTCATTTATATACGCCAGATCGTGATTTTTTTTTTAAAATACTTACTAAAGTAACAGTAACTACAGATATAGTGAAAACAGTGGCTTTGTTATACGAATCTGTCAAGGGATTTGTGGTAGTACAGGTTAGAAGAACAAAACCTCCCAAAGAAAGCTACCTGAACTGCCTCTGTGGAGGAAAAAGGCAGTCTTGTGGGGCGCTTACCCCCATGTTATTGATTGACAGAGAGCTGCTGGCATTGCTTCATGTTGAGTGAGGACTTCGCCTGTGCCACTCCCGATAGCAGAGCCGGACACGGAGAAGCCAGGTCTCCACGGATCCAACACACACACACACACACACACACACATACACACACATACACACACACACACACACCCTGCATGGGGAATGCAGTCACGATAAAAGGCCGCAGCCCTAGAGCTGTGGCCCAATCACCAGGAAGTAAAATAGGAAAACAGAACCAGCCATCTCTTTACCATCAGCGAATGATCAAAGTCCCCTTAAGGCACTAAAGGCCAGAGGGTCAGTCTGACAAGGCAGTTTTGTTACCACAGCCTCACTTCAAGAACTGGAAGGCCTTGAGTGCTGATATCATTCACGGCGCACAAAGTGGTCTCTCTCTTTGTGTCTTTTTTTGTTGTTCACTGTTCACTCTTTTCTCCGTTCCCTCTCACCTCATTGGATACGCTGCACTGGCTCTCAGTGGGCGCCTTAGGCGGGGGCAGCTTAGGTGACCAAAGAAAAAGGTGACAGGGTGCGAGTGGAGAGACTCTTATGTAGTTCCCAGTCGCCCCCGCCCACCCCCCAAACACACACATACACACACACACACACACACATACACACAGTCTCCCGGGCCGCTCGCCTCAGCCACCTGACCGGGTCCAGTTGCTTGGAGCCAGTGTTCTCCAGAAGCCTGTGATCTGTCTTGATGTCTGACTGTAACCGACTCCTGGGCTTTCTAACTGTGCCTTGTTTCACCGCGCTGAATAAATCCCACACTGTCCCTCTTGGAAAGATAGAGGTTATTTCTGTGTTCTCTGTTCTGTGCTTTTCTACTGTACTCTAATTAGAGGTCATTGGGCATCGGACAGCAGTGCAGGTGAGTGTAGGGTTGAGCCAGACCACGGGCTCTGTGTGATCAAATGGTGCTTAGATACTTTCATCAGTGCGAGGAAGGGAAGAGGCCCCATGAGAGGTTGAAGGTTGTGGGGGGGGGCTGTACCTGTCGATCAGGGTCAAAGGGTATGGGGTTGGTGGTCCTTTACTTTATAGAGGGCATCAACAGGGAAGGGGCTGATTTTACCATGGATAACTCAAGAGTCAAGAGACACACTTTGAAGAGACACTTTTTCAAAAGGGAAACCATTTTTATCGTTTTCTCTCTGCCTCCTTCTCTTCCTTCCTTCTCTCTCACCCTCTCTCTCTCTCTCTCTCTCTTTCTCTCTTTCTCTCTCTCTCTGTCTAGTAGAGGTATCCCCATGTCTTAATGAAAAACTTGAATCAGAATGCTTTAATTTACCTCAGCACAGAGCATATACCCACCCACCCGTACCTACCCACCTAACCCACCTACTCACTGGAGAGTGGGAGACTGTGCTTAACTTGCAGACAGAAAGGCTACAGACAGCTCCAGGGATTGAGATCCTGACTTTCATTAATGTAAAATTGCATGACTGCTTCATTGCGGCTTCAGTGGGCAGAAAAGTGGAAAGATACGTGCAGTGGCAGTCACATGCTCCTCGCTTGGAGTTTTCTGCTTAAGTAGTCAGAATATTCACTGAGTTGGTGCACCCAACTCAGAGGGGCCTATGCAGCCCTGTGGTCTCTCCAATTCACCATCAACACCCCCCCACACACACACACACCACACACACCACTCGCCCTGCCTTACCTAAAAAGAGCAGTGCTTCTGTGACTCCCCACCTCCACCCCCCTCTCCAGCATCTCTCTCCACCTAGCACACAAAGCTGGTTTTGTTTCTTGCCAAGGGAACGTCTCTCCTACCGTTGCATGTTTATGTGGTCATTGCAGACCAGGATGTAATGGAACATGTGGGGTCTGGAGGGAGAGAGAGAGAGAGAGAGAGAGAGAGAGAGGGAGAGAGAGAGACCAAACAAGTTTTTCGTTTGACCTTTAATAAGCTTACAGCAGTTGGCTCTGGAATGTGAGAGTCTTCTCAGAAAGAGCTAATTTAATGCAGGTATTTAGATTGCGTGCATGTGTGTGTGTGTGTGTGTGTGTGTGGGTGGGTGGGTGTGTGTTTGTAAGTCAGTCAGCACTCTGCCTCTGGGGACATGAAGGCGCCCTCCTCTCTAGTGCTCTCCACGTCAGTCTGGCAGGAGCCAGGGCCTGGGGCCCATAAAGAGCTGATGATGGGATAGAACACAGGAGAGGAAGAGGGTATACAGATGCTCATACAGAATACAACACACACACACACACACACACACACACACACACGGTGGTCCTGTATACCATGCTTGTTAAAGACATAAGTCTGTATAAGTGTGAAGCAAGTTGATATTAATTAACAGCATATTTTATTATAGTGCAAAATATACAAGACTATCACAAGGGCAGTTAGCAGTGCATTACACACATGTTCACCCTCAAACACACACCCACACACACACACACACACAAACTAAAATCCTCCCGTGTGTCACAGTCACATTGAGCCGCAGTACTAGTCTCCAGGCTTGCCATTCTCCCCAGGCTTCCCTCCCCTTGCCTGGGCATAAGCAGCAGCCCCGAGCCCTCTCTCCAGCAGCCAGTGGCAGCCTGCCACCATAACTCATCCTGTTGTGTTCGCCCTTGACGTCATGCATTTGACTTTCCTCTCCACTACGCTCTGTCTTTCTCAATATACTCACATCCCTGTCTCTGTTTCTGTTCCTCAAACTCAACTCTCTCTGCCTTTTTTCTCATTCTCATTCTCATTCTCATTCTCATTCTCGTTTTAGTCATTCACCTCCATAAGCAAAATGATTACTCATGATGTCTATGCGTTTGTGCATGTGTATGTGTGCGTACGTGAATTTTTGAAAAGTCTTAATTACCATGTAATGATTCACTGTAAGTAAAGGCATTATGTTTTACACACGCCCAGTTAAAATACAAACAGAGGCGGCACACTTAAACAGCTCTATGGAGGATGTTTGCGTAACATCTAGGATGTGTGTGTTTGACATGGTGGCCAAAAACAAAACCCTTCTTTACATATGTTTGCAAGAAAGAGTGTGTGTACACTGATCAAACGGTACAATGAGCTCACCTGTGCTTTTCACACCATCACTTCCTCATTCAGCACAGCACAAGCAGCATGTGCGCATGGCACCTTTGAAAAGCCAGGAGACGTCTGTGGGGACTGCCGGCAGACTCCTAGGTGGCACATGTAAGCCAGAGGAATTAGGTTTCATTTCAATGCTAATTTTTGATCAACCCAGCAGGGAGGGAGACGGTTCTCACTCCATGCCACTCCATGTCCCCTTCCTATGTTATCTGTTGCTGATGTGAGGAGTGCTTACGCAGGAGCTGGGAACAAAGAACCGTGCCACAACTGACCACTCCCAGGGCACTGTGGGTTCAGACGTAATTGTGAGATTGAGAAACACATGCTGTATAATGAAATAAATGTACTGTGTGTTTGTATGCGTATCCACGTGTGAGATATTGAAATTGGGATGGGCACAGCAATATAGTGCAGTTGTGTGGGCAGGAGGTTAGTGTCTGTATTGACAGTTAAGTTTATTACATTCCCCAGCCCTTGAATAATATGACCAGTAGTCACCCATGCCCCATGCCAACCCAAACTGGTGACTTTAACTGTGTCTTTAGTTCTCGCCTGTTGGTTTATAGGTTTGATAGTTCCTAGAAGCTGTTGGGAGGGGCTTATGTAAACCTACCAGACATCATTCCACTCTCTCATGCCGCAACATTATTCCAGCCCAAAGCATCCTGTCATTGGTTGCACATGGGGAGACTGTTGTTTATATCTTGACTTTTGACATGGACCATACAGAATGAGCTACCACTTTGTAAGTATTTTCTGGGCGATTTCTGCTTCACGCCTTAGTTAGTTGGCAACAGCCACAGGCAAGCCAAGAGCTTGCCAGTTTGTTATGTTGTTTATTGTTTTTGGCAGATATCTTAGTGGGGGTGTGCCTTCAACTGATAAAATCACTTAGGATAGGTAAGAGCGAAAGATAGATTTTTGTTGTTGTTTGACAGACCTGGATTTTGGAATGATGGTGTAAAATTGCATTTGAGGTTAGACTACAATGTTGTGAAAGAAGCAATTCTCAGAGGTTCAGGTGTTACAAAAAGTTGAGCATTAGAAATTAGAAGACTTTACTTGTGAAATGGCCACTTTGATTGACAAGTGTTCACTGGCCTCAAAATTGTAGTAGTCTTGTGAGCAAGGCGAACAGGCTTCATAGGTAGTAGGGAAATTAAGAGAATGTTTAGGTTCACTTGGATTGGCAAAAAGTCTTCAGTAACACTGAAGTTTATGAACCTTGGTCCTGACAAGAGACATAATTAAGAAATTGGATGAGCAAAAGTCATTATATTTTTTTAGTTTTGTTTTTTTACCGTACAGTTTAAACAGTATAGTGCTTAAGTAAAAGTAAATGAGATTTTTGTATACAGTTTGTCCCCTGCCAGAAGCTTGTCAAAACAAAATATGTATTCTGCCTTAGTTTATGATTTAAGATAGTGCAAGTATGCCGTCCTGCTGCATTGGGCTGGGTTGTCTTAAAATTCATAGATGCTCGCTATAATTAAAAACCAACTACTTTGTTTGAGCACTAATGGACAGGCTGACATCATGGACATACTGAGGATCTTTGGGTATGTTCCAGCAGTAACCACAAAATTAGAGCGTAACCTTGATGTAGGAACAACAAATCAATGAAGCAGTACCCATGCAGTGTTAACACAAAGAATGTAGAATTCCCAGACAGGAGTTGGAACACCTGCACTCCAACAACATACAGTAGCAGAGACTAGCCCTGTGAATTCTTGTGCATTTTAACATGTAAGCCAGATGGTACCTACCAATACTGCATGGACTACCACTGAGTTACTGCTGTTACTGGCGTCATCTCTGGACCAAAAGGATTACGCTGTGTAGAACTGTGTAGAATCTGCCACTCTTCCCAGTGAAGGTATTAAAAAAGACTTGTCTGGTTGTGATTACTGCTCAGGTTAGAGAGGCTTCCGTGTCTGCTACACATGACGTGTTTCTGAACCATAAAGGAGTAACATTCTTGACATGCATTCTGAAACATTCCAGTAATTGATTAACATAACAAGGTGTGTAACGTGTACCCTGACGATGTTGTAGTTTACAGGAAGACGTGGCAAGAACATCTGGAGGGCACATAGTCAAAGGCAGTACATGTCTTCTTTGTATTAACAGTGTGAGTGAGTGAGTGAGTGAGAAGAGTCTGAGTGAGTGTGCTAGTGAATGAGCGAATGTGTTGGTGAATGAGTGAGTGAGTGAGAGTGTTGGTGAATGACTGAGTGAGTGAGAGTGTTACTGAGTGAGTGAGTGAGAGTGTTAGTAAGTGAATGAGTGAGCGAGAGTGTTAGTGAATGAGTGACTGAGCGAGAGTGTTGGTGAATGAGTGAGCGAGAGTGTTAGTGAATGAGTGACCGTGGGAGAGTGTTGGTGAATGAGTGAGCGAGAGTGTTCGTGAATGAGTGACTGAGTGAATGTGTTACTGAATAAGTGAGTGAGCGAGAGTGTTGGTGAATGAGTGAGTGAGAGTGTTACTGAGTGAGTGAGTGAGAGTGTTAGTAAGTGAATGAGTGAGCGAGAGTGTTCGTGAATGAGTGACTGAGTGAATGTGTTACTGAATGAGTGAGTGAGCGAGAGTGTTAGTGAATGAGTGAGTGAGCGAGAGTGTTGGTGAATGAGTGAGTGAGCGAGGCGAAGGCTCTGTGCAGCAGTGCCCAGGGGAGATAGGCTTTAAGCCAGCTGCTCATCTCCAGGCACTCTTTCTCTCTCCTCCTCACTCGGCCTCCTTGTGTCTTCATATTTCTCCCTATCCTCCACAGAAAGCTAATCCGCCTCTCCCATCCCCAGCCCTCCCTCTGCGGGTTTGGTGAAGGCCTCACCTGGATTAGAAGCCTGCCGTGCTGATCCAAGCTATGCCCACGCACTTGGAAACAGGATATTGGATGCCACGTGTTAGGCCAAGCGCTCTGTTCATGCCCCCTCTCTCTCGCTGCGTCGTTCTCTCTCTTTCTCTCTGAGTTTCCTTTTCCCCTTCTTCGTGTGCTTAATGCTCCCTTTGAACCTCTGTTTTTCCTTTGCCATCAGGTCACTCATGAACATTCGTACAAATGCTGGTATACCATTTCTGTATCTCCGCCTTGTGTCTCTGTCCTAGTGGTATTGAGTTTGTGTCCCCGGTCAAAAGCATCTCTAGCAGCATCTCTGTGGAGGTTCATGTGCCAGACGTTGGGATAATGGAGGCTCTGGCACATTCATGCAGTGTCAGGAGTACACAGTGTTCAGTCCTGTCAGCCGATGGGTTTGAGTGCAGTGTCACACACACACACACACACACACACACACACACACACACACACACACACACACACACACACACACATACACAGACGTGAAAACACACACAGACACACACACATACCAACTCTCTCTCTCTCACACACACACACACACACAAACACACGCACACACACACACACACACACACACACACTCCATGTCTGGAGTTGATACACTTTTACAGTGCAGCATGAGGTTTTACCTGCAACAGGCCATGTGCCAGCAGCTTCCCCTCAGGCTGAGTTGCTTATCTGTCAGGAAGCTGTGTGTGTGTGTGTGTGTGTGTGTGTGTGTGTGCATCTGTGTGTGGGCAGCCCAAAAAGACAGCAGCCTCTCACTCAGTTCATAGGCTCCAGCCTTCGTTAGCAAGCTCACTGGATCCTCGTCAACTCATTACGTCTGCATCGTGACTGAGGCTGTCTCTCTCTCAGCCGTCACACACTGACACAGCCCCAAAAGTGCTGCCTGAAAATCTGTATGTGTGTGTGTGTATGTGTGTGTGTGTGTGTTTGTGTGTGTTTCTTCCTAGCTCGACCTATTTGGAAGCCTGTGCGTGTGTTTTTGTGCAGTATCACTGGTTCAGCCTTGCTCCAGCGTTTCCTGGTCCAGCGCTCCATTAAGCCTGTTTCCTGTTTGCTGCTTTGTCAAGTTGCGGACGTCAGGCTGACCTGGGGTCAGTCATGTGTCTGCACAAAAGCACCCGCCCCTCAGGTTGGGTTTGGAGGGGGGGTGGGGGGCGTCAAAGAGGGGGAGATGGGTAGGGAGGAGAAGGGAGAGAGATAGAGACATGGTGAGGGTGCATATTTGCAGGGTACACAGACCCTTCTGAAGGGTTATGGGGCACTCGTGAGAGGGGTAGGGGGGGTAGAGTGGACAAAGGTAGGGTGTGGTAGGGTGGTGAGGGAGCACATTTGGATGGCACATAACACCCCCCACCCAGTGGTTAAATTGTCTTTAAGGAGGGGAATCCCTTATTTACTCACACTGATCAATATCTGTCAATTGAAAACTATAGGGTGTTTTTTTGGGGGGCACAATAACTGGATCTTTTCAGGGGCCCAGTCATCTCTCTGGGCAGCCCTGAGTGAGAGTAGCCTGGTAAACCAGCCCTTGTACTTCACTTCGTTTTGTACAGAGGGTTGCTGGCTGTGCTGCATTGAGAGACGTTTTTCTTCCTGGAGGTGTAGACTCTGCTGAAATTTAAAACGATTGGATCTGCCTTTACCCAGTCATTAACGTCTAATTGTGAGGTATGCAGTGCGGTGGATTGTGAAGGAAGTTACGTAGCTTTCTGGAAACTAAGAGACTAACAACTAACGGAGCAAGCTGGGGAGATTAAACTTTTCCTTAACCCTGTGGGGAGTAGGGCCACGACGCCTCTTTCATAAATGACACTCCTTAAACATTCTTCTTGCTCCGACTTTAATTCCTCAATATTCCCGAAGACTGAATGGACTGAATGGCCTTCGCTTACTTCGTTCTCCACTGCCATTGCCGATCTCCATCCATAGATAGACTACAACTGATGAAATGGTGCGCACACAACGATGTCATAGCTCACAAAAACTCCCTCTGTCCGCTATTTGGCTAGAGGGGGATTCTACCTACAGACAGCCACTTCAATAAGACCTGCACCAGACCCTCTGTACAAAGTGTAGTGAAGTGATGAGGGGCTGGTTTACCAGGCTAGAGGTAGGGTCAGAGGTGTCAATCCCGGGTTCAGAAAGTAAAAACCCTGCCACGTTTTCATTCTAACACAGGTGACTTCACTGAGTAGCTGATCTACCTGTCTTGAGTGCTCATTATGATCAGCTGATTCAGAGCTGGTTGGATCAAATTTGTGGAAGGGTTTTTACTTTCTGAACCCGGGATTGACACCTCTAGGTAGGGTGCACATTTGTGTGCCACACATCCTTTGTGGTTGTAGGGCATCGGGGAGGGAAGGGAGAGAAGTAAAAAAAAACAAACAAACAAACGGAGGGTACACATTTGGATGATACACCCCCACCCCCACCCCAACCCCCGGAGCCCCATCAGGGCTGATGGAGCGAGTCAGAGTGGCGTCACACACACTGCCTCCTCATCTGGGGAACATCTGGCCCTGAGATATTGTAGACTAGAGGCAGTCTGTCCTAGAGAATGCAGGGAAAGGAGGGTTGTGTGTGTGTGTGTGTGTGTGTGTGTGTGTGTGTGTGTGTGTGTGTGTGTGTGTGTGTGTGTGTGCGTGTGCATGACAAAGACAGTCACAGTCTGGGAGACTCAGTGATGGGTCTGGAGGATGAGTGAGGGACACAACAGGCAAGATGGTGGAAAGTGTGAAATCTGGAGGAGGGGAGTATTCTCCTGACCGACATGGCTCCCTTCTTCGTGTTTGTGTATGCGGTCTTGGATATTGTTGCACTGGCCTCTCATGAATCATAGTTATGAGTTTGTCCCCTGTCCTTACTCCACATTAGGATTGCCATGTTTATGTAACCATGGAAGAGAGAAGTGTGGAAATGACAGCATGTCATAGCCTTCCAATTCTGAAGCACAATCCAGTTTACACCCCCCCACATACACACACACACACACACACACACACACACACACTAGCAACCAGCACACACCACCCAGAAATCGTGTCATATCCCTGACATGACGTGGACATGTTGTTCAAGCACTTTCATTATTATTGTTCCGTTTAAAGTGACACTTGGCACTTTCTGTTCCCCATTCCCTGTTACTGACGAGTGCGACTGTGGGAAGATGTGGAGTGTGGTCATGTTTGTGTTGCTCATCTGGGTTCATCACGTAGACTCCAAAAGTGCTACAAAATGAGATTTTTCCAAGTTTCCAGCCTGACATTTTATTCAGCTGAGCTACGGTTCTATTTGTTTTTAATTAGTTTCCGAACTGTAGAAAAGCAATTTGTCTATGACTAAAATCCAGCAAGAAAAAGTGAAGTGTGGATAATTCCATAAAATTACTTCAGAAGTTTCTTTTGTTTTGGGTTTTATTTATATCGTCTTATGGAAAAAGTGTTTCTGACCTCTGCTACTAAAAAGTTAGTGTTGTGTATGTCCCCTTGATTGTAAGTCGCTTTGGATAAAAGCGTCTGCCAAATGCAATGTAATGTAATGTAATAATGTAATGTATGAACTTGTGGTCTTTCACAATGCATCGCATCACAGTCCAGTATTCAAAATGTTTGACCATGCTGTTCATCTCTAGTTTGCAGCAAATGACCCATTATATGAGAGCAGAAATTAAAATGTTTAATGTGTAAAATGACTGGCTAGCTTAAAGCAATGCATGATGGACTTGAAATAGTAATGTTTATGGACAATCTCGTCTAAACGTCATCATGTGGCACGGTGACGTTTGGACAAGATTGTCCAAAAACATCACTATTTTAAGTCCATAATGCATTGCTTTAAACAGCCACTCAGCCTGCCAGTCATTTCAAACAGGCCCTATGACTAATGACATCACAGCATGGAAGCAGATAGTTTGTGTGCTGCCAGAGGCATTTTCTTGTCAACACTGATGAGAACATGAATGGGGAGGAATCTGTAATGTGGAACATATCTGAAATAATTCTGGAAGTCCCACCCAGATTTATGACAGTTTAAATTTATGTCACATTTCCCAAATGTCCTGAGTGACATCTGCCAGGTCTGTTTACTTCCACTGTTACTATAGCAATAACTGCGCTGTTGCATATGCAGTGTGTAGTGAGCAAGTCAACACAAAAAAGGACCTGTTTTAAAGCCTTATTGGTGCTTTCTGAAAATTACCATCATGTTTTTAATGTGATATTTTCACATAGATTCCCTTGACATAGAGAGCTGTTTGACCACCCTACATGGATTTATGGATTTGTCCCCATTCATTCATTTCTCTGTCAGTCTCTCTGACTTAATACTTTCCCACAAACACACACGCATACATACACAGCTAGTAAACACATCATCCTTACCCTGAACAACCACTGACTGTGAATCCATTCTCTCCACATCTGGATAGAGTTTGGGGTGTGAGGCAAACTAACTGGCTTAGTCACGACTGTGTCACACAGTTCCTGACCTCACCCAGCCCACTCCATCCCCACCTCGTCCCCAGCCAGTCTCCCCTGACCTTAGCCTTAGTTTCAAAATGGCTGACGTTCTACTTGTTGGCAGTGTGCCAATGGTTATGCTGGCACTCCTTGGTGTGATTTGGTGAGATAATGTTGATTTTGGTGTCGAAATCCCACATTTTAAGTTCCACATCGACTTAGAACTGAGATGACTACCTGCCTTTTGAGGTCTATATCTTGACTGGAGCACAGAATACATTGCAGGAAGTAGTACAAGACAAGCTAGAGAGTACACCAGGGAAGCAGCCTTATTTTAGTAAGGACTTCTGCATGTGAAACGTCTTGTTTTTTTTTTTTAAGTTTCTCACCCCAGGCCACAGCTATGGTTTATTTACATAAGTCCAGACCTCAGTCCAAATGCAGGTGAGGTGAATAATAATAAATGTTGTGACACGAGGAGCATAAAAAGCCTTGGCTGTGTCAGTCCCTGACTGCTGAGCATTTTGGCTTTGCCCAGCGATGTTTTGTAGAGTTCATTTCAGTTTGCTGTGAATGCCTGCCACCATTGAGCTCTGATAGGCGCCACTGAAGGCAAAATGTGCCACAGACTGAGGAAGGCCAAAGTAGCAGTCTGCAAGTCTCCTACTTTTGTCACAGCCAACAGTGTCTGGTCTGACAGCTTCACTACAGAGTTCTTTCCTTAGTAGAGCTTTTTCTCTCCTTTCCAAACCAGTGTGGAGAGCACAGCTCTCTCTTTTAGCTCTTAAATCTTACCCTCACTCTCACCCTCACTCATCTCATCTCATCTCCTCTTCTCTTCTCTCTTCTCCTCTCATCTCACTCCCTCTCCTCTCTTTACCTCTCCCCTCCCTCAGATCCAGCCGTACGATAAGATCAAGGCCAAGGGCCTCCCCGACAACGTGGCGGACAGCCTGAACAAGCTGGTGGTGGTCAAGCTGAATGGCGGGCTGGGCACCAGCATGGGCTGCAAGGGCCCCAAGAGCCTCATCAGCGTCCGCAACGAGAACACCTTCCTGGACCTGACCGTGCAGCAGATCGAGGTGAGAGAACCCCCCTCTGACCTCTAAAGATACACCCCCGATGTACCTTTTTATTTGGGTTGTTGTTTTAATTATCTCCTCTAGCATTGCTGTGTCAATGTAAAGTGTCACTTGTTACTGGATTCATTCGATCTTACTATACTTACTTAATTTATTATGGTACTCTTATGTTTGTGATACTGTGTGAAACTCAATGAAAAAAATAATTTAAATACAGATACACCCCAGACCCTAACGCTTTAGTCCTCAAAAGTCCTCACACCTTAATGCCTAACCCCTCACCCAGACTGCTAAAGACACATCCCTTGATCCCCTTTGAAGTATCATCCAACCCCTAACACCACACCTTGCTTACTAAAACTACACCTAAACCCCAAAGACACATCCCTGACCTTTACAGCCACACTTCTGAGCCTTTAAGTCTCACTAGACTACTAACAGAATTCTCAGCAGGCATCTTTGTTGCTCATTGTGTCTTCATTTCCTTCATATTGGTTGATAATGAGTAAAAACACTAAAGTATATCCTTTTCATGTTAATGTAGGGGGTGCATGTTGCTAATTATTCTCGTTAATGCAATTTCCAAGGATGATTGTGGTAAACGATAACATTTTAGTACCCAAGTACAATTTGTGTCAAGTAACCCCAGATGGATCACTTCGAGGAAGTGTTGTTACAGTGTAGATTTTGAGAAAGGAGCGAAAGATTAGAACTCCAAGCAGTGATAATAGTCTGGCTGAAAGAATGAAACACAAACCCATCCCCTTGGGGGAGGAATACTATAACAAAAAGTGTGTTTCATACAGGCGTGTCTCGTTTCATCCAGCTTTCTCTAATGTCTAATGTCTCGTCAGAGCGGTTCAGCTTCCCATCTCCCCTCTTTGTGCCCATCCCACACCACAGGACATCACGTCATCATTAAGAGGAATAAATAACTTTTTAATAAGAAGCTGGCACTGTAGTCATTTCCCAGACAACATCAGCGCACTAAACGACAGCAAATGGAGTCTGCTTTTTGAGTAATGCGAAGGGATGGTGACGGGGTGATTCAGCCTGTGTGTGGCAGACACAAGAGTTAGTTCCCATTTTACTCTACAGAACGGCTCAGCCTTTCATTTTGGGAATAAATCAATAAGTTCAGAAAAAAAAAACTGAAAGCATTCCTCAAAACCAAACAAAAAATAAATCTCCATTAATTGAAGTGAGCTTTGAGTTAAGCTGTAGATGTACATAAACTTTGTATTGCATTGTTGACAGCACACAGCCGAACCTACAGTACTCACCTACTCTCTCCCTGGCAGCACTGACTGTAAAGCTTCCTGTGATGAGCATCACTA
>CM059286.1:13017817-13095317 GCA_030347295.1 Setipinna tenuifilis
GGCTTTGGAGAGGCAGTGACAGTGACAATGCACTAGGCTGTGGGTGTAGAGTATATATGTGGCTTTGTGGTGTTGTCAACTGTGTCTTCCTACACATACTTTGGTTACAAGCCCTAAAGACCAGTGTTGCCTAACACAAACAACACCCACCCACCCCACCCAACCCCAACCCAACCCCACCTCACCCCTCGTCCCACCCTGGGGTGGGTGCTGTGTTTCAGCCGCATCTGACGTGGCATTAATCCAGTAATTGTGCACAGCGTGATTTGAGTACGGCTGCATTGGCATACAGTATATGTAGACCGAGCACAGAGGGCCTGAGCACTCTGTGTCCATGGAGGAGATGACAGGCCCCTCTCCCTGGCTCTCCGTGTGTCTGAGCTGGGCTGACAACACATCCAGCTATAGTATAGCAGGGGTAGCATTGCATGCTGTCCAAGCTGTCCAGCTTCCTGGGGGAGGGTATGTGATGGTCACCTGTGTGTGTGTGTGTGTGTGTGCGTGTGTTTGTGCATGTGTGTCGTGCTGTGTGTGTGTGTGTGTGTGTACATGTGAAAGAGATTGTGGGTTAGCATTGCATCCTGTCCAAGCTGTCCGGCTCATTGGGGGGTATAATATGGATGCCTCACCCACTCGTGCTGTCAGCCCTGTGTGTCCAGGGGGGCGGGGATGGGGGTCACTGAGGCACAGTGAGGGGGGTCTGAGACAGGAGGAGCACATGACAGGAGCAGCACTGGTGTACTGCACCATGACTGAGACACACTGAGAGGGGTGAACTCTTAAACACAGTCAGCTCTGGGACATCTGTTTTTTAATCATAACACCGGGAGGAAATGGAGGAGGAAATGAGAACAGGATAGAGAGAGAGGGTGGTGTGTGTGTACATGTGTGTGTGTGTGTGTGTGTGTGTGTGTGTGTGTGTGTGTGTGTGTGTGTGCGTGTGCATGTGTGTGTGTGTGTGTGTGTGTGCGCGTGTGTGTTATTGGGATGAGGTCCAGAGGGCTGTTCCTGTGTGTGTGTGTGTGTGTTATTGGTGTGAGGTCCAGACGGCTGTTTCTGTGTGTGTGTGTGTGCGTGTTCTTGGGGTGAGGTCAAGAGGGCTGTTTCTATGAGTGTGTTTGTGTGCTTGTGTGTGTTGTTGGGATAAGGTCTAGAGGGCTGTTCCTGTGAGGAAAACACTCAGTGTCACAGCGTATTTTTTGGTCGAAACAGTGAAGTTTTTATTCATTTCGGCCTTTCATCCACATGATGCCGGCTTTTCGGGTGGCCAAAAAAACAGTGTTGTTTGAAAACCTGTTCCAGACTGGAAACCTCTGACAACGCCACTGTGGCGTTGTCGTGTAGACGAGCAAACCCCAGCTTTGAGCTTGGTGATGACGTCACCGCCCCTTTACCTTCACATGCCCATCTCACAACAACAAATTAAAACTTTTGCAATCGTAATTCCGTAAATTCCGGAGCGTTGTCATGTGGATGTGCTCTCATTCCTCTGCTTGGGGGGCTCTTCTGAACTCCTGCATATGTCATTATGTTGTAGTGAACATGGGGAATCTCACACAGTGACACACACACACACACACACACACACACACACACACACAGACCGTGGACCTGCACTGTGTTCGTGAACCTGCACTCGAGGAGAAGTAACTCAGCACAATGGGCACAATGCTTTAAGAAATAAACTACATAATAAACAATTACAGGAAAAATTACTGATAAATATGAAGGGAAAGAGCTGAAACCCTAACGAGACACTAATACCAGGCAGGGCATTCACATTGTGGATGCACAGTTCATCTATTTTTAATCATAATCACAATTTGAACTAATGATGTTAAGTAATGGCATTCATTGTGCAGCCCAAAATCCTGTCCCAATGCTTCGTGTTGTTACATTTGTGATTTTTTATACTCATGTCATCCTCCTTGTGTGACAGTGAAACTCACCTATCAGGAGTGGTCTTCTTCTCAAGCACTAGGCATGCTCACCAATCAGAAGTTGACCAGGTTTATTTAAGCAGTCCAAATTGGGCTTTGTTGCTAATAAAATGAAAAAAAAGGAAAATAAGAAATTATATCGTGTTGGCGAAGTGTTCCGCCACACTCTGCATCAGACATGTGGTAACTAATAACTCGGCTGAATAGCTAGAGTGTTCAAAGTCACCTTTGACAAATCCTGTCAACATTCTTGTGTGTTATGACACAGCCTGAACCAAAAGAGGTGTAATTATCTCCCACTTACAGTGAAATGTGCCTTTTGTGATTGTGATTGTGTTTGTGTGTGCCAGAAAAATATGTCACAGTGAGTGCAGAATGCTAGCAATGCTCCCGAACAAGCTCCAGTAATGTATGGAGTAGCGTCGAGTAGCCAGAGAGAGCTGAGCACTAACAAGCCATAAAAGATTAATGAGGGCTCTCTCCATTAATGTGAATATGTACATTTTTTACAGGAGGGAAACAGTGGCACAATGTGCCCCTGCCTGAAGGATGCAGTTAAACCTCCCATTCACTGGCCGCAATGTAACCAGCAGAAAACAACCCATGTTTGTGAGGGTGTGTTTTTTTTTTTTTAGGGGGGGGCTCAACGTTTTTGGATTAATCTTATTGATTGAAGGGAGTCAAATAGCTAGATAGCCTTTATTTAGTATTTGCCAGGACAACATACAGACATCTGCTCCTCATGCACAACCTTACGAAAACAGTAATAATGGCAAGGTGTCATCTTGTTGGAAAGATGAAGGTAAGTAAGGTGCAGGAGTGTCTGCAAAGATGGTTGAAGGTGGGGGGGGGGGCAGAGGGGGGCACACAGACTCTCTCCACTAACGTCCCCTGCCGAGCACCACCACGGTACAGCTTTAGGCAACCCGGCCCCAGACTTATCAGCTGATGCCGCTGCAGGCTCCTCTCGTCCCACATAGAGTACGGCATTGTTGCAGCCTCTTCTCTTCTCATGGGGATGAGCTCACCTGTCAGGAGCCTCTGGGAACACCTACAAACGTCCTGCTGCCGCGGCCCTATTGTCTGTGGAACGCATCCATTCTCTTGCTCCCCTGCTGGCTAACAAACTATCTCGTCTCTCTCGTTTCTCTCTCTCTCTCTCTCTCTCTCGCTCGCTCGCTCTCTCTTTCTCTGTCCCTCCAGACATGTAACTGGACTATTCGTTCATAACACATTTACACACACACACACACACACACACTTCCACCATTCACACTCACTCACTCACTCACACACACACAAATAAAAATTCATGAGGTGGCTATGGCTATGTCTCTGTAAGCCTTGGAACAGAAATATTACATATTTAATGACTGGCCAAATGTCTCCCACCAGCCCATGTTTCTTCAGTAAGCTAAACTCACTTAGCAATGTTAGCATTACAGACGTGAAAGTAAACATGAGTGTGTTTGTGTTTATGGCGCCTTTGAAACCGAAGTGTAAATAATCACACAGAATGATGATAGATTGTGTGTTTACAGCAAATGGGTCTCGGCTATGGAGCACATCAATCCTTGTTAACGACCATAACACTCGGCTCCATACATGTCAGGACTGCTTAGGACTTGGTACTTATGCTGTAACTGGGCCATCATATCTCCTTACTTATTTATGCCCAACCATTCCCAGCCTGTGTGTGTGTAATTATGCTAGCGTTAAATGGATATTTGTGCAAGCTCGCTGGCTCCAAATTATATTAAACTGCAGTCCTTTTATAAATAGTCTAAGAGTTCCTCTTTATGCTGTTCAAACAAGTCCATAAGTAATTCTTCTTTATTCTCTCTAACCTTATTGATTTTTATCTCAGTACTTAGACGTAATGTTCAGTACTATTACTAGTATGGTCCCATTTCTGTGAGTTCTGTTTTTGCACTGTACATATTCACCTGTATCACCAACCTTATTCTTCTTCTGCCTGCAACTGTGGCATATTAATTTCGCTATGTTGTAAATATATGCAAAAATCAGATGAAATAAAAAAAATTAAACTTGTTTTTCCTTTTGCTCCAAATTTAATAAGTTATTCAAAAGTGTATATCTGTGTCTATACACATATAACTCCATTTATCTATTCCTCTCTCTCTGTCTTTCTCTCTCTCTGTCTCTCTCAGATATCCTCGGATCAACAAAGAATCCCTGCTGCCCGTGGCGAAGGACATGGGGATGATAGGGGAGAATGGGGGAGACGTCTGGTACCCGCCGGGTCACGGCGACATCTACGCCAGCTTCTACAACTCGGGGCTGCTGGACCAGCTCATCGCCGAGGGCAAGGAGTACATCTTCGTCTCCAACATCGACAACCTGGGCGCCACCGTGGACCTGGCCATCCTCAACCACCTCATGAGCCAGCCCAACGGCAAGCGCTGCGAGTTCGTCATGGAGGTCACGGACAAGACTCGGGCCGACGTCAAGGTACGTGAAAAGGCAGTGTGAAAGCACTCACGTGTTCTGTTTAGCCTTGTGGGTAGTTTGAGCGACAGAATTTTTAGACGTGCAGATGAAAATCAGTTTCCAAAATCATTGCCATGCCTTTGGTGAAATACACCAGTTTCGGTTAACTCCTTTGTATGAAAGGTGAAGTACCGTAGGTGTTTTTTGGTGTGTGAGAAAGAAGCACAAATGTGAACACCAGTGTCATAAAACACCTACCCCTGAGGACACTGAGGTCCTTTGTATGGCAGTACTAGTGCTGCAGAGGGTAATATGAATAGACCTGATGATGAGGTAAAGTTAACACACACTGACTGCCTCTGGTACGTGTCAAGGGACACCAACGTTTAGAATACAGTCCTACACATGGACTTCAGGCATGAATGAAATACACATATCTGTATATCAATAAGCAAAACTAACGATGTGCAGGTGATTAGGTGCATATCTGCATACCTGTCAACATCTTGTTTTAAAAAAAAATAGTCTTAACAGCCTGCAGGGCAATCCTGAGAAAAATGGGAGGTTGACCGGTCTGCATTTAGTTACTAGACACGAGCTTATCAGCAGTATGGCATTTACACTGTGAGTGAAACTGTCAGAATGTTCAGTGCATTCCATGACTTTCCACTGAATAATGCTGTCAGGTGACATTACCTGTGAATGTTAACATAGCTTTGTTTAAGTGGCATTATAATGTCTATCGATTGAAACATGAATAAAATCTTGCTTGCGGAATGGGCAATGTACGGGAGTTTACTTTTTTTTTTTACTAAATTGTAGACCATAGGTCACATCTAACACACCTGTTATTTAAAGGTGTGCAAAAGGTCATCATTTTGATGTTTGGGGGATTATACAATAGTTTTTAGTGCACACACATTCACACATACAGCCAACATATCTGGTCATATCTGTTTTTGAGGAAGTCTTTCAGTAGTGTTTAAGGTTAGATGTAAGAAGTGGATGTTGCTTCCTCCGACACTGACATACTGTAGTAGTATGTACTAGAGGTAGTATAGTGCCGTATGGTGTCTGCATTGCCAGTTACCACTGTGCAAGAACCGTATCATTTTTTGTGTGTACTTTAACAATCAACAGCTGTTTTGCAGCACTTCAGGAAGGATACAATATGACAAGACACAAAGCATACTCTTATCATCTATCATTTTTTGTGATCCTCTCTAATCCCTCTTTAAACCCTTGTTATGCAATTTTATACAATTTAAACACACTTATTATTCTTCATGACTTCTATGTACAGCACCGTCATTCTGAACATGAAAATGGGATATATAAATAAAGCTTGCCATGTCTATCATAAATTCATCACGTTGTCTGTTATCTCTGTTGACGTAGGGTGGCACACTGATCCAGTACGATGGGAAGCTGAGGCTACTGGAGATCGCCCAGGTGCCCAAGGCCCACGTGGACGAGTTCAAGTCCGTCTCCAAGTTTAAGATATTCAACACCAACAACCTGTGGATCTCTCTGGCCGCCATCAAGAGGTTGCAGGAGCAGAACGCCATCGACATGGAGATCATCGTCAACCCCAAGGTGAGGGAAGATACACCGTGCCACCGCCACTGTCCACTGTACCACCCGAAGACCCCTACGGTGGTACACAAATAACTGCTGCTAAGAATATCCACTGTAACAATGTGTCTCCAGAGCACACTTCATTTAGCTGTGTGCTGCTTTTATGGCCTTTGTCTGCGGTGTCTGTTGCACCATCTGGGGGGTGGGCGTGGGGGTGGGGCGCAGGGGGGACATTTGGGCAATTTAATTGTTACACTAGTGCTCACACACCTCCAAACATATGCTATAAAGAGGTGATGGTGGTAATGAAAGATACACACACACCCACACACACATGAATGCTCACACGTTAGTAATGAACATCATCACACATCTTTCTACTGTAATTCTTGTGTTTTTTTTACCATACACTCCCAGTTCTCCTCAGATGAACTTTGTCTGAAAGGTAACTTTTGGTAAGATTTGTAGATTAGACTACAGTACTGGTACCAAAACAGGCCGAGCACTAGCTACAGAACAGTTCTCCTTTTGTCCCTCCAGACCTGTTATTAGGACCTTTCCCTCCTGTATAGTATTCATTTTAGATCCTTAGGAGCCAACTTTTGTTAGTGCCTTTAGATACCCTTCAAGTACACCACTACAACGCTCTTTTGTAAATTTGGACCAACTATATATTCTTGTATGCATGCATCTGTGAACTGTGCCCTAAAATACTGGGGGGGGGGTTGAATTAATAATTACCCAGAACTGAACAAACTGGTGTATCTAGCCACCCACATATCTTATATCTGCCTATCTTGGCGTGAGAGAATAAATTTCCTCCTCATTACCCTGCCATCTTTGTTGGCATGTTGTGGGTAGCAAAACCTGAATTGCTGCCCATCATGTGACTTGATGTTTTGGTGGAATTGAGTCTTCACGTGGACGTGTAGTCACTATGGGTGTGGTGTCATACCCCAGCCTTGAGCATCCAGGTTGGGAAACTCCCCAATGTGACATACTGACATTTCAAAAGTTGCGCTTTTTGTTTGTTTTGCCCAAAGTGTAAGGAAGCCCCATGTTTCTCAAGCCTCACCTCTTTCCCCTCTCCCTTCCTCTCCCCCTTCTTCTGTGTGTGTGTGTGTGTGTATGCGTGTGTGTGTGTGTGTGTGTGTGTGTGTGTGTGTGTGTGTGGCAGACCCTGGACGGCGGTCTGAATGTGATCCAGCTGGAGACGGCGGTGGGCGCGGCCATTAAGAGCTTCGACAACGCTCTGGGCATCAACGTGCCCCGCAGCCGCTTCCTGCCCGTCAAGACGACCTCCGACCTCCTGCTGGTCATGTCCAACCTGTACAGCCTGGACGCCGGCTCGCTCACCATGAGCCAGAAGCGCGAGTTCCCCACCACCCCCCACGTCAAACTCGGCAGCTCCTTCACCAAGGTAACCGAGGCCTGCCTGCCTGCCTGCCTGCCTGCGTTGCCAGACGGTTCCCATGGTGATGCATGGCCACCTCAATAAACCCTGACCTTTGGTTATGTGTGTGTGTGTGTGAGGCAGAGCTAAGGAGTGCATCTGTGTGTGTTTGTTTGTTTGTTTGTGTGTGTATGTGTACACATGCTAAAAAGAGTATGTCTTTGTGTGTGTGTGTCAGTCGGAGCTAAAAAGTGCACCTTTGTGTGTGTTTGTGTGTGTGTGTGTCTGTGCGTGTGTGTGTGTGTGTACATGCTAGAGAGAGTATATCTGTGTGTGTGTGTGTGTCAGTCAGAGCTAAAGAGTGCACCTGTGTGTGTGTGAACAAGGGGTGTCTATGGCCCATTCATGCCTGTCGTCCACATATTACCTGTGTCCACATATTACCAAAACACTGGGTTATTCCAAGACCAAGAGTGAATGTGTATGGGGCTGGTGTATGTGTGTGTGTGTGTGTGTGTGTGTGTGTGTGTGTGTGCGTGTGCGTGTGTGTGTGTGAATTTAACAAGGGGCTGACGGATGTGTTGTTTTGCCTGCGTACCCCAGGTGCAGGAGTTCCTAACGAGGTTTGAGAGCATCCCTGATATGCTGGAGCTGGACCATCTCACGGTGTCTGGAGACGTCACGTTTGGCAAGCATGTGTCACTCAAAGTGAGTGAAGGTTCCTAACTGCCACATGTACAGTAGTCAGTCAGTTGTATCTGGAGACATTTAAAGGCCATATATTCTACTTTTAGCCCATTTCTATTTATACCTTATTTTTTGTCATTTAAACCCACAGTATTTTAACTTACACTACAACTTTATAGAATCCCTTTTTGTGTTCATAATGATACAGGTGTTGTTGGAGGCAAAGGAGTTTTAGCGGCACCCTTCGTGCAGTTCAATCTTTTAATCTCACTTAGGTTGTAGAGTTTGACCGGACTTGTCTGTGAACAGCTGTGAGACCTTATATTAAAAATGTTACAGAACAGCTGGCAGGAATGAACATTCAGATCCTAATGTTCCTACATTATTGCTAATATAATATTCCTAATATTGCTTTTCCTGTCCCTCTCCTGCCCCAGGGTACTGTCATCATCATCGCCAATCACGGAGACAGGATCGACATTCCGGCCGGATCGATGCTGGAGAACAAGATTGTGTCAGGGAACCTGCGCATTCTGGACCACTAAGGCCTTGTAGGAACTTTTTAGGAACCCTCACAGAAGCCTCCACAGCCCCACGCCTCTCCGCTCTGACCTTGAGCTGCCCTTCCCGGCGGTCTTGTCACAGTGGGAGCCACTGGTGCCACAAACTCAACATTCATTCCATACCCACTGTAAAAAAGAGTTAAGATTTTATTGTATTAGTTTGGTGTTAAAGAGATTTTTTTATTTAAACAATAAAATTCCCACCTTCACTTTAAATGTAAATCCAACTGTCAGACAACTGTAGCTTAGTGTAACATTCCCATTCCTCACAGGTTTCATCATGACGCCTCAGCTTTTTTTTTCCCACAAACAAGACAAGGAAATGCTTCTGTAGTAATATCACAAGATGTTTTTATGATTTTTTTAATGTTATTTTTATGTTACTGTTTTTACAAAACAACAGCAAACATGACTTGTGAAATGTGAATGTTGTCTGCGGTACGGGAGTCTGCAAGCAATAAGTGTTTCTTTGGCAACAGCGGTGGTTAGAGCTGAACGTGTCTGAGCCTTGTTAGGATGCCGGTTCTGTACTTGGATAAATAATAAAAAAGTGCAATATGGATTTCAACACGCCTGCCGTATCAGACTTTTACTGTTACTTCTTCACTTTACCAAGTGATGACAACACATGCATGCAGTACCAACATACAATACATATGTACACACACATATATCCATACTCGTACATATACACACACACACACAAACATACATGCATAAAGAAAAGTCAAAGTCAAGTACAAAAATAACAATAAAATCAAAACAAAATGTATGTAGTCTGCATGGTATGGTTGGCCGCATCTGTCTTTAGCTGCATTAGATGCCACTGCTCAGGAGTCCTCAGAGCTGTCTGCAATGATGCAGGCTGTGTTACGACATCTGCTCAAGGCCCTCTGCTTTAGGGCCAACAGTCTCAGCCTGCTGCACAACTGAGTTCCTCTGGAGGGACAACCATCACCACAGGGTGATCAGGACTCCAGTGCAGTGTGCAAGAAAACAAACACTGCACAAACAGTTCACCGGTAATTAATGTATCAGTTAATTAGCTCACAAACTGGGGAAGGTCAAGACTGGCGTAATGATGGAGAAAATAATCTAAAAAAAGACAAGTCTTGGCAGAAAGAGGCAGAGCGGCAGACTAAAGCCAAGCGTGAACATCAGGCTGACTGATGCTGACAGAGAGAGAGACACAAACGAGAGAGAGAGAGAGAGAGAGAGAAAGAGACAGAGAGAGAGAAAGAGAATGGTGGGTGTGACTCAGTAGAGACGCATTCAAATCCTTCCAAGCAGATGAAATCATAGCAGCACCGTCTGGGGATTTACTGACTGCAAATGAGCTCTCCTACGGAGAGGAGTTAATGACATGGGCCACGTCTTATGTGGGAGAGAGGATTGTCTGAAAATGGGCAAATATGGCTCTCTGTCAACTTGACACACAAACAAACACATTTAAAGAGGGTCAATCCTGTTACCAAAGAAAGCAAGTGCCATAGAAAGTGTTTTTTTTTATAGTAGCTCATTTTGCATTGTTGAGTGCTGATTGCACTTGGAAACACAATCACCAATTCAGTTTATTTGCTTCATTCAAAAATATGAATAAAGCAAATAAATATACCCAATTTTATAGCCTTGTCCATGCAGAGCGTCTAATTCTGTTGTCTTGTGTAAAAAACTGAGAACAGCTCAATGGGGAATGTCTATGGTCACATTTCATGGACCCCATAAACTTTTGCCTTGCAGTTGTTATTGAGTGGAAACCACGAGGTTCCTATATTAGATTTGGTGGAAGTTGTTAGGCTGTCACCAGGAAATGCTTGGTATGCAAAAATTCTAACAGCTGAGGTTAATGAAAATAGCACAATCAGAATTGAAGTAGCATTTTTTTTTTCTCTCAGAGGAAATCACCTCAAAGAACAGTCTGTCCACGGTAAATCAGGAACAAAAATGTCAGTAGGCCTATGCATTCATGTGTGATTACAACACGTGATTACAATCTACCAAGTACCAAGGTGCCTCTGAAAACTAGAGGAAAATAGACTAGAAAGAAGTAGAGTGTAATGGGAAAGTCGACGCATACTGGCGGTTTTGGATGTGGTCTGGTAATGAATCTTATTTCGGGTCAGGTCCCAAGACTCGTGGAACACATTGCAAGCACGGCTGTGCCCTTCACTTCGGCCGTTAAAACCAGTCGCTCAAGAAAGGCGCTGTCAGCGCGCGCGCTGATTCAGCACATCACCCTCACCGCGTTTCTCCCCAGGACCGCGTGCACTGAACAAGGTCAACATAAAAAAAACATGCGCATTTATCATAAACACGAGGGAAGCACGCACTGGGAAAACTCGTGCCTACATGATGTCTACACCACTGCGAATTATCTCATACAGCTGACCACCTCAGTATTTGGAATGTGCTGTCTAACTGTTCCACTGGTTGTTGCAGACCAGAGATCAGAGTGTGAAGTGGATTGGTTACATCAGATAAGGTCAGACACAAAAATACTCCTATGGAGCTTCTCTCCTTGGCATACATATTTCATGTAGTCTGACATACAGGCCTATTAAGAGTAAAATCTTGCTGACTATGTGACCAAGGAAAATGCGCACACTGTGAAGGCTTGCTTGTCAGTCACGTGGTCATGGAGCTGGTTGGCTCTTTGAAGTTGAGTTATTTGATGTTCTCTGCATCAGACTCATTTGAAGCAATCCCTTCAACTATCTGTGCCACATCGTTAACATCATATCAGAATGCTGTAATTCTCCCTCTAAAAACTTGATCTTATTACTGAAATCCCCTCAAAAAAGTCAGGGCTTATCAGATGATGTTAGTATCAAACAAAGCCTCTCTTTAAACTTACGGGTTTATTGTTTCTTAATTACAAGCTTTATTAAAAGCTGTATCAAACTTCACATATTAGCTTACTGACATTGATGGGGGTGGGGGCCATGACAGCTTTCAGCTCATTTATAAAATATCTCACAGATAACAATAAGGGAATGCTTTGTTAGACTGCAGCCTGGTGAGAAGCTGAAGGCACTTGATGGAGAAACTGAAGGTGGTGAAGTCCAAAGAATCACACCAGAGATTGGTCGACAGCCCAGTCTACGCTGCAGGCAAGCAAACAGTCTCTCCCTCGCTCTCTCTCTCTCTCTCTCTCTCTCTGAGCCCATATGTTACCACAGAAACAAAACATTAGCTGCCAAAGCTCCATCTTTGCCCTTCACTCATGATTGGGCGTTTTTAGATAATCTCTTTGAAGGGAGGGTGTTTAAAGAAAGCCTTGATATTCCTTGATATGCCGGAATTGGAGTAATGTGACACTGTTACATGATGGAGGAAGACAAAATGTACCTTCTCCCAGAAATGGAACAGTATCAAATGAAACGAAGGTGTTGTGTTCATTCAATCCATTTATTTTCCAATCTGCTATTTGCTGCTCTCAGTACCACTTATCATACTGTGCTCAAAGTCACTTTCACAGACCACAGGTGCTGCCACTGCTGGATGAGAGCCTGTGAAATGGCCCAGTGTCACCTATGAAGTCGTGACACTGTTAAGGGCAATCATGAACATAAGGTGGCATTTATTCTGTCATGAAAATCATGTCCACAGGCCAGACTGCTTAAATCGGCGCGATAATGATTAGGATGATAATAATTGACAGGGATGACAATGGCAATGACAATGATGGTGACGAAGGTGATGAAGAAAGAACAAGATGATGATGATAATGATGGCAATGATGATGATGATTATGATGATGATTATGATTAGGCCGTATTTTAACACACCCTAAGCACTCAGTGCTGGCAAGCCTCGTTGCCTTCAAGATAAAAGACACAGACATATCCAGGTCATCTTCTGAAGCAACAGTTCCTCAGATGACATCAGAAAAACTGCTACTGGCAAAAGGACAAAACTTTTTTTTAAGTATCTCTTCGGCATTAATTGAAGACAGAGATTAAGGCCTGTTGCTAAATCACCAGAGGAAACGAGAGGACGTTGACAGGAATACTGATTATAGACTTTCTCTGTCACTGTGTGTGTGTGAATAGGATAATGTTATGTTGGCTCCATCACAGCCTGTGTGTATGCCAATGATGCATTTAAAACAGTGTCAGGCACTTGTCAAGAACCTTGCTGTCACTGCCTTAATCAAAATAAATGTTTAATTTATAATTCCAAAGCTCAGTACGTGCAACAGAAAAACAAACAAACATGAACTCCACAGGCCCTTAAAGATGCCAAGCACCTCACCCGTCCTTGATGCACTGTGAGGCAGTGTGGGAGAGAGGCAGCACCTCAGCATCAAAGGCCTCTTCAGGTGCCAGTAATGAGCCCACCATGTTTCCGGAGGGCTAAATGATAACAGGCACCTCTTCATCTCTGTGAGCTCCGATGGGAATCGTCTGCACAGCCAAATCCCAAAGCCTGCCTCTTCTACAGCACTCTGTCTGGTGATGTGTCAGTGGGGGATACCTCGCTTGTCTTCCTTCCTTATCACCGGCCTTGTGGTTGTCCAGAAGTCATCTGCGGTGAATGAACTCCCACAGGTAACACCTGCATTTTCTCACCTAGGCTACAGTCCTCTGGATACTTAACGTTAAATCACTTTTCTTCTTGTCTGTGTTGTTTTTCTCATAATGTTGGATGAATGGCAAGGGATGTGGGACCAGTTTGTTGTTTATTATAAACAACAGCAGGTTGGGAATCTGTAGAATGGCAGCATGGATCACAAAAAGATATGTGTTGGCTCTCTTCCTTAAACTGTGATAAATTTAAAAGTTCAATGAAAACAAAGTAAAAAATATTTAAAGGAAATATTTAACGGCAGTCTGGTATAAACAACAAGTTGCACTTCGGAAACCAAATCCTCTCTGTTACAAAAGCATACAATCTTTTCCATGAATAGCAATCACTCCCAATACTATGTAGTGTGTTATTGTGCAGAGTACACACACGACTCCTATTGTATGCGCCCCTACCCCCACTTAATACTGCAAGTGGCAAATTTTACCTATAGGCCATAGTTGCATTTTGACTTGAAGTCAATATCAGGTCAATATACCATAGGGGTACTTTTGCGAGTCATGTTTATTGAAGACATTTACTTCTCCATAGCAAGTCGGCAAATCAGAAGCCTTACATGAAAGTGGCTGAAATGAACGAACTCTCTTGGGCATGCTGTCTAAATCCACCTACCATAACCCTTTGCACAATTTAATGATCTGCTCACATTTTTGGCAGCCTAGCTTGGATCTATAATAAGGACGACTGCTCAGCATGAACACCACAATTGATTTCTATAAACAACTCCCACATCTTTCCCAATCATCCCAAACCAACCAAACCAGAAGAGCCAGAGTATCCAGTGCAACGCTCATCACGAGTAGCTTGTTCACACTCCCGGACAAACGTGAAGGAATGTTTCACATTCCGGGATTGTCTGGACCCGCCGCAGGCTCACAGTCCTTTCATACTTGTTGCCATTAGAGTGCAAACCACAAATGCTTCTGCGAGCACGAAAGGGCTCCATATTGTGACCATGGGATGGGTGTTTGGGGAGGCCTCTCTTTGACGTAGTACCAGCTGTGTTCTTCCACTAGGCCAGTTATCCATCTACAACACCATCCAGGTGTGGCCACAGTGCAACAGACCCAAGCATAGAGTAGAGTGAAACTTAAAAGTATTCACCTGCGATTGACAGTGAAGCGGTCACAACAGCATTCCGTGTTTTCCTATGTTGTAGGTTACAGTCTGACCTTGATAGTTGTCCTACCTGCACTCAATCATTCTCTGGCCCATCTTGCTCTCATCGTGTGGTTCTATATCCATCACCTTTTAAGTAACTCTGATTCGGATTGTCACTTTATGTGAATAAATATGTATGAAATGTAGCTACTGGTCCGCGTTAGATTGTAGGCTTTCGATGATCATCATGCATGTGGTAAGCTACGGCCTTGAAACAATAAAATCACACGACCAGAAACATGGCTGGAACAAGTAAAATCTAACAACTGTGGTTATTAAGAACCTGCCACTCATTTTGAACTGATTAAAATGCGCAAGGCGTTAATTATCATACCAAAGAAAACGAAACCACTACGACCTGACCTCGATATCCTTTATTTACCTTCGTGTGGGCAGAATTCAGAAACTGAGCACTTCACCGCCTCCCCGTGGCTAATGCAAAACCTCACACGATGGAATACCAACCCCTTGTTTCACGTTGTCAGAATGGTCAAGAGCGTGCTTGTTACCTAATGCTGAGACGCAGTGCTGCTGATGTACCTCAAAACATTGCAAGTCAGCCTGACGCAACATCTTCCTTCTTATAGACGGCCCTGAGCAGAGCAGTTATCAGATTAAGATTAGCATGAGTAGGCCCAAGAATCACTTCAGTATGGCAATCAGGAATGATGCAGCGATGTCTGACAAAAATCCCCCACTAAATTTCATTAATGATTTGTAGGGCTATTTGGGTCAAAGTAAGCTTTGATGTCAGAATATAGGTTACGATTAAAGTAAACCTGTAATATCAGCGCCAATCATCCCCTCATAACAGGTATTGTATAATATAAAACAAATATTGTATTGATGTGTAAGGGTGGGGGCGGCATGGAATCATCATCTGCCCTGCCTAATTGCACCCTTAAACAGGGTACACACTCTAAAAAACAAACTAAACAAACCTGCACTTCTGGAGGCTGGCAAAGTCATGAAAATACACCGAATGGTTTTTAAAACTTTATTGTTTAAAGTTGGTACAAAAAGAACAGACAAAATCAAAAACATTCTCAGCTTTTTTTTTTTTTTTTTGCTGCGAAGCATTGGAAAATTCCAGAGCAAGGTCAGGCAGGCTTTGAGGGGGGAGGAGGGAGAGGGGAAGTGGAGGACTGGAGAGAGAGGGCACAGAAAACCATCGCTCTGCCATTAAGTAGAGGGTGGGTGTTGGGGATGGGGTGGGGGTGGGAGGTAGGGGAGGGAAAGAGGGGTGCATGCATTCAGGCCAGCCTTTAGAAGTTAGGTGACAAAACACAACAGTCAGGACATATAAAATAAAGCCCTTGGCGCACTGGTTTCTTCTGTGAGAAACGCGCGGCGCTTTGAACAGGTCAGCTTGAACACGTTTAATACTGGATCAAAGACAAGCGCTCAGAGAGGAACACAAAGTGATGGGGGTGGTGAAGGGGGGGATATGGAGGGGGAGGAAGAGACAGAGAGTAGAGGCATTTTACCTATTTCAGTTTGCACCACTGAGACAACCTCAAATGGCCTTGACGAAGACAGCTCAGTATGTGTGTGTGTGTGTGTGTGTGTGGGGGGGGGGGGTGTTGAGCACAGGCTGGGGGGCTCCTCCCTGAGCTGGGGGATGCAGCGCTGGAGTTTCTGCCTCACATTCAGTACAGCGGCCAAACCAACCTTCTGGGACCAACCCCACACACACACTCACTCACAAACACACACACACACACACACACACGTCCTCAGATAGGTGGCTGGCGTGCATACATGCACACCCATACAAACACTTGCATGGTTTGTGTGTGTACAGGTGTCGGCACACGCAAACACGCGCTCAATATTTAGGCTACATTAATTTACTGAGTATTGATCGCTTTACATAGTTGTAGCGCGGAACATGTTTGTCACAAAACACCCGTTCGTCTGCTTTCCACATGAACACACACCTGCTGCGGTTGCACGCGACACGCACATGCCACACACTCCCCCGTGTGGAAACACACCTTCTGGTGTGCAGGGTGCAAGTGCACAGACACACTCGCGTGCTCAAGCTCATTCACTCAGACTACATTCAGGAGCATACGTTTTTTAAAGTTACATCTTCTAATAGAGGCCCTACAGACCTTTGACTTTTAATGCTGTTCAATGCTGTTATTAAGGCCCACTTCGTTTCTGCCTAATAAAGTAACATGGTTCACCAGCAAGAGCAACAGATCTCAGAAACATGTCAACATTGTTTTTAGGCCACACATCCGGTGCTGTGGTGAAGAGTTGACCTGACCACCTCTTTTTGGGCTCTGAGCATGTGACAAGGGGCTGCCCGCTCACTGGCAGGTCAATAGTCATGTTTCAAGCTCTGGAGTCTATCCCAATAATTAAGTGGGTAAAGCTGGCAACACCAGTGATATGCTTCCTATTTAAAAAAAAAAAAAGAATTCAAAGAGTTTAAACAGAAATTGGAAGCATGTTGCTGGTGTTGTGGACTTTATCCACTTCTTTGTATGGGCCTGTTCTGTGGTTGAGCACCAACCAACCACAGAGTGTGCTGCACACTCACTGTGCTGCACATCTCAGCAATGGCCATAGCACGGTGGACAAAAAAGATCCGAAAGAAACCGGTGGATTTTCTGTATGGGAGTTCGTAGAATTCTGGGAGAGAAAAAAAGGTCCCAAAATTCCGAACTGGTCACCCCAGCAAAAGTGTGTAACGGCGGCAGGGGTGAGGAACCTGGAAACGGGGGCCTGAGAGTGGCCAGTGTTTAAGGCCACGTAATACTCACACACACACACGCGCATACAAACACACACACATAAATACATACGCACAAACACACAAATACAGGTGCTCACATCCAGGACAGGAGTAGAGACGGGGCTGAATGCTTTGGCCTGTGCTTAAAGGGAGAGCAGACTGTCGAGAGAAGGCTTCTGGGGAGCTGCAGGGACTCTGTGGGTCACAAACAACCCCCACAGTCGGACGTCCGCGTGAAACTCTGAATCTATTGCTTTAGTATGGGAGAATGCCATGGTAATGCATCAGAGATACAGTATTTAGTACACGCAAACACACTTTTTTTTTCTTTTTTTTTAACAAACACCGGAGAGAGACACACACAGACACACTCTACGAACCTCGACAGAAAACAAAACAAAAACAAACAAAAAAAAAAAACATCTGATAAGTTTCCATCAGTTATAAGAGAATGTTGAAAATATATACTCTGATCAGACCCAAAACTGGAATCCAACTAAAAGGCAAAAAAAATCCATCAACAATATCAACAAAATAAAACAATACGGTGAAATGAAGCCATAAAGCAGGAATATGGAACTAAAACTTCCCAAGACACACTAATAACTGATTATATCTGATTAACATTTATACGGCTGATTTAAATAAAAACAACGTTACCAAGTATTTCATTTTTAGGCATATTCAGTTAATGAGGACAAAAACATCAACAACGGCTTTGTACTTCCTACAAAAGTAACTACATGTAGAGTGTTTTGTGTGTGTATGTGTGTGTAAGTCTGCTGAACACACAAGAGTCATAGACAATACAGATATCATATCGCTTAAGATCAAAACAGCCTCACGTGGCTGGTTAGTAAATAAACACTGTTTACAAATCGACCCAGCAAAGGCATCTGCTACTGGATGGGACATCATTTTCTTTTTTTGTTTTTTTTGCATCCTTTTTTTTGTAATTTTCTGTCTGTATTTAGTTGAAAATATACTCTTTGTTTTTCATTCTGGATAAGAAAAAGCACTAGAAAGGTCACTTAAAAACGAGAGAGAGCGAAAATGTATTTTTTTTCTCCGAAAGGACAGTCTGAGTCTTGCTTAATCTCACCCAACAACTCAAAAAAAAGTCTGACTCATCTCAACAATGGACGAGCAGTAGTAGTTTTGTGAAATACAAAATAAAACAGAGGACAGACTAGCTTATACTATACATGTAATTATAAGCATAGTTTTAACCAGGGCTGGACTGAGAGGAGGGAAGATCAGAAGAGGAAGTAAAAAGAAAGGAAGAGAGAAAGAGAGAAAGGTGAAAACAGAGGAGAGAGAGAGATGCATAGAGTGTGATCAGGTAGGTGAGAGCGAGAAAGGGCAGGGTGGGTCGGGTTGGGGGGTGGGACAGGAAGTCTGACAGGAAGTAGAAGGGGCAGGGCAGGAGGGGACAGTGGGACATCTGGGCCCTCTAATCCACGGGGCCCTGGAAGATGAGTCTGATGTAGCCCTGCTCGCCGCTCAGCTGCTGGGCGCAGAAGGGGCATGCGGCGTGGAAGGTGTGTGTGCCGTGCGGCAGCGGGATCTGGCTCCAGAAGGCCACCGTCTTCTCCGAGCACACGTGGCCGCAGGGCGCAAAGGCGTGCGTGGGGGGCGCCGCGTCCAGGTAGAAGCCCGGCTCGCAGCCCAGCCACAGCGGCACGTAGGGGCCCCGCGCCCGACACATGGGACACTCGCGCTCTCGCACCTCCGGACCCCCGCCGCCGCCTCCTCCTCCTCCTCCTCCTCCACCACCACCACCAACACCTCCCATTCCACCTCCTCCCATTCCACCTCCTCCCATCATACCACCACCACCACCTCCTCCCATTCCACCTCCTCCCATTCCACCCATACCAACGCCCCCTCCTCCTCCTCCTCGCTCCCCGTGGTCGTGGTTGCCCCAGTTGTGGTAGCCGTGCACGTGGCCGCAGTTCAGGTAGACCCAGGGCTGCTTCTCGTCCACCACGTCCTTGCGGCGCATGCTGGGGAAGGCCAGCGTGTTGAAGCCCACGGGGCACTGGGGCCGCGCCGCGTTCAGCTCCTGCCGCAGGGCCTCCAGGTGCTTGACGGTGGGCGTGCGCGACAGCCCCTCGGCCGTGCGCCACAGCAGCGTGGCCCCGCACAGGTCAATCAGGGAGCCGTCCACCAGCTCCTGCGTCTCGTTGTCCACCTAAGAAGAGGAGAAAGAAGAACAGAAGACAAGACAAGAGAAGGAAAGGACAGAAAATAAAGAACGAAAACAAAAAAGAGAAAGAAAGAAAAAAGTGGGACAACAAATTAATTCACCAATAACAAGGTTCTCTGAACAAGTACAGACAAAAGTTATGTTTGGAATTGTAGCAAGAAGGTTAAGCAACCATTGTAGTTTAAGGTTGTGCAACTGCTTGCATTAAGGAAAAAAATGTTTGAATGTATTGCAAAATGTCTACTTGAGAGTCACCAAAGCAACTGGGCAATGAGTCTTAATCCCTGATGCTGGAGAAATCATGATTGCAACATGGAAAAAGATTGCAATGTCTCATTTGTTCCAGTAGATGGCAGTGTACCACAGACATTTCAATTGCTGTATTGCCTTGGGTAAACAGCGGCCTAAAAACGACCGGTTCATATTGTTCAAATAAGGGGAGAAGCACTGAGAAAACGAGGAAAAAACAGGAAATGTTTAAAATGCTTCTAGCTCAAGACTATGCTCATTTATTCACAGGATTACGTTTTGAACAACTACCAATAGGAGGACTTGAACTTGAAAAATGTGATTTTGAGACTATGCCCGTTTTTCCCATGGACTCCTGTAATGCACTCTTAGTCTCAGCACAGCACCAAAGCTCCCTAGAAACAGGTATGTTTGGGTGACCCTGACAACTCTCCAGCAACCTCATTCTCTCAGTCATCTATTTGCCTGGTGGCACTTCGGTTGACTTTCTTAGTACACACCTGAGGGAAGGGACTTTCTCTGCGAAAGTTGTACATGTGCAATAGGGGCCGAAAGCATGCACATCTGCCTAAAGGGCCTGGGTGCTGCTGGTCAAGACCAGGCAAAATCTGCCACACCAGTGCACTCTCTCAAACAAAGTTTTAATAAAGTTTTACATGTGCGATCTGGAGGTATTGGCTGCCACCTCAGCTATATATCCAGTGTGTGTGCAGGCTGAATGGGCTACGCGTAGAGTAAGGGGGGAGGGGGTTGGTCAGATTTATGGGTGTCTATGAACAGAGCGGTTGGGCCAACGGGCCTCAATCACAGCCTCTGTTCTCACAGGCACCACCACTGCGCTTCATACAGCCTGCACCACATTTAACAATGCCACCTTTCAGCACCAACATGCAGGATAAATGAACAAAGCCTGGGTGACTGTGTGTGTGTGTGTGTGTGTGTGTGTGTGTGTGTGGTCTTTAAATGGCAGTGACACACACCTCTAGACTATGGTGGAACTACACAGCCAGCAGTGAATAGGGCTGAGTGTGTACGCAAACAACAGGAGCACAGTGTGTGTGTGTGTGTGTGTTTCTATCCTGATGTCAGCATCACATGCTGCCCACACACAGGACAATCCCAACATTCACACCGACACAAAAGCAGGCCAATAATCTCCCCTCCGGACAGGCCACGCAGTCCTCACAAGAGATATGGCTCACCACACACACACACTCTCACACTCTTTTTCACACACACACTCTCATACACTATCTCCCTCTTTCTCTCTCTCTCACATACACACACACACACACACACACACACACACACACACACACACACACACACACACACACACACACACACACACACACACACACACAGGATTTCAAGCTGGTGCAGAGCTCAAAAACACTGCTGCAGTTCCATGTCTAATCACACAAACGTTTCAAAAGAGCTTGCCAAACCCCACCACACCCTGTCACACACATCTGCAAGCTCTTTCTCAATATTAGAAGTGGTGACTGTAACCATGTAAGAGCACACACAGATTGACCCAGCTTGTGCAAAACTAAGTAGGTGTGTGTGTGTACGTTGTCTGCACTGCTTAGCACACACACACACACACAGACAGACACACGCAGGATTTAGATGCAGACAGGAGGAGGGAGTGTGCCATTTAATTACAGCAAAGGCCATCATTAATCAGAGAGAGGCTGTGCTCTTCAGACACCCTGAGACAGTGCATTTACATACACACACACACAGAAACACAGACACACACACACACACACACACACACACACACACACACACACACACACACACACAGACACACACACACACAGAAACACAGACACAGGCATGAGCATGATTAGATTGCGGCAGCTTGGTGGTGTGTAGGGAGATGGCCACGTGAGTGGAACTGAGGAGAGCAGGACAAAAGACCCCTAAAGCTGCAGTGTGTGTGTGTCTGTGTGTGTGTGTGTATGTATGTGTGCGTTTGTGTGTCTGTGTGCGTTTGTGTGTGAGAGAGAGGTAGAGGGAGAGAGAATGTGGGAGCTGGAGCAAGTACGTACTGTGTAAACAGATGAGTGTGCACGTGCGTAGTTGTGCGAGTAGTGTGTGTGCATGTGTGCGTAGTTGTGCGAGTTTCAGCTTGGGTGCTAGTTGTGTGTATATGATGCAGATTATTTCAGAACCTGGCTATCTGTCTGTGTGGAGCTAGATTTAGTGTGTGTAAGTGTGTATGCATTTTATTGTTGAGCTGTGCGAGTGTAACTTTGTGCAATATACTGGTTCGTGTTTTTTTTTCTGCTCTCTCTCTCTGTCTTTTGTGTGTTTATGTGTGTGTGCGCATGTGTGTGTGTGTGTGTGTGTGTGTTTATGTGTGTGTGTGTGTGTGTGTGTGTGTGTGTGTGTGTGTGTGTGTGTGTGTGTGTGTGTGTGTGTGTGAAGGGCAGGCCAAGCTCGTCCCTGAAGGACGCAGCTGCAGGAGAGGCTTGAAAACGGCTGCTGGCTCTTTCCCTCTGCTCAGCACTCGTGTGTCACTCATCCAGAACCACACACACACACACACACTCACTCACACACACTCACACACACACACTCACAGAGCTGCGGAGTGTCTCCACACTCTTTTAGCCGTACGTTAACAGCCAGGAATCTGCTGGGCAAGGTGATGGAACAATCTCAAGTGTGTGTGTGTGTGTGTGTGCACATGTGTGTGTGTGTGCGTACGTATAGTCAGCCTAGAGATACTAAATAAATGAAGAGCGTAAGCGGTGGCTAATCTTTTCTGTGCCTGTCCACATCATTCGCACTCCATTTGCTGTGCAGCAAGGGCTTCCTTCATCACTGCACACACACACACACACACACACACACACGTCACCGTCAGTCATGAAATGAGGACTTAATTATGGTGCGGCCTGCTTACAGCACAGATAGCGGGCTGCAGATACCCTGCTAATCGGCGCGGGGCCAGCGGAGGTGTGAGCGCTGTGTAGGTGTGCGGTTATTAGCAGCCGTAACGATGATGATGATAATAACGATCAACCAGCAATCATCTCCTGACAAGGGCTTGCCATTTGGAAACACACTGCAAGCAAGTATGGATTTGAGCTCTGGTTTTAATGTCCTCCATCTTGCTCTTCTTGTGTTCTTTCTCCCTCTCTATTCTAGTATAACACTGGAGGTTTAAAGCACTCTCCATACTGGGAGTTGGTATGGGTATATCTCAGCACTGTGCACATTCCAACAGTATCAGCCTATTGTTACATGAATGTTTAAGAAGTGGGATCTGGGTCATGTTCAGCTGGTGTGTGTGTGTGTGTGTGTGTGTGTGTGTGTGTGTGTGTACACGCATGTGTATGTCTGTGTGGAGTGTGATTTGAACAGGGTTTGGGCAGTGTTTGGGTTGTGTGTGTGTGTGCGTGTGTGCGTGTGTATGTGTGCGTGTGTATGTGTGCGTGTGTATATATGTGTGTATTGGGGCAGATATGGCTGTGTTGTCTCTGCCAGTGATGACTGAGATTAGCATGGCGCCCCTCAGCCCTGTGCACAGCTCCCAGGCCGAGAGACACAGCGAGGGGACACAGGGAGGCACAGAGGGGAGGCAGTATGCCAGAGAGAAACAAAAGACAGACGTAAAGCACAATACATGTCCTCACAACAGACGCCTTCCATAGGATGCCTCACTTGGGTTTATGTTTAATGGGTCATGGTGGGGGGGGGGGGGGGGTTGGGGGGGGGGGTACTAAATCTCCTATGAGATAAAGTGATGTGGAGAATATCCAGCAGTGTGGTCACTGTGGTTAATAGAGTGCAGTCTGTGCTTAGCAGAGTGGAACGGGGTTGTGGGGGGTGGGGGGGGACGATGAGCTGGATATTTTGACAGGGTCCAATGAGCCGTTTGGACCGGGATCGCGAGTGTGGACTCAACAGTCACGTGGACCTTCCACAGAGTCCACACACAGTCCTGCAACAAGATGGTGAACCAGGCATAACACGGGCCCTACATAAACAAAAACAAACGGCCATGGACCAGTTTGCTTTTTCTCTCACACACAGGTCTGCCCAATGGTGCATTCCCTCTCCTCCTCTTCCTCTCTCTCCCTCCCTCCCTTTCTCACTGTGGCCTCCTCTGCTCTTGTGGAATAGAGGCGGGCAGTAGAGAAGAAGTCTCATTGTGATTGGTGGGCCGGCCTGACGCACACAGTTGGGTCGGTGGCGGCTTCTTTTACAGGGATCGCCTTTCCTACGTGCCGACAGCCACGCGGCACCTCTCTCCGCTGTCGCCGTGCCGATGGGCTGCCACCAAACTTAACCTGCCAACAATGTGGCGCCGCAAGCACCTGTCTGGGCAGCAGGCTGTTAAAAGTCTGATGAGACCAGTCGAGGCACTCACACACACACACTTACAGACACGCGCACACACACACACACTTACTCACACACACTGCTGGTTCTCTTCCATGTGCAAATGTGACATCTTACTTTCCGCATGAATCCTCTCCCAGGCCTCTGAACAGATGCAGGCACAGCTGGCTGGGACGCTCTAACTTCCAGTCACATCCCCGATCCGCTGCTGCACCCCAACCCAACGTACCCTACTCTACCCCACCCTACTCTACCCTGCTACAGTGTTTGGAAGGGCAAACAGAGCTGGCCCCTTGGGATGGATGGAATGTGAGTGTCATTGTGCTTGCGAATATCCAGTCAGCCTGTGCAATCCTCCACACACTGCCGCAGCTTAACAGAGTGCTGGATGCAGAAGCCGTGTGAAAATGATCCGTTTTTTAGTGTGCATGCACTAAAGCCTGTGTGTGTGTGTGTGTGTGTGTGTGTGTGTGTGTGTGTCGTGTCGTGTGTGTGTGTGTGTCGTGTGTGTGTGGAGATGGTTCACCATCTTGGACACTGCTGAGCCAAAGACTCAAAGAGTTACACTGTGTGTGTGTGTGTGTGTGTGTGTGTGTTAGTGTGTGTGTGCACGCAAGTGTGTCTTTGTGTGTGTGTGTGATGAAGGCTCACCATCTTGCCACGCTGCTGTGCCGAGCGGGTCTCTCGGAGTGTGAAGACGTTGCCGCAGACGGAGATCTCCCGCCAGACGCCAGGCTTGGAGTCCTCGGTGAAGCCGTTGCGAGGGTGCATCACCAGCACGCCGTTAGTGGTCAGGCCGTCCATCTGCCCGTCAGACGTCTTCCACTTCGCCGCCTTCTCCTGAGAGAGAGAAGAGAGAACAGAGAGAGGATGAGGGGGAGAGAGAGAGAGAGAAAGAATAAGAGTGGGTGAGAGAGAGAAAGAGACAGGATGAGAGAGATAGAAAGAGTGAGGGAGGAAGAGAAAGAATGACAGAAAAAGAACGAGAGAGAGAGAGAGAGAGAGAGAGAGAATGAGAGACAAAGAATAAGAGAGAGAAATGAAGACAAAAGTAAAGAAAGAAAGGAGGGAGGTGAAAGGAAGGCAGAGAAGGCAGGGTCAGTAATGAAATCATAATTCATTCAAGTGTTGCTCAAGTTGTGTGTTCATTCAGTTGTTGGCAGACACAAGGGAATTGCCACTATTGTCCCCATGCTTTCAGATCTGCTCTTCTTCAAAGCGCCCACTCACACACGTGCACACGCACACAGAAGACTGAGGTACCCTGAGGAAGATGTTCTTGGAGGAGTCACACACACACACACACACACACACAAAACGACACACAGAGACACACAGAGACACAGCAACACAGAGAAGAGTGAGAGTGAGGTACCCCGAGGAAGATGTTCTTGGAGGAGTCTCTCACACACACACACACACACACACACACACAGACCCACACACAGACCCACACACAGACCCACACACAGACCCACACACAGACCCACAGACACACAGCAACACAGAGAAGAGTGAGGTACCCCGAGGAAGATGTTCTTGGAGGAGTCGAAGCCGGCGGCGTAGATGCGTGCGGTGTAGGGGGGGGTGCGCTGGCACATGATGCGGCAGGCGAAGCGCGAGATGGTGCTCTGCACTGACTGCGTGTCCGCGTTGCTCTGGCTGCCCGGCACCGTGTCTGTCACCACGAAGTCGATGGGGCTCTCCGTGGATCGCCCAATCTGAGTAGGGGTGGGGGGGGGGGGGGGGCAAGCAGGGGGGAGAGATGGGAGGAAGGGGGGGTTTAAGAAGGGGTCGGGGTAGGTCGAGAGAAAAGACAAAAGATTAATATTATAAACATATCTAGCCACGGTTTTACTCTTCTACATAGGGCTGTACTATAAACAATATATTATCCAGCGAAGTTAAAGCAACACGACGTAGTTTTTTTTTTTTCCCAACTTTAAAACAATGTTTCCAAAATCGTTTTAGTGGTTCTTTAACCCTTAACAGGAGGATGAACGGCACTTCAGAATTCGCTTTGTAGACCTCCATGGGCTATAACTGTACTATGCAAAATTGCAGAAGCGGGTCACCAATGTGTAGTTTGAATGAGACATACCAAACTGTAGGGTGACCGAAGAGAAAAAAGCTACTTTAGTGTTGCTTTATTTCTGACTGTGTGGTAAACCTCCTAATTGAGGAGTCCTTTAGTGTTGTTTTTCTAGGAGCCATAAGACAATGAGTTCATCATCACCAGACCATGTTCACAGCCCACCAGTGCTGCTGGCTGAGCCAGAAGGCTCTTGTTGGTGCTCCCTGCTGTTCACTTCCCCCTGATTACAGAGAGCAGAGTGGAACACTGGAGCAAATCTCCTGTGTGAGCCCCATCGCCCCACACGCAGTCACCTGATACACTCCACCACCCAGACGCTCTCTCCATTTCAATGCACAGGACCTCATCAACAAAAAAGGCACAGGAGAGCAACAAAATGGCAGCCGGTCACTTAATGACACTGTGTTTTGTGTGTGTGTAGGTTTGTGTTTGTGTGTGTGTGTGTGTGTGTGTGTGTGTGTGTGTGTGTGTGTGTCAGTCACAGGGGCCGAGGAGGCTGCATCCACTGAAAGGCTCAATACAGCAGAGCGTACTGGTACACTGTGGCCAGTGTACAGGCCTGGGTGAAGGGTGTCCATTGCAATAGCCCACCAAAAATCAGGCACAGGGGCACCACTTAGAGACAAGGCAAAGCTTCTATTTAAGTTTGTGCGTGTGTGTGTGTGTGTGTGTGTGTGTGACAAGACAATTAAATTTAGCAGGGCTGTTTCATTCTTAGCAGTGCCAAGGCACATACAATTATCCCATTATCCTACTAAGTGCTGGACCAATTAGACAGACCTGCTGCACTGATACAACCCCAGAGAAGGCAGGAGAGAGAGAGAGAGCAGAGAGAGAGAGAGAGAGAGAGAGAGAGAGAGAGAGAGAGAGAGAGCCAGAGAGAGAGAGTCAGAGAGGGGGGGGAGAGAAACAGAGAGAGAGGGTAAGAGAGAGAGAAAGAGAAAGAAAGAGAGAGGAAAAAGGGGAAGAGAGGAAGAGAGAGGGAGACAGTGGAGAGAGACAGACAGACACAGAGAGGGAGATGATAGCCTTGTAGAGAGACAGAGAAAATAGATAGCTATGGAAAAAGACAAAAAAAGACAGCTATGGAAGAAAAGGTATTTAAAAAAAAGTTTGCTATGGAAAGAGATGAAGGGAGCGTCATCTATGGTAAGAGAGAGAGGCAGAAAAAGTTATCTATAGTACGGGATGGAGAGAAAAATAGTAATGGAAAGAGATGGGAGAGACGGAAAGATAGCTATGGCAAGAGGTGGAGAAGAAGATCTGCATGGGTATTTCAGGTGATGGAGGTGACATGTTATTTAAAGACAGGCACAGGCTGTATGGATAGGTTTTCAGTGGGTGGAAGGAGTATATTAGGTCTGCCTGAACACACGTATGGCCGTGGTCAGGTCGTGCTAAAAGCATACCTAGCAACACACCCTTACATGTGGGTGGAGAAGACACACCCAGCACTATCCATCTACCTCTCTATCCATCCACCCATCCATCCATCCATCCATCCCTCCCTCTTTCTTCTATGATTAGGTAAAGTGCTGCGCTCTGTCAAAGCTAAATAAATAAGGGATAATGTACTGCCAGTCCTTGTCCCAAAATAAATACGCACAGGACAGGAAGACATCAGGACACGAACATGAAGTGGGCCAGCCGCACGCTGCCCTGGAGGGAGTCATTTTGCACAGAAAGGCTGACTATAAGTGATCCCACTTGTCACTTGTTCTGCACGCCATCAAAGCCTATTGCTCAAAAAAGGCCTGAGTTCTGAATTCTGCTTTAGATTAGCAGTCCTGGCGAACTACATCCCCCAACACTAGCTTTAGTGGAGATCCTAGCTTCAAAAAAGTAAAAAATTCACTGCCGCATCATTTGATCCAATTAGCTTCATCCTAATAAGTGCAGATCATCATACAGGTAGATTAGCCAGTTAGTGAAATCACCTGGGGAAAGTGCACAGGCAGAAGGAATGAACACCTATCATAGTATTTTAACCTTCTGAAGCTGGGCTTGCCACCTCTGAGCACCAACACCTTGGAGCTCACAAAACAGCAGAGGAGGGGAGGGAAGGCAGCCAAGGCTGGTCGCCCGTAGCAACAGGTCGTTGTAAAAGAAAGCGAGCCGTTGTGGAGTCAATTATTCATGGCAGTAAGTCTTTCTAAGTGACGTTTACGGTGCAGGCCTGGGCTACTGATGGAGAGGCTGAGAGGGAGAGAGGCCGAGAGGGAGAGAGGCCGAAAGGGAGAGAGGCAGAGAGGCCGAGAGGGAGGGAGGGAGGGAGAGACAGAGAGAGAGAGAGAGAGAGAGAGAGGCCGAGAGGGAAAGAGGCAGAGAGGGACAGAGAGGCGGAGAGGGACAGAGAGAAGGAGATGGCGGCGGTACCTGAAACATGTCCGTATTGCTGTCATGGGTGTACTCCACCACCACTGTCTGAGCTCGGGACAGCGTGTAGGAGATGCTGTGCTGGTCCTTGTTGCTTATGGCCTGCAGGTAGACAGAGAGAGGAGAGGGGCAACGGTTACTTACAGGACACCTGCACAGCAGCTTGCTAGCATGTATGCACACACGTACAGACACACACACACACACGTAACAGGCATGCAAGCACACAGGTACACAGATGCCTAAAATAAATCAATTCCGTTTTTTTGGGGACCCAACCCTCAAATGTTTAAAACAAAAAAAAAAAAAACACCTGAGACACATCCAGTCTTCATCAGCCAATCAGTGTGTGGGACCAGGGGCCGTGCCCCCACTTCCCAAGATTAGACACGCCCACATGCCCCAGGAGCACACAGCAGGACACACAGCCACAGCGCAGGCATGAAATAGACACCAGGTGCTGTTTCCACTGGGCGGAACCCACACACACACACAAACACACGACTGCAATTTCAGAGGTGCTGAGGAAGTGTGTGTGTGTGTGCATGTGTGTCACAGTGTGCTGTGTGCATGTGTGTGACAGTAAAAGACTGCAGGGCTGGAGGAGGTGTGTATGTGTGGTTTTGTGTGTGTGTGTGTGTGTGTGTGTGTGTGTGTGTGTGTGTGTGTGTGTTCATGGTTGTGTTGACTGGGAGTGAGCACATGCATGTTCATGTGAGTTCAAAAACTTGTGCACGTGTGCAAGTGGATTCACGAGAGAGTGTATGAAAGTGTATGTGTAAGTGTGTGTGTGCGCATGTGTGTGTTTGGGTTGGGGGTGGAGACAGGCCACAGAGGAACCATTCATGCAGTCAAACTGTGTCCAGATGTGTGAAAACAAAGACCACCGGCTCCAAATGTGATCGCTATCCCACCCTTTCCTTCTCTTAACACACGCACACACAATATAAGAATGACAGGTTTTCACACATAGACACTGAAAGCTTCCATAGGCCCACAGTAATGACCGGTCAACCCCCAGCACTGAGAGGCAAAGGAGCTGAGGGCTGAGAGAGTGTGTTGTAAAGTACAGGGCACTGTGTGTAGGCCAGGTAGCGTTCAGCCACATAAATTATGCATCTGTGTTTAGAGCACCCAACACTCTGGATAGAATCTGCATAAGAGGGCAGCACACCGATATTCCATCCAACACCAGCTGGAGTTGGCCTGAGCTGAGCCCTCACGTCAGATATCGGCCAAATAATACGATAATTTGTCCCCGTCAGTGGTGCACGGGCAGTGCACATCTTTGTGTGTTGTGTAAGACTAGTTTTGCACGAGATTAATGCTGTGTTCAAAACTAGGCTGCCACATTTTTTAAAGATCAGTTTTGTTTTCCTGCCACTAAAGGGTATAACCACTTAACACCAAAAATATGTGCAACAAAATAAATAAATAAATAAATAACTCAAGTAAACAAACAAATAAGTATTTGCACCTATAGGTGCTGTGTCTCCACAAGCCACACACACTTATCTATGTGCATCACACCCAGTCACCACTAGCGCGTGTGTGTGTGTGTGTGTGTCCATATGTCCATACCTTGGCTGCCTGAGGGGTACATGCTACATGCACTGTGCTGGGTTTCACCCCGTTGGCTTTGGGTCTCTTGAACAGAGCAAATCTGCTCTTCCTCCTCCCTCTGTCTCCGTTGGGCAAAGAGCCATTGTACCTGTGAGAGAGCAAGAGCGAGAGAGAGAGAGAGAGAGAGAGAGAGAGAGAGAGAGAGAGAGAGAGAGCGAGAGAGAGAGAGAGAGAGAGAGATGATATGAGCCATTTAATGCCCAAACAGAAGCCCATCTCTGACATATGCTAGAGCAGACAACAGCCACAGGCATCCGTCACGCACGTAAACACACATAAGCAGCGAGTCACCATGCACCTGGCCCCCCCTCACTCACTACAACACTTCATCCATACATAAACAAATAGAACAAATGGAAGAGGCACACAATGAAACCACACAAACAAACAAGTCGGACTGATGTGTTCTAAAAGGAAATTCTGAGGAAAAAACAGCAAAATGACAGCAAAGTGATTCATTCGTGAAGGCTGCGTGTGTGTGTGTGTGTATGTGTGTTTTGGTCACCAACAGACTCATTGTCTCTGGGCTTAGAGTAGTCACGAAAGCAAGCAATCCTCTTAGGCTGCAAAACCACCACCGCAACCAAGGAGTGTGCAGCAGCACCTGATTAAAACGTGTGTGTTTATGTATGTTTGTGTGTGTGTGTGTGTGTGTGTGTGCGAGAGAGACAGAGGGAGCGAGAAAGAGCAAGAGAGAAAGAGGGAGAACCAGAACATGTTTATCTTGAGGGCAAGGCACCTTAGCCAGCAAACAGCTGGCTCCAGTCCAGGCCCAAGGCTCCAGTAAGCAGGGCATAACAAGACACAATTGTCAGGGCATTCCTCACAGTGGCGCCTTAATGGACGGGCACCTGAGGGGCTAGAGGCTTGTGGGCCTTCCGACACACACACACACACACACACACACACTCACACACACACACACACACACACACACACACACGACGTGCCATGCATGCGTGCAATGTCATGTTTGTAGCATCTAGGGCCAAGTGCCATGTCGGTCCCTGACACAGCACAAAAAAAAAGTATGCCTAGCCTACGCAACACGCATGCAGTTTCTTGCATTGAAACATGCAAGAGCACCGAGCATGCTCAGTACAGTCCGGGTTGGGCGTTGAGTTGGAGAGCCAAGAAGATGACAGGGCAAGGCAGCCCATAAGGAGCGATAAACATGGAATGCTTCCCGGCCGGGACCCAGCTGCAGTCATTTGGGGGTGGAGGGGTCCCAATAATGGTATCTTTTCAGGGGCCCAGGGACCTCTAGGCGCTGAGTCAGAGGATGACAGGGGGCCAAGGCACCCACGATAGTCTGGCTGTCATCAGCACAGGCTGAGGACCGCCTGCCCATCTGATGGTGAGGAGAGGGCCTAGGGTTAGGGCCTAAGCCTGAGGTCGCTTCATCAACACCATGTGACATCACTGCTCTGCCCTCCACACCACCATAGAGGGGTCAAGCATGGAGGATCGCCACCACTAACCAAGCTCTAGGAGCCATTTGTCAGTTTGCTTCCATCAATCAACTCAGTAGCACAGCTACTGTCTAGTGAGCGCAATGCTCACTAGAGGGGGTAGGGAGATTATTCTGTGTTCAAGGGCAGGCCTGGCTCTGATGATGTGTAATTGACCTATGTATATATATATACAGTATATATGAGTGTATGTGTGTGTGTAAGTACTGCAATGCCTCATGTAGTATTGAAGATGTAAGTTCCACTTCATATCTATGGATAACTCTGCAGCTACCTGCCATCTGCAAGTCATCACCCTTCCCATGACCCTGTGGAGCAGCAATGGGGGTCTTGATCTCACACTCTCACACACACACACACACACACACACACACACACACACACGCGCGCACACACGCGCACACACGCGCACACACACACACACACACACAAACAAACAGACACACGTTCCAGCCTGCACTGCAGTCCTGCAGCAGAACTGGTCAAACGAGTTCCGAGCACTAGTCAACGCTCAGCTCCACCTAACGCCATATAAGTCTATAATAACAAACTAATGCTGGTACGTCCTGTACTGTGACATTGTTCCCCACATACTGCAGTCAGGGGACACATTAATGTGCACAGGCACCCTCCCTGTGCCTAGAAATGCTTTGGGCAAGGGGGAACCGTGGCTCAATCGCCATCAGCAGGACCATGTTCGGGTCTCAAGAGCCCTCAAGGATTCGGGTTTAAAATCTGACCCCAGTCATTTCCTGAACACATACCCAATATGTCTCTCTCATTTCCCGCTATCTCTTCACAGTCCTGTCCAATAAAGACGAAAAAAGCCCCAAAAAAACCCATACAAAAATAAAATGCTTTAGGGGGGGACGATCATGGAAGCATGGGAAAGCTGAGAACGCCTTTAATCCTGTGAAGTGCAGCGCTCACCTGGCACCTGGTCAGGTCACCATCTCAGGTAGCCTCATTTGCCACCTGCGACACAGCCATGGAGGATAACCAGTGCGGCCTGTACACCAGTGTCAACACTACGGCCTGAGACAAACCCTAAATCATAACATTGGGCTTTCTGCGTACGCCAGCCTGTGTGTGTGTGTGTGTGTGTGTGTGTGTGTTTGTTTGTGTGCGTGTGTAGGCATGCAAGTGTGGGTGTGTATGTGTATGTGTGTGTGTGCGTGTGAGGGAGTGTGTGAGTGTGTGTGTCCTGGCCAGCATACACAGCTGGTTGTGTTTGTGCTGGTCTGAGATTGATTTAACATGAGTTTACCGAGGGCGTAAGGACACAGGGCTGACGTCATGCTTGCTGCATTCCATGCGGGCCTCTCTTTCCCTATTTTCCCCTCCCCTCCCTCTCTCCTCTCCTCTCTCTCCTCCTCCTCTCGTCTGTCCTCTCGCTCCAGCAAAAGGCAGCCCAGATGTGGAGATGTGTGCAGGCCCGTAAACAAGCTGCCTCAGTGTCCACATTCCAGCACATTAGGCCATTAGCATGGCCATGTTATAGCCACACCGAAATATCGTTTTCTTCACCCAGCTCCTTCAGCTGAAAGAGCAGCTGACTCAAGCAAGCGCTCCTTCCCTCTCGCCGTGTCCTGACCCCCCCGACCCCCCTCCCCCCCAGTTCTGATTCCACACCCTATCCCATCCCCCCAGTTCTCGTCGCCATCGTAAACATGTTTTCTTTTCCAGCCACCCCCCCTTCTAATTCCCCACAGGTGGGTGAAGTCCAGTGCAGTCCAGTGCAGGGCTACAAACGCAGGCACAGCTAGAACATGGCCCTCTGACTCAGCGGCGGTGGGGGTGTTCGGGGGTTCGTTTACGATACGGCCGCCCCGTCTGCATTCCAGCACGGCTCCGCTTAGTGAGGGGGTGGTGGTGGGGTTGAACCAGGCTGAGGGGGTCACCGTCGATACGCGTAGCAGGGGTGGTTGTTCGTCATCTGTGTTGGCATGTGTTTGTGTGTGTGTGTGTGTGTGTGTGTGTGTGTGTGTGGGGTGAGTACCCAGGAGGAGTGAAACCCACACAGAGGGGGTGAGGGGGGCAATGGGGTCACAGCAGGAGAAAAGCATAATGGACTAGTGGCACTTTCTGCATAGCAACTCTCTTCTACTCATAGACTATTACCACAGTCTGCTTGTGCGTGCGTGTGTGCGAGTGTGTTTACGTAGGAGAATGTTCATCATGCGTCTGTCCCCCTCTCTTGTTCACAAATGGAATGTAGACACGGTCCCAAGTGTGTGTGTGTGTGTGTGTGTGTGTGAGAGAGAGAGAGAGGGAGTGAGAGAGAAAGAGACAGAGAGTGTGTATGTGTGTGTGTGTGTGTTTATACGCACACAGCTGAATAAAGCCCTTCGGCTCCAACGGGGCAGAAATGAGAGGGGCTGCTGGGAAAGTGAATCATGGGCAAAGTGTTTTCAGCAGTGCAGCTAACACATGTTAGCGGTGTGGGGGCGCTCCACAGGACTGGCCTCCCGTAGCCCTGGTGCTAATCTCCGGCCGAGTGGCAACAACAGTGTGCACCACTAAGATCATGGCAGCCTGGCAGTTCCAGCACTAAGCCAACATATCCCCAACGCTAAATCACACACAGAGCCAATGAATGCCCCCCCACAAGCTCAGTGGTGGTGGTGGTGGCCGCCTGTGTGTGCGAGGCGTAGCTATGCTCCTGGGTTGTTCTCACATAGTCTCAAAAACACCAGGGCAAAAGCTGAATTTGAAGGAGCTTAGCCTAATGCTCGGGCTAAGGTGCTCTAAATTCATGAAACAGGTTAGCCTGCTAAGCTGCACAGCCAGTAAGTTATTGTTTATTGTCTTGTTTTTTTTTTTTTTCATAAAGGGTGACATTTGTACTGACAAAATGTTTCATAAAAACCCATGAAATGCCAGTTCCAAAGTAAGCACGCCATGCGTCTGTCTAGCCACACAAACACAGCAGTTCTGAGTTACCTAATCCATCTACTCTAGATCTAGATAAGGCGTAAATCTAAACAGTCAGCTATGAGAGTAATGGCTGGCAGTGACGTAATGACCTCAAAGGAAATAACTAAGATGCTAAGTTCTGAGAAGGGGCATAGCACACTATGTAGCCTGTAAAGCACATTTGTCTTTGATGGCAAGACAAACATATCTGCTACAAACAGAACATACCGGCATATTACTTTAAAAGAATAGCATGACAGTAAGACAACAACAAACAAACTATGAACGTTAGAAGACTTTGGATATCTGATATTTCAGCATGTCACACCAGCTAACTGTGGGCTAGTTAGCTGCTACGTGTTTGTCAGTGGAAAAAAGAACTACTAGCCACATGCCCCTTTACAAGAACACCACTAAGGAGACTCCCAAACATTTCAAGAACACACATATTTAGAAAAATAAGGTCTGCTGAGGGAATTCACACGATGATCAAACATTTCCAAGCCTCAGTCTTAAAGCTGCCCTCCATGTTTGGGGACTGTCCCTTCGTGGGAAGTCCACGAAATGGAGACACTACAGCCCCTGATGCTAATCTGTAGGCTAGTTTAGAATTACATCACTGAGCTAAAAGGGACTGCATGCTAACTCTTATGAGACTGATGTGAGCATTGTTCTTCAACAGGCCTCTGCTCCCAACAAACAGCCTCTGCTCTCCACAGCTCTCTGAATGACAAAACCAAAAAAAGCACCCTAGCACAATACAAACAGAATGTGTGTGTGTTCATGTGCTCAGAGGAGACACACACACACACACACACACACACACACACACACACACACACACAGCTGGGAAGTGGGGGTGAAGGGGCCGATCCCAGAGCAACACTGTCTGAGAGCATCAGAGAGCATATGTACAGGGACTCCCAGCAGCTTCTGGGGTCCACAGGGCACAGAGGGCCGAAGTCAGACTGTCCCACACGCGCCTGCAAAGCGCTGAGCTCGGACTTTCCATGTGAACCTTTGGGGATGGGGGTGGGGGGGGACTCTGCATCCTCAGTGTAACATGAGCTTGTATAAACACTATAGTCATGAGACTCTCTCTCTCTCTCTGGCCCAGACAAGACTATGGCTATCCTATGGGGTTCTTATAACGACACACTGACACAGAGAGATACCAACCTCAACAAACACACACACACACACACACACACACACACACACATGCCTAATCCGATGCATGTCATCCACCTGCTAACCTGACAGTCTGGAACAACATACATAATGAAAAACAGCACTCACATGTGCACACAAAATACACAAATTTGCGCCACACACACACACAGCTTGGCTAATCGGATCCAGGCAGCTTATGAGCACACGAGGGAACGGCCACACACACGTGTACATGGCAAAAAAAAACGCTTCTTCACCAACACACACACACAGGCACTACACACGAAGACAGACAGACATACACACACACACAAACACATACGTGGAGATTTAATCTAATACTACGAGTCTGCCAGCTCTGCATATCTGATCCAGGGCTGCTGCAGACAAGGCAGGTCTGACTGGCTGACTGGTTATCTGTGTGTAAGTGTCGTGGGTGGCCAGCGACAGGGAGGTGAGGCCCGGATCGGAGTCAAAGGTCACGATAAGGTCAAAAGCGGCTTACCCCAGCACGATGAGCTCTCCGTACTTGACTGGCACTTTGGTGGAGGAGGTGGAGATGTTTTCCTGCTCTGGGGAGAACATGTGCGCGGCTGAGAGGAAGGTGGGTGGGAGGTTGGGGGGGGCGGGGAGGGAGGATCAGGAGGAGGAGGGAGGGTGGGAGGGAGGGAGGGAGGTGCGGAGGTAGACCGGACCCGAGCGGAGCGGAGCGGTACCTCCCTGCTACACAACGTCAGGACGCCGCGGCGCGCTCGCTCGCTCTCTCTCAGCTCCGGCCGCGCATGCTGCTGTGTGCCGCTGCCACCGCCTCACTCGCTCTGGATATAGAGACAGGCAGAGAGGGAGAGAGAGAGGGAGAGACAGCCATATAGAGAGAGAGAGAGAGGAGGAGAGAGACAAAAACAGACAGAGAGAAAGAAAGAAAGAGAGACATGGAGAGAGGGTGAGAGAGGGAGAGGGAGACAGAAAGAGAGAGAGAGAGAGAGGGAGGGAGGGAGGGAGGGAGGGAAGGGAGGCAGAGGCAGAGAGAGGGGGGGGAGAAGAGGGGGAAGGAAAAAGAGAGAAATAGAAAGAGAGAGGCAGAGAGACAGAGAAAGAAAAAAGGAGAGGGAGAGGAAAATAGGAGAAAAAAAGAAAGGGGAAGAGGTGCACACACGTTAGTCATATGACACACGAAAAGAAATACATTGACCTTGTGATCCAGCACAGCAGAGGGGCTGGGGCCCATGGGACTCCATGAGCAGTCAGTCATGGGAGACTCCTCCACTGCAGCCTCAGGTGTCTGCTAGTTAGTGGGAGTCTCTGGACATTTCACTGCTTCAGTCATTTTAAGCATAAGCTATAATTTTAGACAACACAATGACTTCTGATGCATTTCATAAAAATTCAATCGTTTTTTTCCCTTACGTGATGAACTCGTTGCCCTACACATTACACAAATATCTAGAATGCCATCTGTTTCCCTGTCATTTCCCACTGTTTCTTTTTATTTTGACTAAGCATCATAAGAAATAAGCTGAAACTGTATGCCAATAATGTCATTACCCACCCTTTTGTCTGACACCTACGAAACAGCAGCTCTAAACACACACACACATTTACATAGCACAACATGGCGCCAGAGTGAGGCGGCAACAGCCCCTGATCTTAATGTTGATCTCGTGTGCACATTCTCAGCCTCTCATTCGCAATCTCTCCCTCTCTCTCATTGGCCATCTCTCTCCCTCTCTCATTCTCTCTCTGTGCAGAGTGGAGCGCTGTGCAGCGCAGGGTCTTATCTGATCAAGGAAATTAGTCAACATTACCGTCAGACCCACCCCAACACACACACACACATACATACACACACACACACCTCAAACTAGGCGGCCAGCCCAAAGATTTTTACTGCCATTTCAGGGGAGCCGCACTGAAACTTACACCAACACACACACAGACACCCACACACACAGACAGACAAACAAACTCCAGCCACGCTAATGCTATTCCCCTTCTGACACCAGGGGTATTCAGACTGTCTCTGATCAGGCTTAAGAATTGTGTGAAGAGCACCAAGAGAAAATAACAGCCCCTAAAGAAGGAGAACTGGACAGCCATGCCAAGAACATCGCTTCAAAATAACACTAATCAGACTACCCATCTAAAAATAAAATAAAACAAAATAGAACAAAAAAAAACAAAGAAAAGATGAGAGAGAGAGAACGTAGGGGGCTTAAGTGAGCCTGAAGCCTTCTAGGCCACATCCTGACAGCTGCCAAGCCCCCATTCATCCTCCAGTCAGTGCAGACACATACAAGCCCTTTTAATCGCCTCTGATTTACGACTGCTTGCCAAACCTTGCCACAGTGGAAATGTAAGACCAGTACGATACTCACAGGGCACACTCGTTACAGTTCCCTCTTTGACTTCACACTTGAAGAAGGCTGACTACTAGTTTGGTCTCTGCTGGTGTGAAAGAGTGTAGGAGGGGAATGTGGCCCGCACTAGGCCTGGGAAAAGCAAGCTCCATCAAAGCAGCTTAAGAGAACAAACGTCCATGTTGTACAGACGTACAGAAGTCTGGTCGGACACTGGTTTTGGCTACACCGTAAGCACAGGAAATAAACGAGAGAAAAGGGTCCATGTAGTGAACACAACAGCAAAGTGCGTCTTGTCAAAATCACATGACTTGACCACTTGACCTCAAACTCATTTCAACATGTGCATCTAATAACAGGCACTTTAATTAGCTGGGCTTAAGCGCAATAATGAGAAAAAAAGAACGCTTTTACATGTCACCTTGACACGCATGGCCATAGGGTCACCCTGTTTATTACTTAGTAGGGAATCTCCAAGCACACTTAAGTGAGAATATGGTGCTTGCCATGATTAACGGCCAAAGTGACAGAGAGAGAGCGGAGGTCTCTGGGAGCGATGGTGCTGGCGATAGCGGAGGAACCCGTGAAATTGAGGGATATTAAATTAGACAGCATGAGATAAGAATGATGAATAGCATGAAAGGAAATAAAAGGCAGAGAGGCAGATAGAGGAGAGATTTTTAAAAAAGCAGGGGACAAAGAGAGAGAGAGAGAAAGAGAGAGGGAGGGAGGAAGGGAAGAGAAAGACTGTGATGAACAGATAGATATGTAACTGAAAGAGTGTCTTGTCTGAATGCCTGAGCTGCACATTGGCAGTTTCAGTGTGTGACACACAGCCCTTCTTTCCTCACGCCTTCATCAGTAGAGCACAGAGCTGTGGCCAGGGGTTCTGGCTGCTGAGCTGAGACATTCTCACTGATCTGAGGCCTGTGTCTTTGTGTGAGTCAGCATGCAGGACAGATAGACAGACAGACAGCTCACTCGCTGTGCTGAGGTCAGAGACTCAAGGGAAGGGAAGAGAGGAAAAGGGAAATCCCTAGAGACAAGAGGTCATCGCAAGACACATCTTCACTTGATCGAGGATAGCTTTGGTCTGCAGAAGCAGTCTATGAGACAGGCACACACACAGCTTAGCTTACCCTACTACACACACACAAATACACACATCAGAAGCGGGAATTGCCATTGATTTAAGAATTACGATACAGTACCATCATGACATTCGGGCAATGATGTGTACTGTACTGAGAGTCAAATGACAGGGTAAGATCATAGAGGTTTAAAGTGTACTATAATTAAAGATATTTGGTAAAATTGCTCCCGAATCTACAGTCCTGTCCGATTTCTGCTGTTACACAAGATTTGTATTGGGTACTCTCGTCAATTCAGAAACAATCTTATCAAGTATAAAACCATAAAATAAAATCAACAATCACAACACCGTAAAATAAACAACAAATCCGAGTGATGCTCTGTATTGAGCTAAAATAAATACTACAGCATATCAAAACTATACTATTGATACTATACTATCTTGATTTTTCCCCTACCTTTTTCCCCACACAAGGTCCTTACATCAGAGCTGACTCCCAGCTCGTTCCGGTGGCTGTGGACAGCAGGTGCTTGCTAAGGCTGTGTGTGTGTGTGTGTGTGTGTGTGTGTGTGTGTGTGTGTGTGTGTGTGTGTGCGCGCGCGCAGTGATGGGCGACTCGTCTTATGCTGGCCGCGGTGGGCTCGGAGCCCAGGCACATGGCATTGCCATTACCCCCCTGCTCCACCTGGACATGTTTAGTCCAGACAGCTTTGGGCACACGGCCATCAGGGGCCCCCCAGGCTCTGCTACGCAATCACTCTTCCGCTCTTTTATACACACACGCTCTCTCTCTAGCTCTCCCTTTACATATACACACAAACTCTTTTTCTCAGTCCTCTCTATATCTATCTCTCCCTCTCTTTAGCCCTCTCTGTTGCGCGCACACGCACACACACACACACACACACACACACACACACAGTCTTGCCCCTTCCATACACACAGCCCATTCCATTGCTCTTTCCAGCCCTCTCCCTTATAGATACAGACACATACAGACACACACACACATACAGACAGACACACACACGCCCTCTAGCTTACAGACACACACAATGTCTCTCTCTCCACTTCCCTCAGGCTCTGTGGTCAGCCGGTCAGCTAAGGGAACAGGTCGCCATCCAGTCCTCCACCCCCAGCTTCCACCCCCAGCTTCCACCCCCAGTCCTCCACCCCCAGCCTCCGCTGCACTTCCTGCTGCTCCCTCCCCTCATCTCACCCCATCTCAGCCACACTCGGCTTAGCTCTACTCCTAGGCCCTAAGCAGGTGTTTTTTAATGTGTGTGTTTTTCTGTGTGTGTGTGCGCGCACGCGTGTTTCAGTGTGAACGACTGCATGTGTCTGTGTGTGTGTGTCTGCATTTGTGTGCGTGAGGGCAAATTTAGAGGATGTTGTAGAAGGCAAGTTCGGTCAGGGCGGAAACTACAGTCACCAACAGAAGAAAAGGTGGTTTGAAAAAGAGTGTCTGGAGTCTGTTCCAGTCTGCCCCATATTCAGGTTTGTAGGTGACATACACACACACACACTTTTGCTGTAACACATAGAAGTGTGAAAACGCACATCCTCTTCCAGAGAAATGGCACAACACACACTCTACATGTAGGTTCCTAGAGGGGCTGGGCTTGCCTGTGTGAACAAGCGTGTGTGTGTGTGTGTGGGCGTTGAACACACGTACCCATCGATCGCCATATTGATTCAGTCCTGCCTGAAACACAAACATCTCCCACCCGACGTCACTAGCTGACAAGACACAAATCACCAGCCACCAACGGGAGATTTTTCAGCCTTACCACCACAGTCTTCTACACACACACACACACACACACACACACACACACACACACACACACACACACACACACACACACACACACACACACACACACACACACACACACACACAAGCTAAAATCTGCACATGTAAATGAATGCAGTGCACAATTTCTGCAATATCCATTTTGCTTTTGCACTCCTAACATACCGTACGTTAAATGTTACCGAGGGCAATCTGCAATTACAAAGTCAAAGTATGTATATATATATATCTACACAAACACCACTAAATGTGATGTGTCAAACTGTTTTTTCTAAATTACCAGCCTACAGACGTGGGACGATGAGCACCTCAGACACGCAGACTTCACACCAAACTTCACACACACACACACACACACGTAGGGCCAGATTTGCCAGTCAAATGGACACATAACAGGGCTGATCTGGCAGTCACCTTGTGAAGACTGGCGCCTGGGCTGTAAAAATAAAACAAATCACCTCAGACACACACACACGCTGACGCAGGAAGGCAGGCCCTCTCCCTGAAAGAGACGTCCCAACTGTTGCTGCCGAGCGGAGACCTCTGGCTGAGGCCGAGGCTGAGGCGGCGCTCAGACGACAATTGTGCTCCAGCAGCTTCTATTTATAACGGCGCTAATTGCCTGGCTTTTGTAGGAGCTGAAAGATTAGACACACATTGCCCTCCGTGTCACGGCGGTGCCGCGAGTCTGCTGTGCTGCGAAAAAACTACTTATGACAAAGTTGTCGTTAAACACACAGCTGATAAGTGAAGACGTATGAAACTCACATGACAGCTGTAACCTAAAGCTTTTTTGGGTAAAGATTAAAGACATTACACCTTAGACGCTTGTTCCAGACATGGCAGTTGTGCTACTTGGGTCACAGGGTTCCAAATGACTGCAGAGAGGTACACACACACACACACACACACACCCCCACGCCTCTCCTCGAAGAATGAAGAGAGAATTGGGCATTCAGAGAAGGTCGTCTGAAGGCTGAATATAGAGTGGGCAAAGGGCAGAAGTCAGCATCGGTAAGGGTGTGTGTGTGTGTGTGTGCGATGACATTTAGTCCATCTACGCAGCAGCCACTGTGGGCTTGGCCAGGGAACCGTAGGACTCTGGAGCCTGACTCAGGAACCAAAAAGAGAAGAATAAACAAAAGAAGAGAGGGAGGGAGAGAGAGAGAAAGAGAAAGAAAGATTGAAAAAGAGAGAGGGATAGAGAGAGAGAAAGCGAAAGAGGGACAGAGAAGGAGAAAGAGAGGGGGGCAGACAGTGAAAGAGAGAAAGAAAACGGGAACAGAAAGCAAGTGGAGGAGGAGAGTAGGAAAGCAAAGAACTAAACGAGAGAGAAGCAGAGAGGAGAGAAGAGGGGAAGGTGAGCAAAACTGAGAAAAGAGAGAAACGAGAAAGAGCACTTTCTGTTCTGTTCTCAGCAAGCAGCGCTCCACACCGCGCACCTCGTCCTGCAGCCCTGGCACACACGCAGGCCCTCAAGCAGAGGGCATGTAGCGGGCACTTGGTGGGTAGCATGCTGCTGCCCCCACAGTGCCAGGCCAGGGGGAGAGAGAGAGAGGGAGAGGGAGGGGGAGAGGGGAGAGGGGGAGAGGGGGAGAGAGAGAGAGAGAGAGAGCGCACACACACACACCGTCAGAGCGCAAGGCTGGCACTCGGGCGCGGGGGGAGTGTGCCAAGCTCATGTCCGACACATAGGGAGGAGAAAAGAACACTAAAGGAGAAAGCTTTGCAAGCTCGACATCGAAAGGGAAAAGGAGGACGCAAGAACAAAGTGCACAAGTGAGGGTTTGAGAAACATGGAAATGGAAAAAAAAGAAGAGAGGGGCAAACAAACAAACATGAGAGAGAGAGAGAGCGAATGAGACAGAGGCAGAGAAAGAGGCAGAGAGAGAGAGAGAGAGACAGTCTAGAATGCATGAGGATGCAGTATGAAGGGTGAAGAACTAGGCTCAGCACTACAGGAAGTGGGAGTGTGGAGGTGCTGAAGCTGTTGCAGTGACTGGATAAGTGAGTCATCGGGTACACGAGTGTCAGCAGCACGCACACACGCAAACATCCTAGCACGAGATCGGAGTCGAAGAAAACCTCTGCTGACTGACTCAACATAAATATATCACGCCTAGGCTGAGTGACATTTATATCATGCCTAATATCTGGCAAAAGAAAAGAAAGAAAGAAAGAAAGAAAGGCTAGAGTGTTGGGTGTTTGACACCTTAAAAGTTGACAAAGGACTTCTATTGGCCCGCTGAACAATACAGGGAACTTCAGGCAAAGTCACACCCACATTTTTGGTTATCAATAATGAAGGCAAAGAATGCTGCTGCCTCTTTCTAGCTTAGCATTTAGACACCCAACCACACATACACACGCAGGCACACACACACACACACACACACACACACACACACGCACACACACACCCACATCTGACAGTCATCTGGAGCAGAGCGAGCTGTGGAGCCCTGCCCAGGCTCTGCAGAGTTCTTGGTATTTGGGCAGGGCCTTCTCATTCCCACTCTCCCCAACTTGGTGTCTGTCTGCCTGTGTTGCACGTGTCCCAAAATTGTTTACGGGATTAGGATCAACCCCACCCCTAACACACACACACACACACACACACACACACACACACACAGAAGTCTTTGGAATTGTTTTACACTTTATTCTGAGGAGTCCTATTTGTTGCACTGTCCTCATGTTTCCCGGCAAGAAAACAAATGCTGAAACAGGCCATTTGAGAGAGAGAGGGAGAGAGGGAGAGAGAGAGAGGGAGAAAAAGAGAGAGCAAGAGAGAGAGAGAGCAAGCGAGGGAGAAATGAACAGAGACAAACAGAACAAGTGACGTCACAGAGCAGATAAAGAAAGCAGCCTGTGGAATCCACTTAATAACAAACCAGCTCTGTTCCGGGATCTGAAAAAACAAACACAGGCACACACACACACACACACACACACACGGCTATTTCTGGGTCTGTTTTTGGAGCATGCAGGTATTGATGGATCATTAGATGATTATGATTTTTCTGTTTAAAAATGCTGTGTCACTTGGGGAAAATTCATCCGAGGTCATCCAAAAATCCGCTGCAGACCTGACTCCTGTGCTGAGCACACCCAACCAGTGGGAACATGCTGTGCTGTTATCGCTACAGAAGAGGAGGGTGCAATATTTTGGGTACAGTGTCATCTCCCATCCCCCCCAACTTCCTGTGATGAACCACGCTCCCCGTCGAGAGCTTGCACCCCAGCCAGAGGTGAAGTGGAGGGTACACGCCAGGGATGGAAATTAACTTTTTTGTTCACCTGCCACTGTGGCAGGTAGATTCTAAAATCTACCAGCCACTCAACATTTTACCGGCCACTTTATATATTCAACCCTTCCGCACATTTTAATGCCAGTATAACACCCATGCCGGTTCTAGGCAGACATATATAAGGGGGCACTCATAAATGTGAAGGGGGCATCATGTATACATCATGCTTCAGCACTTTTTTTCTGTGCCGATAGTAACAGTGTTTTGGTGGGCAGTCAAAGTCTAAATTAAAGGTAATTTCCTGCATTCTGGTGCATTTTAATAGGTTGTTAGATAGCTTAATGTTATCTTTCTAAGTGAAAGGACAGCAGAAAGAAAATCCATGCTTTACATAGTTTATTTTTAAAATTGTTAACATATGTGTCTGTTATTTAGGATATCACTTAAAAATAATGCAATTATGTTGTATTTGATGTTTGTAGGCTAAGGTCTAATTAGGCGCCTGTCACTTTAAATTTCTCCTTATAATCCTAACGTGAAAGAAAGTCATGTTCTAACTTCGTTTCTATGCAAGATGCTAGGAAATCAAAGGGCTAGTGCAGATGTGGATACATTTGATTATATTTTCTATGGAATTAATAAATATTCCAAAACAACTTGAGAAGACTCTTTATTAGATTATGCAAGAGATGTGTCTTGCAAGGTGCATTTTTTTGTTTGGGTTCAGTGACGTACATAAGTTGTTTGCTTTGCTTTCGGAATGGACCCGTCCACTTCTGAAATCGGTTTTGTTGGCGCCATTAATAGGTTGCGTTAACATCACATGTTAGTTTTTGGAATGAACTTGTGCGCATATGGCGTTATCATCAACGTGAAAAGGCAATATACTGATGTATTCCTGTTTGGACAGTTAGGCTATAATCATCATGACTGAGCTTTCATTACCCTACCTCAAAATGGTGAACAGAAAGTTGCCTCGATCATATTTGAAATAACCACCGCCTGTGCTGGATGCCAAGAAACGCTCCGTGAGTGTTGCTTATCAATAAATAGTAAACTTATATGCACCTGCGCTATCTACTAACTGATAGCTTACGCTACAACATGCGTGAGGGAGTGCATTCATAGACTATATCGAACTTGGCTGAATGCACTTGCACACCCGCCACAGTGGCAGGTAAAATGGCAAAATTCACCCGCCAACACTCATATTTACCCGCATTTGGCGGGTGGCGGGTGGTTAATTTCCATCCCTGGTACACGCACCTGAACAGTGTTTATGCACTTTTACTTACTTTTTAGAGATCGCCAATGTTAAATATTGACATAGTTTGTCCACCTTTTTTTTTTTTTCCATTCACTTTATCTTTCTTTGGGTGACTACAACAACCGACCCAACCCAGACCCAAAGTCTAAATGGGCCACCAGACCTGGAGCGGTCCAACTGGGGCAGGGACAGCAGTGGTTCAGGCGCTTGCCTTGTTTGGAGGCCCAACGACCGCACCACCCCCATCCGCCTCTGTCCCAAAATGGCTGCCAGTGTGCCAGCCGGGACAGATTAGGGGCTGGTGTTGTGAGGGTGGCGTGCCAGCTGTGGGATTCTTGCTCCGCCGCCGAGCCCCCACCGACAGCTGTGCTGTGCTGAGCCGTGCCAGTTAGTTTGAGGACCTGCTCCAGCTGGGTGTCGCAGTGGACAGTCCAGCACAGTGTTAGGTGAAGCCTTGGAATCAGCGTGCGGGGGGGGAGTACCGTACCTGGTTGGCTCTCATGGCCTGAGAAGAGTAGCAGTAGTGTGTACATCCCCATCGGGGGGCTGCAGAGCAGAAGGGCTGAACACAACTCAAAGAACAAAGCGCCCGCACACTGCTTTATCTCCCATATGTTTGATATTGTGCAACATTTCGACCCAAACGGGTCTTCCTCAGGCAAAAAGGAGTAAGACCCACTTGGGTCGAAATGTTGCACCATAAAAACCGCATGGAAGATAAAGCAATGTGTGGGCACTGTTCTCTGAGCTTTTATCAGGCCTGACCCATCCACTCTAGGGCTTAAGGGTGATGGTAGAGAATATGTGCAATATGGGATCACAGCGTTGGATGCTGCGATGACCATGTGACTTCTGATAAGCTGATAAACGCTTAAATGTACAGTGTTACGGTCTCTCAGCTTTGTGCTCCACGCTGGCCATCAGACAGTGAGAGGTCTAAGCTATAGGGAAAGGCACTTAGGGCAGCAAGGGTCTGTCTGATGGGTAAAATACTTTAATATGCAAAGCACAACGGCATAGGCATATGCATAGGCTTCCTTATGGAGATGTAGCATTTACTGCAGTAAGGACATGTTTTGCAATATGTATATTGCTACTGCGACATTTTTGATATATCGTGCAGGCCCTAATCCAGTCAATGTACAGAGTACACAATGTACTTCAGCAGAGACAGGACGAGCCAGAAAAAGCATTGAGGTATTTTTGAGCATACAAAGGTAGGGCTAAATGTAATGTCTTTTTCAAGGCATCCTTTCCAGCGTTGCCATAAAAGAATATAGATTCTTTGATGTTCTGTGAGTTTCGATGACAACACTGTCAGTGAGTGGATTTACAGGTATGGCAACTACAGTAGGTGTAAAAAGATAGGGGTGAGATCACATCAGATTTGATATTTGCATATGGGGCACAGATTACATCAAGGTGTAAATGCCGCCACAGTGACACAACGCTTGCGTATGTGTGAGTAAGTGTGTGAGCAAGAGTGTGAGTAAGTGTGTGAGTGTGTGTGAGTGAGTGTGTGTGAGAGTCCCTGTTGCTGTGTGCTGATCTGTCAGTGTAGTTACTACAGGAGCTCCGTAATGGCCACAGTGAGTGAGTCAGCTGGGGTTTGGCTGGTGCAAGAAAGCCCCCTTGGATCACCACCAGAAGAAGCTGGCGAATGCCTTTTGGAGAGACTCACCATTCCACTCTGTCATTTCTCGCTTTCTCCTCCTGAGCCAGCGTGGAAATTCCACTGTTTTCCATCAGCCCGTGAACACACACACACACAAGCACACTGCGAGCGTGCATGTGCAAGCACAATGCCAAAGGGCATGAGCTCATCAGCAAACAGTGTTAGACAAAGCAAGTGTGTACCAGACACTCCCATCTCTCTTCTGTGCACTGCATCTGGCCTAGCCTACTCATTTAAATCACACACACACACACACACACACACACACACACACACACACACAAAGACCAACACAAACACCCTCAAGCAGAATGGAATAACACACACTGAACATGGCCTGCAAACTAGGTTGACACAGCAAGAGGGTGGGGGCAGAAGAGAAGAACAAACATTTCCACTGCTAACTGCTCATTAACCTGCACTTAAGACGGCAGAAGCCCAACACTGGCAGGCTTCGCCAGGCCTTGAGTCTGTCTCGCATTGCCCACAGAGGCACTGTAACCGACCCCCGACACACACACCATGTGACCAGCACGCTTGGCAGCACGCATGTGACCAGTACCACTTGGCAGTGGGGGTGAGCCCCGTCATCTGTGGTGCGGGGGTGGGGGTTGGGGGTGGAGGTGGAGGGTTGGGAGGACAAGGAGTAGGGAAAGCATATGGAGGGTGAGAGAAACCACCCACCATCTGAGTAAAAAACAAAGCAAGCAAACCAACATGACGGACATCATCAATCACGTAGTAGACATATGGGAATACTGGTACTGGTACTTAACTGGGACAAAAGAGCTACACAGTACGACCATAGCAGAGGCATAAGTATAACCATAGCGACTTCAAAAATCACCAAACAAACAAACTGTGCGCCTACAACACCAGAACACACTGCAGAAGTGTGGCCTCTTTCTCCTCCATTGTTGCAAGGGATTCTGGGAGGCCAGGGTAAGGCTGCCCCCGCGCCACCAGGCTCGAGTGCGGGACAAAAAGTGTGTCGTGCTCGGGGGTGACGCCGGCCCTCCAGTCCTCGGGGCAGGACACAAGAGCAGAGAAGGAGGCCATTGTGGCCACCTTGGCTCCCGCAGACAAGCAGGCTTTTGTGGAGGGGCCTCTGCCTGAGGGGAGGTGGTGGTGGGTGGGTGGGGGCTCAGAACCATGGAAGCACCCCCCACCACCATCACCACCACCACCACCACCATCCTTAACAACCCCCCACCCACCCCCCCAAGGCCACTGCCTCTCCTCTCCTCTCCCAGGCTCTCTGGGCCAGCAGGGCTGCCTGAGGCGAGGCAAGGAAAGGGTGTGATTCTTGGCAGCCGCCGAAAGTTCAGCTCACTCTTGTCCCCAGCTTGCGTTTATCACCGCCAGGGTTGTCGTCTGATACAGTGCACATTCACAATGGGGAGGGTGGGTGGGGTGAGGTGGGTCGCTGGCAATGAGCGGAACTTGGCTATAAAAGAACAGCCAGGCGGGCTAGTCAGATGCAGCCATTTAAGGATGCACAGTACGCAGAGTAGGGTAGGGGTGTGTGTGTGTGTGTGTGTGTGTGTGTGTGGGGGTGTGGTGGATGTGTGAAGAAAATAGTTACAGGAGCGTTATGCCATTTTCTACAACACCCAAACACTGTTACCAAATAATTACCATTTTAATCCCCCAATGAATCTATGACAATAATTAAATTAAAAAACAACCTCTGTTGCTTGACTACTTTTGAAAAGTAAGCGTCATTTATGTACTGTAAGGCATCTACATTTTCCCAGCATATCTGAAATGCTGAAGCTCTAAATCGTAATGTGATAAGTGATAATGTAATAACATGGCACTGTGGGGCCTCGTTTCAGACCTTCGGAGTGCTGAAACTCATTTCGCCGCGCTATTAGCACTGAATAAAAGGTTAGCGAAGGTGGCTTTACCCAGTGACAGATGGCCACCCCATCTAACAGATTAGGGACAGACTGGCATTTACGAGATGATGCCCCACAAAAATAAATTAATTAATCAACCAATAAAAACATTAAATAAATAAATTATTAATTGTTACATTGACATGTTTGTATAAATCCTCTTGAAAAAACATGTCATGTGATGTACATACTTTAACACGGGCAGATGCTGGACCCAAGGCAGGACAGCCGAGACAAACTGCCATTTTAATTAAAAGAGCAGCTACAGTGTGTGGACTTGTGTCTTATATAAATCTCAGAGCGCATGAAGTTCATGTGTGCTAGTCAGACTGAGTGGTGACCTTTCTAGAAGCACGGCTGCATTTCAAAGTTATAAAAACAGCAGCGTGCATAGAGACTTCACTGTCAGGCACTGCCCTCGTCAATTAGGCTTCCTCTTATTAGCACTTAGTGGGAGTGCTGGCTCTTGCTGGGGCAAGGCGAGAGAGAGAGAGTGTGTGTGTGTGTGTGTGTGTGTGCGCGCCGATTACGCCCACTGAGATGAAGGGATGGGAACCCGCCCTGTCTGTGTGTGTGTGTGTGACAGAAATAGTTTGGATATGAAGGGGGCCTATGAGGAGTCAGTTGCGATGCAGGAGTAGTGATGGGAGGAGGGAGGGAGGGAGGAGTAGAAGGGAGGGGGAAAAAAAAAAAAAAAAAAAAGAGAGAGAGAGGAGTGGCAGAGGAAACCACATCAAGAGCCCCTGGTGCCGTGGTGCCAGCGCACCGTTCCAGCATTCAGACAGGGGGATGGGGACGGGGAAGGGGAGAGAGAGTGGGAGGGAGAGGAGGAAGAGGAGAGGAGAGGAAGAGATGGGTGGCCAGGCCACCACAGTCACACTTTTAAAATGAAAAGAAGCCACATCAGCAGCTACAGCAGCTGCTGCGCTGTGCTTTAAAGACACTTCAGGGGTAAGTACTCACACCAGCTCCCCAACACACACACACACACACACACACACACACACAGCTGGCGACTAAAGTGGCGTTGCCACGTGGACGTGGGTGCCATTTGGCGGGAGCGGCCTCCCTAAACAAACGCCTTTGTGCGGTCTCATCTGGGTCCCCTTTCATGGCCGCTCTAATTGCCCTTTAATTGGCCTGTTGAGCCGGCATCACGCCGGACCTTTTGTTGTGGCCAGGGCAAAGGAAGAGGGGGAGACAGAAAGAAATAGTATTTATATTAAAAAAAAGACACACAGGAAACTAGAAAGGCGTTCAATGACGCCGCTCTGACCACGAAATAGCTAATCAATTTTAACCTAGTCTTTGTGCCGAGGAACAATTTTCAGCGGGAGTTGTGTGTGCATGTGTGTGTGTGTATTTGGGGTGTGGGTTTGTGTAGGTGTGTATATGGATGTGTGTGTGTGTGTGTGTGTGTAAGTGGCTATGTGCAGTTCTTTAAGCATGTGATGGAGGATGACCTTGGTCCGGCCCCTTGCGGCTAGGGTTGCAGGAGGGATAGGCTTGCAGGCGGGCCAGATGAGAGCGGAGTGCGCCTGGTAATCGATCTGGCTGCTGGGCCTGGAAAAGCCAGTCGCAGACGCTATAGGCTAGGCACTGAGCGTGTGTGTGTGTGTACAAACAGACAAAACACACACACACACCTACACTTCCCATACCATTGCTCGGCCCATTTCTCCCTCTCCGCCTCCTCTCATCTCTCCCTCTCTCCTCTCGTCTTTCCACCTGCCTAATCAATGAGTGGCAAGAGGTGCTGTAAAACATGACAGACTGCTGCTCCGCAGGTGGGGGAGGGAAAACACACACACACACACACACACACAGAAACAAGGATCATGTTGCCATCACCCGGGAGCACAATCACCTTGTGGAGCACAAGAGGCAAGCAGACAAAGACTGAAGAGGGAGAGAGGCAGGAAACAAAGGCCCATGAAGAGGGGAGGAGAGGGGAGGGGAGGGGAGGATGGACAGCGCGATCCCTGGAAGACAGTTTCAGTCGCAGCGTGACTTGATGCCTCTTCACAACCCACCTGACCCGATGTGGTTCCAGTGGCCTGGAGCTGCTGAAGACAATCAGGGGGATCGGCGGCGGATCGCTGCTGGACAGGCTGGCAAGGGTCTGCACCAGAGAAAGCTCCGGAAGGAAGGCTCAGGCTAGGATAAGGCATGCCCAGATGAGGAGGGCTCTACTGGAGACAGGGATGGTGCCATCCTGTCTCATTTACCCACCACCACCACCAATAGGCATGTGACCTGAGGTTTATATCCATGCTGTGGTTTTTGCACATTACTTTTAACCCCTCTGTCAGATTAGACTGGATATAAAAGGCTGCCTGGATGGAGGAAGGACTCTGAGGATATGCAGGTCTCAACAAGGTCTGGGTGTTAAGACTGTTTGTATCCATGAAAGAGTTTTTGTGTGTGTGTGTGTGTGTGTGTATCTACTACCATCACACATAGCTTATATCTACTTACACAAATGAGGCTTAGCCGATGTTATCTGTAGTAATTGTCCGTCTGTTTGTGTTTCATATACAGAACTATGCATCAGTGCATGGTCACAGCCACAGCGGGTGATTGGTTGGTTTATACTTACACAAAAAAAAAGCCCAGAGTCAAGAGTTTTTACTCCGGTAGCAAAGGGAGGTGTGCAATGGCACTGGTGTCAGCTCACAGGAGGAAGCTACCACATTTAAACTCCAGAGCTGCAGCATCAGCCTGGGCTAACTCAAGTGAGTCACGCTTCATCACGGGCATCACATCACCTCACATCATCCCCCCTGACAAACACACACACACAACACACACACACACACACACACACAGTTTCCGCACCAGCCCAGACTCTATCTCTCGTCATCTCCCTCCCACTGTCACATAAATGGGGACACTAGGTAAAACCTCTCCTTTCAAGTTTCCACCCTTCCTCCTCCTCTTCTTCATCTTCAAGGGTGTGCCGTCTCCCACGGCTTCCCAAGGGTAGTTAGCGTGTCTTCAGCAGGTCGGAGATAGTCCTGCGAGACAGCCGAAACCTCACGTGAGGAGTTTCCAGGCCGCCCACATCCAGCCAGGCTAGTGGGTCATGCACACCCAAAGGCTGCCCAGAAAAGGAAAACAATAAAAGCTTCATTCGCGGCCAAAAAGGGGAAATCACTTTTTGTTTTCCTCCCTCACACAAAGCGTTCCTGTGCATGAGCAAACGCTCACTCACAGAGGATATTAAAGGCCTTTGCCCTGTATGAGTGTTACTCACAAATGCACAGGCAGGCAGACCAGCATATCTGCAATCACCAGCATGGCAAGGGACTTGTTGCCCCCTGTAAAATGAAATGAAACAGAACAAAACTACAGCGTGGATGAAAAATAGGTGACATTTTAAATACTTACATGTTAGATTGTAAAAATGCTAGAGTATCAAATATATTTCTTGTAAAGCTGACATTTAGGAGTTTTTGATACAAAAGTTCATTTCTCTGAACACCACTTCAGAAGCGAATTACAGACATCTTTTATGTAAGGCTAGTTTTGCAACAAATATATTTGGCACTCCATCATTTTTATAATCCAAGATATAAGCATTTAAAATGTGTCCCCTATTTTTGACCCACCCTGTACAAACAAATGAAATTACAGGGAAAAGCAACGAGAGAGAAAAGCAGTCCTTTGATGGCATAGGAGGAGCAGGTTGTATTTACCGCTTCCCTTCATCAGGCCCAACGCTCGGCACTCGCCTGCCTGGGCCTTCAAGACAACGGAAGCACAACACACAACGTCACCACGCATCCAACAACCCAGCTCTGTCGCCAAACTGCTTGCGCTTGTGTGCCAGTCGAGGAGTATTTCTCACAAAAACAAAAGGCCGAGACGATGCCCTGTTTATGGACCTGAGTTCATGTCTTTGAAACAGCAAGCTCGACCACAAGAAAAGCCGCACGCACACGTACAATCATTCGTATACTCTCAGATGCTGTGGAGACGTGCGTCGACAGCATAAAGAAGGGAAAGCACAGAGGCCCTCCACCTGCTCTGTGACAGGAAATGAGTACTTCTCCGTCTCTTTTCCACACACACACACACACACACACACACACACACACAAACAAACATTCTTAGCTCTGGTGCTGGCGAAAGAACTGGTTCTGGTGTTTAACTTTTAAAGGGCGCACACAAGTGTTTCCAGGTCACGGTTGCCTGCTCCAGCTCTTGCTCACCACTGTGCTGCTGTGCTGGCTGCTGACACAGTGCTAGAAAGTGGCAAAAACAAACTCTGCCCATCCACACCACCTGCTACGGCAAGAGAAAGGGGACAAATGGAAAAACGATAACACACCGACCGTCAGACACATCAGTAGCCCTGCACTAGGCTGTCTGCAGATTATCCAAAGGCTGTGTGTGTGTGTGTGTGTGTGTGTGTGTGTGTGTGTGTGTGTTGTTGGCAATCTGTCCCCTTGTGCACCATGACCTCCACTGCAACGAGCAAGAGTGAGAAGGCAGAGGGTCTGGACATGGGAGGTGGGTGGGCGGTGGACATCACAGGAGTGGGGGTGACCACTTTGGACTTGGATGCTAGGGTTGGTGCAATAAGGTTTTCTTGAGAAAAAAGTTAAGTGTGAGCGTGTTTTATGTTAACCTTGTAAGCATAAAATTGCCCCATAACACATTCACAGGTAAGTTGCAATTACGCAAATGTATGATACGCCAAGCTTCCCCATAACAAAAAGTCATAGCTCATGTATGTGTCACCATTCAGCTCACCCTAAAACACACAGATAGAGAGGTGACTTCTATTTAGCCATTATTACTGTAGATGGCACCCAGCTTTGCATTTATCCCGACCTTGACGACAGTGATTAGTGTGTGTGTGTGTGTGTGCGCGCGCCCCCAGCTAATTTCCAATCAACAGTAAATTAATGGCACATGACAACTCCAGTCCCACAAGGACCCCCACCTTCGACTCAAGGCGATGGTGAGTACAGAGAGAACATAGTCACAGTTTATAAAATTATTTATGAAAATATTTTGCAATAAAAATATACGGAATCTTACAACAAAAATTACACTTTGAATAATTATCCGATATGAAAATTAAAAAATAACTGTTGGAAAGACAGCTGGGGTGTCAACTGTGTGCAACACTCCTAAAAGCCAGTTAGCATTGCTGCATTTACATTCAGGTGCTGTTGCCACCACCTCCAGATGCCAAGATACCCATTTAGGGTAAAACAACTAATACACACCCTCACACACCAAATACACATCCTGGCCTTTTGTTGTACCACCTGCATGTATATGTTTTGTCTCAAGAGGTGTATGTGTGTGTGTATGTGCGTGAGAGAGAGAGCGAGAGCGAGAGAGAGAGAGAGAGAGAGAGAGAGAGATTGTCTCATGTAACTGTTTGTGGGAGTACGCTTTGAGTGCTTGAGTTTCATGACCCATTGAATTATTCAAAGTCATTAAGGCAGATGAGCTGTAAGCAGGTTAAAAGGAAAAAAAAAAAAAAAAAAAAAACAAACAAAAAAAACAATATTACTTCATCCCCACCCCTCCCCTTCCCTGCCCCTGTGACTCAACTTCCTGCTTTGGGAACATTTTATGTCGTTTCCCAGAATCCCCTGCAGAAGCAGGGGGAAGAGGGAGGGATAGATGATATGAGAAAGAGGGGAGGGGGAGGGGGATGGGGAGAAAAGATGCGATGGGAAGTGATGGCGAAAGAGAACTGGAACTGGACAGAGGGAGGAAAACAGACAGAGGCTGGCAGAAGGGAAACCTATGACTAATTTAAAGACCGCAATAACAAAGCGATAGGGGGTTGATAACGTATACCAGGGAAACTAAACACAATAGAACAGCACAATGCTTAAGGTGTTGTGGTACTGCAAATAACATAACACCTGTGGGAATCTACGAATGTAATGTTTTCTTTGGGATTCAGGCTAGCAAATTTCCTACTGTGTCATATTGATCTCCAAAACTACTGAAGGGTCATGTTCACTCGGAGGGATGACTGTAATCATCACAATATATTTTTATAAATTGTTCAAACTTAAGTGGGTGGCTAATATCACCCATAAGCTATAACAAAAATAATAGGACTAAATGAATCATTTGGGATCACTTTCAGAGCGATTCCATGAAAGACTCAACACTATAGCCAATCAGAGTCTGTTAGAACTGCTAGGACATCATGTTCCATTAGTCATTTACTTTCACGTCAGGTTCTTGGTATTAAAATATCATTCTTCAGTGTTGACACATCATTACAGTTATCGTTTTTGGAATGGAGTGTTCATTTTGAGAGACAGACCATTTCTGTGTGTCCGTCCATGTGTCCGTATAACTAAGCGTTTGAACGAGTGTTCATTTTACCCCACCTCAACAGACCCTGGTCGTCTGAGCACGGCTTGGCTGGAGCTCACATGGCCATGTAAACATGACCGTGTGTGTATGCTGAGTGAGCGTGCACGTGTTTGGACTGGGGGAGGGGGGAGAAGGAATGCATGCACACAGGAAGGGGAGTAAGGGAAGAAGAGGGGGCAGGAAACAGATCTGGTTTAGGCTGTCCTTAAAATCGCGTTGGTTTGCCATTACCCGACCTGGCCGTACTTCTATCAGCCAATTATAACTTACTGTTGGGATCTAATAAAGGTTTTTTTAAAGCAATAGCTTATTTCTGTGAGTCCTAGAAACTGCTACATGGAACTTACAGAGATGGCTGCTACAAAATATAATCTATAAGTCTATTTCAATGGCATGGAACACATTTTTTAACTACTACCATATAATATTTCACTTGTGGTGATGTTTTCAAAATATACCAATATTTTTATTTAAATGCGCAGGGACTGTGTGGACATACAGATGCAGAGACACACACAGACAAACATTTTCCACTTCACTTTTAAATTATTTTTTTCCCCATACTGCTGGTTGGGAACAAAAAAAAAACACGTTCCAAGCCTTTTATAGATTTGGGTGCAAAACAACATATTTCTAAGAACAACTTTGGGCAGGAGGGTAGACCAACGTGTCCTTCAGGTCATGAGGGGAGAGCTTGAGGCTTCAGTCAAAGGCTCTGTGGATGACTGTGCACGTGTGTGCGCCCGTGTTTGGGGGTTGGGGGTGGGGGTGTAGAGTGAAAGTGCATGACAGGCAGAATTAGGTTTTAAACAGCCAACCACAGCCCCACACCCATTCCACCAACGAACGAACACACACACAGGTACCACAGAAAGCTTGTTATAAAATTGCAGTGGGGCAACCACACACACCACACTCACCTGACACAGGCTTTAGTACTAAATGCAAAACCCACATATGAAAAAATATACTGGTGCAATGTAAGGCCCATTAAAACTAGTCAAATCCCAGAGGTCAAAATGCATTGTGTGTGTGTGTGTGTGTGTGTGTGTGTGTGTGTGTGTAAAACGAATATGGGAACTAGAGTGAAGGACATCCCATTACATTTCTGTGCTCCCCCTTAGGAAAAAAAGACTAGGTCGTTTTTCAACAGCTCAACCTGTCAGAAAACATTAACACACACACCTCTCCCGGTACAACTCATTTTCGCAATCTCAGGTGTCACCCAACGGTGGTCGTATGTCCTTCCCAGACAAAAGGAGGAACTACACAGACCTGCATAGGACACTTGTCCCACATGTGTGAGTGTATGTGAAACAAGAGCAGCCTTGAGGTGACATTATAAGTCGGTCAGGTTTTGAAGAAAAAGACCTTAGGATGGCAGTTGTATATGTATGTGTGCGTGTAAAACACCCTTATTGATTGACTTACGAATGCATTACTTTTTCCCTTTTCAGAGTCTGAGCATTAGGCAGTGTTTGCACTTGAGGCAGTCGGAGCAACAGGAGCAGTCAGCGCATGTAAGTGATACTGTTAATGTCAGCATGGTGAAGGGAGGAGAAAAAGGAAGAACTGGGAAGAGGTGTGTGCGTGTGTGTGTGTGTGTGTTGGGGGGGGGGGGGTTAACAGTGAAATCAGCAGCAATTTAGGTGGGGAAAAAACATTCCCTTTTTTCTGTTTTACTGTCTTTTCCTTTCCTACCCCAATAAAACAGCAGCTAATGTGGCCACTGTCTGACCTACTTTCCATTACAAACATAATCCCCCACCTCCCCAAACACATGCCAAAAAAAAAAAAAAAAAAACATACACACACTTCATGTTCACCATTCCGGCACACACACTGCATTTCCCTCCTGTGTCCTGCTCCGGGATATCAGCCCGATCCGGAACGTTCTCATCCCTGCGGTGATTTGGCACAGTTTATCTGCAGCATCCAGTGCTGATCGGAGGGGAAACGGAACAGAGCAATGGAACGCCAGGGAGGAGGAGGAGGAGAGCAGTGTAACCAAGCCTGGCCACCACAGCAGAGCCAACCTCTGCAGCTCTCCCTGTCCTGAGCCAAACGGTGTAGCCCATGACTGCAGTCACCGGATCAATCCCAATCACAGCTCCCACGCCCAGTATCCATTCCCAGGTCAAAGGTCAGGGTTGTCAGCTGTGATTCCACTTTGAATTCCACTTGGCCACCGAAAAAAAAACGCACCTCCCTGAGCCCTCCGAAGGAATGTTTTGCATACACACACTCAGAGAGAGAAGTCTTTCGCAATGTTTACATGCTGCTGCTCCTTGTTTAGTCCTGTTCCCCGTCTGGTTGTGATGTATGTCTCACTGCCTTACTCAAGTATGTCCCTTTCTACAACCCCTACATACCGTACACACCTTTACAACTACGTTTACTTCATCTCAGTGACTACTAGCATATTAAATATCATAGGCCACATATTATACACACACACTTCATTATTAATAACACAGTACAGTACTGTAGGCCGAGCATAACTTAAAGCCGGTCTTATTACTGTTATTTTGTACTTGTTAATGCTGACATTTAATTATTTTTGCTTCTGTATTCTGCACAATGGCCACAAAATTGATTAAAATACGCCTATTAAATAAACCTCCGCCATCTGGACCGAAATAAAGTCTCACCACAGGAGAATGTAAGGAAGGCACGTGATTCTACTCTGAAAATACCGGTATGTTGAAACGTCTAACTTCCTCACTTGTGTCAACACTGTCCAGTCCCTGCGGTGGCAGAGGTAAGAAGAAGAAGTGCAAAATATGATATCAGGGGGGAAAAGATTGGGAAGAGAACACGCGAGGGCGGACGAATCTCTCCAGGTCGCTATCCCCAAGCTTCGCAGCCACCCCGCTGCGACGAGCAGGGATCAGGTTTCCGGAAAGGAAAGCCGATAGCGAGGAGGCAGGCCAGTGCATTCAGATGCGTGCATTTCATTTGTCTGATTGCCTTATCGAGGCATGCCCGACACAATTCTCCACCCATTCCACGCACACAAAATACGCACTTATTCTGGTGAAGTTAACGGATTTATAAAAAAAAAACCCGACTAGGGCAATATGAGGGACATTGTATATCTTGGCGCCTTACTGCCATGTAATAACCCAGGATAGTCAATTCTGCTTGCACACACATGTAGACAGGAGACCATACATAATTCCTAGACTTCTTCAAAGTTAACTGTTCAACTTTTCCAAAACAGCGGGAATTTCCCTAAACATATCATCTTAGCGCGACATAGTTGAGAGGTTGGTCGAATGCCCATATGAAATTGTAGGATGAAAGAACAATTAAGGGGACACGCGTGAGTCTCAGCTATGGACGTGTGGAGGTTTAGCTGGGGGTGGTTTGGATGTCAACAAAAGTGATTCAAACCACAGGACAATAGCTGGCTTCGCTCGACCAGATGCTCAACTGAGAGGGGACGCTTTAATAATATGCAAATCACTTTTTCATACAACAGAACAATACCGAGCAAAGTAGTCCAAAAACAGCACGGCTGCTTCTTTGTGTTAACTACACAACACACACCGGGTAATCTTATATACTGGAGAATGTTCCCCAAAAAACCGTAGGACCTCATGGTGGGACAACTTTGGTTAATGTGCGCTGTTAAGAAGGCCACATGAGCCAAATAAGTCACCGCTCCATATAATCAAAAACATTTCCCACACTATCAATATGATTCCATGTCTTACAGAACAACTGTACAGCATTATTTTGTCTTGGAAAAAAACACCTCGAAAAAATTGTGAAATATTAACAACACAAACGTAACTGTAATGTTATCCGTCTCGGAATAGACTCTTGTTTGTGTTTCCATCCTGCAAACGTGTGCCCCTGGGTTAAACGCACCAATTCAGTGCCACAGTGAGGCACAGCCAATGGAAGTGGCACATAACATAAGTGATAGATTGTTGAAATAACTCGAAAACACTTAATAAAGTGATCTTCTAAGTAAACTTCTATTATTAGTTGTACCTGACGAGCTAACGTTGTTTAGCTGTAGAACAGCCTGCAATAGTAGGCAGTCAAGTTAACAAACTTAATCAGATAATGTAATACTTAAGCGGTGATTAAACTTCTAGTTCCAAACCGTGACACATATAAAACTGCTTGCCCTTAAATTGGTAATAGTTGGAGTAGTTGGATAGTAGTAGTTACATTGTTAAAAATATGTAGTAACGTACAAAGCAAGTTAAGTTAGTGAGCCAACTCTATGTTATTTGTGGTCGTTTTGCGACTGCACTCCCTACGCTAGCCACCCAACCAGCCACGTCTGTTCTACACTAGACTAGACGCACTTGGCGCTATGTTTACAGGTACAGATAAGACATTCAGGTCTTTGGATACTTACAGTGATGCGTTAACGTTGAGCCTTACTTGTCCACAACGGCTGAGATGTACGAGCACAGTCCTCCGACCAACTGGCTGGTGTTGGCCAGCCAACAGATGCTTGCTAGCCAGCTAGCTCAGTAAAAACAATTCGCCGTGAAGCCAACAGCTACGTAGCTAGCTAACGTATATCTAGCTACCCAACAAGCTAGCGAGCTTTGGTTAGTGTAAGCTAGCCAATCCAGCTAACAAAGGCAGGTAAGCGGTCTTCCAACGATGCAAAGTAAAAAAAAAAAACACAACACAAAAAGAACGTGGCGCTCGGGTGCTCTTTGTCTGGATATGTATTTTCTGCTCTTTAAATTTATTTTATTTTGCTACATTCACCAAAAAAGAGTAGAGCGACTTCTCCCAATGTGTGCCCTTCACTCCGTGGTTTCTTCTGAACATAAACAGATTTTGGTAGAGTTGTATTCGCTAGCTGAAGAAAGGAGGAGAAAAAAATTGCCGCGTCATTAATTGCGCGAAGTGGATTGTGGATAATGTAGTGCTTTATAGACGGACCAGGCTCAGCGCGAAAAGCATTGTAGCCACTAGTAGTCGACCCAACTACTAGTTTTTAGGTGTAACAAAATTGTGTGAAGGATTTAGATCACGTTTTATACTGCATTGAATTCATTATTTTGAAACAAATATATTTATTTCAAGCTAACTTAGAACTTTTTTTTAAACCAAACTCTTTTTTTATCACAGACATTGTTAAAGCTTACCATTCCAGTAACATAATTTATCATTCCTTTATGTCATTGTTAAAATGACATGACAGGAGATGTAGCTGTGCTAAACCAACTACACAGAGAAATGATGTGTGCCTTAGCACAGGAAAAGCTCACTCTCCAGATCTCTGTGCTCACTCGGTGTGGAAATTTCTGGTGTAGTGCAGCCTCAGATTTAATGGAAAAAAATGTTTGTGGTCAAGGTAATTAAAAGCACACAGGCCTTTCAAAGTTTGGTGTTGTTGTGGGGCTATAAAACAACATTCACACCGGAGAATATAGCCCTAACACGCAGTTGCTGACACCACAGTGCCTATTAGAAGTACACAGTTCTTCATGCCAGGTATACAGTTATAGCGTGCGTTGATGTGCTGTCGATGGAGCTAACACTGACACTGTGCTTTGAAATAGCTCACCCCAAGGAGGGTGCCAGATACAAGCTGATCATTTTTGCAGCTGTCTTATCTCACTTGGCTTTGTCACACCTTTGCTGGCTGGCAGTTTTTGAAACAGATGGGGTTCTGGCTAAAGGTATAAACAGCAATGGTGGTAATGATGGGTTTTTTTTTAGTCTTTTGAAAAACATTCAGAGGAGATACAAGGCGGCTTCTTTGATGTGGGGCTCGTGTGCAGTCTTTCCCACTGGGATGCACTTACAAGTCTGAGGTCTCTCTGGGCATGCTACACATTTGTTTCAGTTCCCATGGGGAGAACAGCACGTGGATTTTTTTTTTTTTTTATTTGTACTTTTCTTACCTTATGTCTCACTTCATCATAGCAATAAATCTGATGAGGGATAAGGTCAAGCTATCATAAGTTAAGTCTTACGAATGTCTTTCTTTTGATAGAACTACAAAGAAAATCACATAAACACATCCACACACATCACAACACAGCACCGTATGATCAAAAAGCAGATGCAGCAGCTGTTCATCTGTGCTGTATGTCAAGATATTTATGTGTTGCGTGTATGTAACCTGTAAACATGTAAACTGTGTTTCTGTCACCCATGGCAACAGTATCAACACATCTGCACAACTTTCCTAGACTTCCTCTTCACTCAAATCTAGAACAGGCACACCTTTCTCCACGCTGAGAAACTTCAGTTACTCAAGATGTGATGGATGGATGCTCTGCAAATGTTTTTTCTTCCACTTGCTACTTTAGTGGAGGTCTGCAGAATGTTAAATACCAGTCAGACAGTCTAATTTCTTAAGCTACTTTAGAGTCTACTGTGTCCACTGTAAATCTGAACTACAAATATTAATTATGTAGGCTACTCACACGAACCACTGCTGGGAGAAAACAAAATCTCATGGTGATGACAATAGAACATGTATAACTCTGACCTTATCAGGTGACCTTTTTGGTTTGTAAACATTCCAGGGCCTAAAAATAAAAGAGGAGGAAGTGTTTTTTGTTTTAGTCACGTGGCAAAATGCAGGGTACATGGTCCAGGGCACTGGTCAATGGGGACATAGCTGTCCTCCTAGAGATGCACTCGTTAATAGTTGTTGTCATGATAAACCCTCAACACATAGCAACAACTTTCCTAAGTCCATAGCCACCCTGCATGTGCTGTTGCCTACAAAAGTTTGCTGATCTAGGACGAACAGAGGGTACACGTGAAACGACGAGACAGGATTATGGGATAAAAAAATAACCCTGTTGCTCTGGTGGTGGCTTGAACAAAATATTAAATCTCCCAACTGGCCAACGTTTAGAGGCCTGTCTGCAGGTTGTTACTGTTGTCAGGGTATCATGGCGACTGTTACCATGTACACAGATATGTTTACAGAATGTTTAGAATATCACAAACTTGCTGCAAGCATGATGGATGGCACCGATGTTTCATTTGTGTGTGAGAGATTGTTAGATGGAGAATAGCATGACCACCATTGTATTTTTTGTGGTCTATGACTAATTACATCTTTTCGTCATTGCACAACTTAATTGCTGTTAAACTTAACTTAGAACTTGACTGTATTGGTTGCTTGTTCATAGTTTGTGCCCCTATCTTTACATTTCCTTTATTTAAGTGGCATCTTAGGTATAGCAGAAAAAGGTGGTTAATACAGACCAATGTTCATAGCCTACTGTATGTCGTAAGGATTGTGTTGAATTTTTAATTGAACTTTTTTTTGTTCTTTCCTCTCAGGAGGAATAAATATTTTCCACCAGCCTACCTTCTCTTTGAAGATGTGTGAAGCAGAGAAAGGAGGTATTTATAAGCTTGTTGTTTTTAATTGTCGGGGTGAGAGCTGCAATCTGGAGCTGTCATCAGCTACTGCGACACATTCCTGCAATTACCTTAGAGCTCGGCTGTGCTGTGAGCAGGACTGATCTGCACGTACATCCCTTTGCTGGGTAGAAAGATCCATGTACTGTTTTTAACCATATCCACACATAAACCTACCACTTGGTGCTTTTTTCATGCACGGACTGTGGGTATAACCTGACACCAGTGGCAAAGCCGGGGTGTGGAAAGTTTGGAGGATTCTAAGGGGCAAGTGGTACCAGGGGTACCTTTTGAGGACTCTATTAATACTGTATAATTATTATTAATAATAAAAAATTGTATCCTTTTTCTAGGCCCTAAAAATGTCTGGCTGTGCCCCTGTAGGACACAGAGGTTCAGTAGTGGTTTCAGAGCCAGCTATTTACGTAAGCTTTCACATTTAAGAAAACTTGATTAGGGATGACAAATAGCTCAAGTGTTCAGTGGTATAACTCTTAGCCAACAGGGCACTGGCCTGCGATGACTCACTTCCTGAAACTTTGGCAGAGATGTGAGTAGAATGTCAGGGTCAAAAGTTTTTCGGCCGTGCGGAGATATCACTAATGGTGTTGTATTATCGCACAAGTGTGACTGACCAAAATGGTATCATTCATACAGAGATAGAAACACTGAGATAGAAGTGCCACATTCCCCTGACCCCTCGGTTGCCCCCCCCCTCCCCCAAAGCCTCTTCTATTGCTCTATTCTATTAGGGGCCAATGACAGCTCCACACCACGTGCATTATGGTTGTCATCACTGCTAGAACACAATCTACCAGCAGATCAAACATGAACAGAGCCTGGAGCAAGTTGCTTTCCACTAAATCTGTTAACCAACTTGTGATGTTACTGTAACTTGCATGCATTCATCTGAGGTGATAGGGTGCTAATTGAACACTGCTCTCCCTCATTCTCTCACCTCATGATCTTCAAATTGGAAATGATAATGGATGTGTGTGTGTGTGTGTGTGTGTGTGTGTGTGTGTGTGTGTGTGTGTGTGTGAGTGGGTGTAGGACAGGGGTGTACAGGAAGCTGTGGTGGAGGCGATGGTGGAGGTTAGGAGATGGGTTGAGGTGGTATACGTATGGTACCACTCCATCCCACGTGAGCTTGTTGTGCATACTGGATGAGGAGGAGGATGAGGAAGAGGAGGAGATACTATCTCAGCCAAGCAATGTGAGAAGCGTCTTAAGTAGCTACCTGATGCGGCGAGGCCGGAGCATTAGAGAGGGCAAGAGGGATAGTGTGTTACACAATAACGGCTAAAGGTTTCAAAACATACTCTACTACGGGGCCATACCTGAGAGTGTTTGGTTGTGAGAAGGCAAAGGCGAAGGCGGAGGTGGAGGTGGAGGCGGTTTGTCTGTGTGGGTGTGCAGCCATCCACCTCAAAGGTTGTCACATGATTAGTAAAGAAAACAAAAGAAATCACACACAAGGAATAGTATTTGTTCATTCTTATTGATGGTTCCATTAAAACAATCTATTCTCCAAAGCACAGATCACTGAAAAGATTTACTCAGTAAAACGACAAAAGTCATCATAAACATCTCTCTTTATATGTTTTTTTTTTGACACAAAGCAGATAGATACAGTCAAGATGTGATAATGTCAGGTTTTGTTTGGGAGAGGTAGAATGCTAGAATTCTCCACAATTCTAGATCTGACACAACACCCACTGTGAGGTTTGTGTTATGTCCGTATCTGTGTTTGTCCGTCTGTGCTTTTTAAAAAATCTACACAGCAGCCATTGAGTTGTGATGGAGTATGGTGGGGGTGGGGGGGGGGGAGGCACATGGGGTGGTCCCGACAGCAAAACAGCTGAACTTAACAACTTTAGACACAAACAAACAAACAAACAAACAAACACACAAACAAAACATCAGCAGTACTCAGTAAACTGTATAAGATGAGACAAACATAAGGCAAAGATAATAATGATACTTGTCCCTTAATGTGAGTGAACAGAAAAAAACGCACACAAACAGCTTTTAGGGTTGTATGTGTGTGTGTGTGTGTGTGTGCGTGTGTGTGTGTGTGCGTGTGTGCGTGTGCACGCGTGTGTGTGTACGCAGAGGGACACTTGGAATCAAATAGAACATTTCATGCTGCAGGGGGAGTGTGAGGGGAAATGAACTTTCCATAGAAATTGGCTGTTAAGCAGAACTCATGATATTCAGTTCACCGCCTGGTCCCAAAGCTCCAGCAACAGATTCCCACGTACAGTACAAATGCAATCTCTTTTTCACTTTCTTTCTCTCAATGCTTCATGCTATCTTTTTTTCCAGTGTATAACAATGTGTGCATTTCCAGGGCACTAATGCTGCCCACAAAGACAGCAACCTTCATTAAACATCTCTAACATTAAATACGTTATAATGCTGTACTATATTGTCACGTACGCAGTGAAAATATACTACATGGCTTTGGGATTTAAAACGTTAAAACTGTCTAGCATACAATTATACAAAATTGAATATAACAATAAAAAAAAACAAAACAAACAAATACATGCAGCTTCACTTAAAATGTCATGTGGTCCAGGCACACGGCGTTGCCTGTATGTAAACAATGATTGTTATTGGTTCGTTAGGTTTTCTCGTGGCATACACGGCTGTACTGATACACATGCCAGAGATGCTATTTCAGCATATAAAGGATTATGTGGGACATCATGTAAGCAAGATTTAAGACATATTGACACGCAGCTCATTGATAGATACAGTAATATATATATTTATATTTATATATGCAATTCCTGGTAAAAATAGATCCCCCTCTGTCCAGCATTGTAGGGAAGTGAAGTGGGTGGCAGATTAATAAGAAGAATTTCCCCAGTGATGATTTTGCAACAACCCTTTTCACTATAGGGAATACAGGCACAGACAAATTGCAAGAAAAAACAAAACAAAAACAAAAACAAAAAACAAACAAACGCCAGCGAGGAGAGTCTCGAGCACCAGGTGACCTGATTGGGAGACAGCCACCAATCCCACTTAACAAGAGCAGATGGGGAATCCAGGTCAAAGCCACAGGCAAAGACAAACAGCACTCCTATACAGGCAGACAACCATTACATTTGTGTTTTTTCATCCACTATTTCATTCACAGTACTCATTTGCTGGCCATAGTTGTTATCGTCATATCACTATGTTTCACATTTATATGTATATATATATATATATATATATATATAGTTTATATATTTATATATGTTGTGCATTAATATAAAAACTAAAGGTCGTACACATAGCTGGTCGTTGTACACCACATGCTTCGAGGCATATTTTAGTATAGTGTCTCAGGCAGAAACAAAGAGCAGAGTCAGTCGACAGGTATGTTTGGCTCTGCAACTGCCAGTAAGACACGGCAGACAATGAGAGAGAGGATGAAGGGGGCCGAGGCACTGACTGACAAGCCCAGACACCCACCCTTGTTTTCATTTCTGGAGGCCTGGTGTTGTTGTGGGTTGGACCTCACGCGGAAGGAGAGAGGCAGGGAGGGAGAGAGAGAGAAGAGAGAGAGAGAGAGAGAGAGAGAGAGAGAGTGAGAGAGTGAGTGAGAGAGAGAGAGGACTATGCCAGGCCACGGAAGCCAGGCCTCTCCCTCTCCTCCAGCTCAGTGTGGCTTTCCCTCGCTCTGCTGCGTCTCTGTCTTCTTGACAACGGGGACCTCACGTCCGCAGCTTGAGGATGACCGTGGCCAAGATGAGGAAGAAGGTGTTCCAGCCCAGAGTCACAGCGAAGCCTCTCCACACCATCAGCCGTGTCAGACCCCAGCCTGCACATTTAAATAAAACAACAATGAGGTGAAATCCTCATCACCAACACAGAGTAGTAGTCGTGACAAACCCCTATCTCCTATCAATTTAAATAAAAACAACAACGACAAAAAGGTGAAATCCTTCCTCATCACTAACACACACAGTATCAGCACACTTTGTTTCAAAATTCCGGCAGTTTAATATTGCACAAAGGGTAATCGGACCCCTTGGGCAAGTGGGGCAGGTGACTGATGTGCTATTTTCTTAATAGTAAACAATCCACGTTCCCAGGAAAGTAATTAATGAGAGAGGCAGAACCGTGGCGGAACAGGATATGAGCCCTTTTGTGTCCCCCGTGGAGCGCTTTGAGGCTCGGGTTCTCGGCGTCAATCTCTCATACATCCCTGGACGATTGCCGATTCGCCGCTCGGCCCCCTCCGATCAACGCACATTGCACGTGTACATTACACAGACTTCCTGTTTAGCCCCCCCCCCCCCCATGACCCCCACCCTACCCTACCAAGCCCCGCTTTCATCCCCCATGGACCACGAGTCACACTCGTGCCACAGTCACAGGCCCGGGGTTGCAGACAGAGACAGGGGAGAGAGACACGAGAGGCAAGTGAAACGTCTGATGCGTTTTTGAAAATGATCCCGGGGAAGGCGGAGGGGTCTGCTGAATAATTTAGTGGGAGCGCTGGGCTCTCCACTGGGCCTGCTCCTGCTGGTATGAGAGCGCAGTTACCAGAGTGAAACATTCACGAGGGAAGAAAACGAGCTCACCACCTCAGTACTAACATGGGCGCCTGTGTACTAACCCACGGACAACAACCACAGATGCACACATACACACGTGCAGACACACACACGCACAAAATATGAGAAAAACTGATTGCACTGGTCTAATGTGTGCAAATCTACAAAACCAAGGAAAGAAAACACCTTGGCTTGTTCTGCCTTACACCTTTATTCCTGCCAATTCTTGCACATTGGGAAATAAATAGTTTAAAGAGTAAAAAATGTCATTGTGCAGACAAAAGTGTGCGGATTGTTTCTTCTTTTTTTCTACTAATCCTGCACTTTGAAACAGATGAGCAGTGATCTTTGACTTCAGTACTTCAAAGGGAAATATACCACACGTTTCTGCATACTGGTGATAGCCAGTAAACACTACAGATGCTGTGTGTCTTGTGTGAGTTTGGGAAGCGATAACCATCACCAAGAGAAGAGAAGCCACTATGGACTGTGTATGTCACACGACTTGCACGAAGAGTTACATAAGGGAGGAAGTGGGCGAGGCACACTGGTGTGTCAGCACTCATTAGGCCTGGCTAGGAGATTTAGGTGTGCTTCTGTGTGTGTGTGTGTATGCGCGTGTGTGTGTGTGTGTGTGTGTGTGTCTGTGCACATGTGCATTTGTGTTGGAGTGTGTGTGTGCATGTGTGTGTGACTGCATGTATTTCTGTGTGTGTGTACCTTTGTGTTTAAGTGCGTGTGCGTGCATGGTTGTGTTTGAGTGCATGTGTGTATGCGTGTAATGCGTGTGCGTGTGCGTGTTTGCTCAGGTATGTTATTTCACTATACGACACCGAGCCAGTGTTTGTGGGCTTATGCCGATGTACTGTGCCGTGCAGTCGTGCAAAGCAGTGAATATGTACAGTATGCGTGAGCATGCCCAAACAAACTCATATGGTAACCATGGCATGCATTAAACGCATTCACTTTAACCAAAGCATGTGTTTGTTTGTGCTTTTCAAGCAGGATGGTGCCTTTAACTATGTACCAATAACAGCATTGGCACGTGTAGGCATTCGCATGAGTGCACATGTGGAGGCATGTGTGTCTAAATGCGTTCTCAGGTATGTGTTTATGTGTGGCTATTCACAGGTGTTTGTGATCATGTTTGTACTGTGTGTAGGTACAGTACACATGTTTTTTTTTGCTCACGTAATTAAAGGCCTATGTGTTTTTGCATGTATATTTTGAACGGGTTTGTGTGAGTGTATGTGTGTTTGTATGTGAGTGTATGTACAGTATTGGACAGTATGTACATAAATATATATAAGTGTGTGTGTATGAGTGTACGTGTATGAGTAAATGTATGTGTGTGTTTGTATATATGTGTGTGTGTGTGTGTGTGTGTGTGTGAGTAAATGTATGTGTGTGTGTGTATGTGTATGTAAATATATATGTTTGTACTGATGTGTGTTGGTCCATGTGCTCACCTCTATACATGATACAGCGTAGGGCCTCAGAGGCGTAGGTCTGGGGCAGGGCCAGGCTGACGTAGCGTAGGGGGTAGGGGATACACTCCACGGGCCAGATCACACCTGAGAGAGGCCGTCATAGACAAGCAGAGCAACATCAACAACACGCTCCAAACATGTTTGTTTTTCTGTCAGACTATATGAGTCAAAGCCTCTTCATGTGTGTGAATGTGTGTGTGTGTGTGTGTGTGTGTGTGTGTGTGTGTGTGTGTGTGTGTGTGTGTGTGTGTGTGTGTTTGCATGTGTGCATGGAAAGGAAATAGGGTTGAGGGATGTAAATCAATTACATTAAGACTGTGGAAGTCCTGTGTGTACATGTGTGTGTGTGTGTGGGGGGGGTGTTAATGGCAATTTCCATTATACCCCTGAGAGTGTGTCGGTGGGGCTTTTAGTGTGTGTGTGTGTGTGTGTGTGTGTTGTGTGGGACGGAGTGGGCCACTCAAAGTCTCCAGATTAATCAGGCACGAGTGGGGTCATGATCTCATTAAAGGGCCGACGGCTTCCTGTTCGTCCATCCGCCCCAAAGACACCACCACCCCCCAACCCCACCCCCCCAAACCCAACCCCCACTCCCCCCACTCTTCTTTGGTGTTCCTCTGGGGCTCCATTACTCTTCCATCGCTTCCCGTATCAGCACATCTGCCTTTGGGCCGACCACCCCAGCTGGATTATATGACATCCGATTCCACCCCCGCCCCCCCGATGAAGGAACCATTTCCTGGGTGACTTCCCAGCATGGGCTGGCTCAGTGGCTTAGGGGACTACATTACCCACAATGCTTTGATGCTACTTACCGCTGATGATGAGGTTGGGGTAGAAGACGCCAAGGGCAGCCTGGTTGGCAGACTGCTCGTCGTCAATGGCGGAGGAGATGACCAATCCGAAAGAGATCCCTGTTACCCCTTGCAGCACAATCAAAGAGATGACCAGTGCCAGGGAACCCTCATTGGGGATCTGAAGGACGGAGTGAGAAAAAAGAGAGAGAGAGGGACAGGGATAGAGAGGAAAGAGAAAGGAAGACAGAGAAATAGAAAGAGAGAGAGAGAGAAAATAAATGAACGAGAGAAAGAGACAAGATAAGAGAATTAGGAAAAAGAGAAAAGGTAAGGAGAGAGAGAGAGAGAGAAGATGAGTGAGAGAGAGAAAGACAAGATGAGAGAATTAGGAAAAAGAGAAAAGGTGAGAAGAGAGAGAGAGAGAGAGAGAGAGAAGTGGGTGGAAAAAAGATAAAAGGTAAAATATAAAAATAGAGAGGGAGAGAAGAAAGTGAAAGAGAGCAGAAAGAGAAGGAGAGATTGTTTAAATTATGGTTGCCAGGCAGACTTGTGAGCAGCCCAGTGACTCCAGCTTCAGCGTGACCTTAATTTGGGACGGTATAATTCCATGTTCCTCCTCCACTGCAGCCACATAGGTCATAAAAACATATATACCCACAGCAAGCCCAGCTTCACATGTGCCTCTCAGCAGATATGGTGCTGCTCAGACGCAGCTAGTAATGAAGCTATATACAGTTTGTGTGTATGTACATGTGTGTGTGTTTGAGTGTGTGTGCGCGTGTGTTTGTACGCGTGCCTGCAGAAGGGGTGCGTGCTGATGTTTAGTGTCCCAGTGACAGTTCCTCTTGGGTCGCTGCTATTCCAGAGGCAGGCTCACGCACACACACACACACACACACACACACACACACACACTCGGCCTCACAACTAGCGCTCGGCTCACACGCCGGCCCCAAAATAGCCGGGGCCCTGTGTGTGCCGCAGTTACCACAGCAATAGCACTGTCGTCGTGGCGATCGCATTCTGATCCTCCGTTGCCACAGACTCTGTGCGCACGCGGTGGGGAGATTTATAACGTGGCCCCGACCGACCGACCGACCTTGCTCTTCGCTGTGGATGCGGCCCAAGTGATGTTCCCCATTAGCGATCCCCCCCCCCCCCCCCAACCCACAACATCACCACACACACACACACACACACACACACACACACACACACACACACACACACACACAGACATACACACACACACACACACACAGACATACACACACACTCACACACACACACACACACACACACACACACACACACACTCTCCCCTCGCCAGCACCTCGGTTGCAAGGCAAATGTCAGGGCTGCTCGGGACACCGCCATGTGCTTATTGAGAATCAATGCAGCGTCTGCTCCCCGACTTTCCATTTACTTTGCCCTGTGTGTGTGTGTGTGTGTGAATGTGTGTGTGTCGCTTCCCCTTGTGTGTGTGTGTGTGTGTGTGTGTGTATGTGTATGTGTGTCGTTTTTCCTATGTGTGTGTGTGTGTGTGTGTGTGTGTGTGTGTGTATGTGTGTGTGTCGCTTTTCCTATGTGTGTGTGTGTGTGTGTGTGAATGTGTGTGTGTGTGTGTGTGTGTGTGTGTGTGTGTGTGTGCGTGCGTGTGTGTGTGTGTGTGTGTGTGTGTGTGTGTGTGTGTGTGTGTCGCTTTTCCTATGTGTGTGTGTGTCCGCATGTTGACCCCAGTGGTGGGGGACGCAGTGTCTGGATGGAGCATCACCACATGACCCAGCCGCGCCACTCGGCCTCCAACACAAACACCTGTGGCTGCACCACACGCGGCCCCACAAGCCCTAGTGTCAGTCACACACACACACACACACACACACACACACACACACACACACACAGCCAGGCCCAGACAATGACATGGGAGTTTTAGAGGGTCTGATGTGGGGTGTGTACACACAACAACAAATACACACACACACGCACACAGAACTAACAATTACCCATACATACACAACTCACATACAAACTCACATACCAGGCAGAGAGACAGACAGGCACACAGATGCACATACACACACACACACACCTCATACAGACATTTACATACCAGGCAGAAAGACAGACACACATACACCACACAAACAGAAAGAGAGACAGAGAGAGAGAGACAGACAGGCAGACAGACAGATATACACACTCACAGAAAGAGAGAGAGAGAGAGCAAGACAGACACACACACACAAACACAAACAAATACACTAGCAGTTACAGACAGGCACACAGACACACACGCACACACACACACACACACACACACACACACACACACACACGAGGCCCAGTTGAAAGGGCAGGCCGGAACATGAGACCTGGGCGACTGCATGATTCATGAGGGCCGACTGGGCTGCTTGGGCGTCTGCTGGGGACCAGAGACGCGCGAGAGGCACAATGGCCGCCTCAGCACAGGCTCATTACAATGCAGTCGTGCAGGCACACGGCCACCCACAGATACATCACAACAGCCATTAAAACAAAGCAGCTCTGTCGCCCTCTCGCTCTCTCTCCCTGTCTGGCTCTCTCTCTCCTTCTTTTCCTCCCTCTGTCCCAATCTCTCTCTCCTCTCTCTCTATCTCTATCTGTCTCCTCCTAGCTCTCCACCCCATTGTGAGGTTCTTTATCGTTCCTCCATGCTCTGTTATGCTCCTGCTGTGTCTTACAACTCTCCCCATTTGTCTACATGGGTTACACTGTATGCTCATGGACACTGCATACATACAGGGGATGTGTTCATTAGGGCGAGTGGAAGAGGGGGCAGCATGTATGGGTATGTGCTTGTGTGTGTATATGTGTGTGTCTGTGTGTGTTTGTGTGTGTGTGTGTGTGTGTCTGTCTGTGTGTGATTGTACATGCTTTTGCACAGTGAAGCTGATCTTATTTGTGTGTGTGTTTGTGTGTGTGTACATGTCCTGTGTGTGTGTGTGTGTGTGTGTGTGTGTGTGTGTGTGTCTTACTTTGAAGACGTGGAGGATGAAGATGAGCAGGAGGATGATCTGGACGCTGATGACCAGGAGCTGAGAGAAAAGGTGTGCCAGCATGGTCTCCAGGGAGCTTACACCTTTACACACACACGCACACACACACGCACACACAGACACACGCACACACACACACACACACACAAACCAACAAACCAGAGAACATATAGTAGTTCATTGGAGATTTGTTAATCTGCTAGTACTGTACTTGGTATAATTAGGGTGATGTATCTGTTCTGTATTTTTAGAAAAATGTACAAAAAACCCCTCAGACTGTCTTGATTCACTTCAGGTCCTACGCTCTCACTCTGACTCTCTCTTTCTCTTTCTTGCATACTCTCTCTCTCTCTGTCTCTCTCTCTCGGTTTCTCTATCCTTCTCTCCCGCCCCACATACCCAGGAGACCCAGTCTGTTGCGCTTGCTAATTATAAACATGCTCAGTCTTTAAAAATAGAGCGAGAGAAATTACAGGTTGCGTAGGTGGTTATGGGTCGATACGGAACCTCGGCAGGTGCTAAATCTGTGCACCTGTATGTAATGAATAGTGCTCCTTATTCGTGACTGTAAAGCCCCTGGCAAAGGCAGCAGACGAGAATTAGCCTAGTGGACTACATGCAGGTATATTTTTTTCTCACTGGAGTTTTTAAAAAGGTACAAATGTCCCTCCCTGGCAGAGAGACAAGGAAAGGGCCTAAGAAACGATCATTCAGACTGCAGGCTAGGATTTCGCCACTGGTGCATTCTGGGTAGAGCCTGACTATTAAAGAAAATGATTTCTGGGGAAAGTTTTAATAATGACCCTTTAAAAAAACACATACACAAAATGCTGCTTAAATAGGCCTGTGTGGACAAAAAAAAAACAAAATCTAAATAAAAAGAGAAAACAAAACAAAAATGCAGTCCACAGTCAATGATGTTTATCACTGAGTGCATAAATTATACCTGCAACCCAACACCTGTCCAGCAGTCCCTCCTTCCTCTCCAGCACGAACGACAGAGCAGTCAGTCCCACTGCCAGATAGAAGGTAATACTGCAGAAGGCGGGGGGGCAGGAAGAGAGAAAGCAAGAGTGATTATCCGAAAACGAAATAGAAACACAGCAAAAAAATATCAGATATGGTGCATGTTGACTGTTATGTTTTTGCAGAGGAAGTGGTTGTCCACAAAGACACACCACACCGTGTGATTTCAGTCGAAATGTCTTGATGTCAAGATAAGTGCTTACAGGACTAAGAGTCATCAGAAGAGAAACACACATCTCTGTAATGCATCTTTTGAGTCACCACATTTTACTCCTTTCATGTTGTGCTGTTGCTTGCAATTATTTTTTTTGTGCAGCTAAACATTCATATGTCGATCCAAATTAAACATCAGCACGATCACACATCTGTGTGTTTAAAGCTTGACATCTGTCATAAATCTAACAGAAATCATGTCCTGAAACACTGTCCCTTGTTGACCATGCTATAATGCTATAACGCCGCCAGAAATTGTGGGCCCCCTGACAGGAAACAGTTTTGTGCCCCCACCCCAACCATATCATAGTCCTCTGTGGGCTCCTGTGAAACTTTGGGTTCCCTGAATCATCCTGATACGCCCCCCCCCCCCCCCCCCCCCCCCTTGCGTGGGATACAAGCTGCGTTAGACAAGATGTACCTTAGTACGGCCCCTGGAGTGACGAAGGTGGTGAAGTCTGTGTTCTTGCTGCCATATATGGGCTCCTCAAACTACAAACACACATGCAGAGAATCTCACAAAAAGCAATCCCATTTTCACTGACAAAATGTGTGTGTGTTTGTGTGTGAGTGCGTGCGTGTATGTCCATGTGCATGTGTTTCTGGTATGTATGCGTGTGTGTGCGTATGTCCATGTGTGCGTGTGTATGTCTCTGTGTGTATGTACAGTATGTGTGGTTCTGTGTACTTGCATACACTTGTTACGTGTAAAACGTGCTTATGTGTTCAATGTAAAAGTGTTCAGTACAACTATCGGGTTCTTACCTTAATAGGAGGAGCTACCATGTAAGCCATGCTTCTCAGTTGTGATTGGACGAACCCCTGCAGTAAAGCATGAGTATCATTAACGGATACAGATTTAGGACATTTTCTATGTAAATCATCGGTAAATCAGAATGGCCACATTCTCTCTGAGTAAAATGTCAAACTCTTTGAAGACACACCTACGTTTGCTCTTCAAAGAGGTATTTGTATAGTGGATGAGCTAGTTTCTAGAACAAAGACACGGGCTCTGTGGAACAAAAAAAAAACTGACCTCAAAAGCCTCATGAACCTTCTTTTGCAGCATTAGTGCAATTTGACGATCTAAAACAGGGGGGAAAAATGACAGCAATGTCATGATTTTGTATGGCAGGCAGATCACTCAAGGAGGCTTAATTTCATGGAAAGTTTTAAAGGCATTCAGCAGCAATCACACAGTACCACCTAGTGGTGCAATATTGTGTTACAGTCATAATTGAACAAAGGGGCAATTTCAAACATGAACCAGTAGGTGGGACAGCGACTCACTGGTAAGGTCCAACCACACGTGTACAGAGCCTCCATCCACCACCTCCTTCGAGGTCCTGGGATTCAGCATTCTACACATAACATGAAAGAACAACAGAAGAAAGCAGACACAATTGACTGGCCATTTACTGACACATCAAATGTTTCCCAATTTTTCCCAATACATCACTTGTTCCTTTTTTCCTTTGAATATTCCATCTGTTTTCTTCTGTAACACAACTGGCAACAGCTATTACCTAACTTAATGAACTAACATGTTCACACCTAATTAAATGACAGCCCTTTCTGACCTATGTGTCAGGGTTTGACGGACAAGCCAGACCAGACTTTCCACCACTCTGGCAATGCAGTGATGAGGCTACCCTTCAGCCATGCGGCTCCACCAAAGTAGGCTGCTTATCACATGACGCCTCACTTGTTTACGCCAGGGCAAGGTTGACAAAACTGACAAAAGCAAAAACAGCAGCCAAGTCAGGTTCAGTCACCGGGACCTTCAGAGCTGACACGCCACTCACTGGCTGTTCAGGAACCTGCCAGAAGGTGCAATGTGCCAGACTAAACCATTAAGACTAAAGGTTACATTTTGACTTTGCACTGAGGCAACAGATTTGCCGTGTTTCTTGCCTTATGGCTTTGTGACACTGCTGTGTTTCAGCTTTCAAATGGGAACTTGAGCAATGTGGTTTTCTAAAGTTCCCTCAAGACTATCCCAGGTCAACTATAAAGGATTCTTAAATTACACGAAGAGTACTAGAAGCCGAACAAGAATGCAAGCTAGCAGGGACTACACTGAAGACTGTGTGCACCAGCCATGTATCTGTGGCTTGTCTTGTGGCTAAGAAGAATGGGGAAAACAAGAAATGAAAAGAGAATTTAAGTCAAAGGTCATATAAGGACTTACTGTTTGTCTAGTGCTGTAAAACCCAACTGCATCATATGTTGGGAGAATGGTTGCAGAAGTAACATGATTTTGATCTTTCATATGTGCAAGTTATCAAACCCACTAAGCTGTGAAAACACAGTGACCAAGTGTTTTACTTGTAACACTTTTTATTGATTTTCTTGTGATTTACACATTGCAAATACAATGGTACTGACTGAGTTTTACCAGGGACATTTGTAGTTCAGTAGCTCATAACAACTACAAGCAGGAACAGAGCTGTTTTTTATGTGTTTTCACTGGCAAGAAGGGACTGTCCACAGAACACAGGGGTGTCTGGTCACCCTAAGCACCACAACGTTGAGGGTGTTAAATGGCAGCACAATGATTACCGTTGCTCCTTTCTGAATAGCTGACTCAAGCTTGTTTTCCCAGCCATTGCAGGTTTTTTTTTTTTTGCAGCGTAGCGCCTCCAAAATACCTGACGTGTACGCCGGAGACCTTTGTAAACTCAGATACACATCTCCAGAAGATGGCACAGGATGATAAAAGGCCACGAAACAAGCTGATTAGTTTACAGATATGCTTGGCTGCACCAACTTGAACCAACACTGGCTGAGCACTAGATTCTTTAGCAAGCTACATGTCAGTAATATTTCACGTGTATGTTGTAACTCCTGACAGTGTCAAAGTCAAAGTCAGTTTTATTGTCAAAAACCATATGTACAGGTTGCACACACAGAAATTGAAATTGCAATGCTCCCTAGGCCCACAGTGAACATTAAACATCTAATAAACAAGACAGGAAGACATGATGACAAACATAATAATATAAACATAACAAGTACAATAGGCTTGTATATGATACAAATAAGTAAAAACACAATGTGAAGTGTGTAAAGCTCAAATGGTGCCATTTAAGCAGTAGTGTCATTGGTTGTAGTGCAAGAGAAAAGTGTGCTCTCCGTTAGGTCGGAGACAGTGAGCTAGTCAGTAAGTAGTAACTAGACGGTAATGGAGTAATGGTACTCACCTCTTGGTCAGGTAGCTGGTGAAGTTCTGGCCGAACTCTATGACCCCCCAGTATTCGCCATTATGGATGCCGTCAAAGGCCTCAGCATGGGACAGGTTCACCTGAGATGGAGATACTCAATGTCTCTGTTTCTCTCTTCAACAAACAATAAACACATTTGCAAAACATAATACACTTTGCAATATTGAGTTCAAGCTTGAAGTACGTTATCTAAACGTACTAACTTTCCTGGTGGATGGCATATTATGGTAATCAAAGTAAAATCAAATTGATAACCCTGCTGCATTTTGTCAATCTAACAGTTTTCTTCGATTTCCTGTTTTGCACTACTCTGCTTCCTTTTTTAAATTTACATCCACATTAAAGAAAGTATCTACAGCTATCTCTCCTGCAGCAGAAATGAAACTCTATTGTTAAATCTGCACCCATCAGCACCCCAGCTGCATTTGCTAACTAAATCAGGAAGTGAAAATTAGCTTAATCTGTCTCCTTCTCTCTGTTA